>CM077469.1:10867473-11330445 GCA_039654755.1 Calcarius lapponicus
TAAATGAAACATGGAGTCAAGATTCTCATCTCTCCCCTCATCCTGGGACCCCTGCAAACACCACCCCACCAACCACCCTGTACTCACCTTGGCACATCCTTGTGGATACATCCTTGGAACCCCTGAACATTGCCATAGCCTGCACTAACCACACTCCTGCCTGGCAAAAACTGGATCCCAGGAATGGTGACCCCTTTTCCCAGGAGTTTCTCAGAACTCTGTTGTCTGCACACCTGATCCTGCTTTACAGCCCCAAACTGGGAGATTCAGAGGCAAAATTTTGTGACTGGGTCAAGCTGAACTCTTGCCAGGCAAGACCTCAGGTTTATTCCATCTTTTTAAGGAATTTCTGATTCCTTTCCCACCATGTGCATCGATATTTCCTTTTCAAAAAGTTAAATCCAATGCAGTTTAATAAAAGGCTGAAATTCTGGGATGATTTCTTTCAAGAGGGAAACTATTCCATGGTTTAAGTCAGGCAAGGAAAAGGGAGGGCAGGACTCCCCTTACCATCTGAAGTCTGAGCTTCAGAAATCCAATTTCTCCTCCTGTGGGGTAACTGATACAGGCTGGTTTTTTATCTCCCTGAAAAACTAATTTGTGTGGTTCCCTGCTGGTGAGCTACCATTTTTAGGCCTCTTCAAAAAATTTAAGTTGGTTTAACTAATAAATTCTATTTATTAGGCTGGAGCTCAGTCTACAGACATTTTGCAACATAAACTTGAAGGCAATTAGTGTTGCTGATTAAATTTGGGAGGAAGCTCTGAGGACAGGGATTCCCTATCCTGCCACAGACACTTCCAGGTGTGCCTCACACCTCATCCTTCCCCTCTCCTCTGAAATTTGAATTATGGATCAAAAGCAGCACCGTCAAAAACGTTATTCTTATTTGCTTGACTTGAGCCAAGACAGAGTTAAAGAGTCAGCATCTTCTTGATTTCCTTGAAATTTCCTTCCCTGATCTAAACATGATTCACCTGCACCTTCTTTAGAGAGAGAAATCTCTTCTCTTGTAACAGAACAAGCAAATGGAGACAGAGAATTGGAGTCACTCTGCTCAGAGGGGGTGATTCACACAAGCCAAGGCTCCTGCTCACAAAACAGCCAACTGCAGGGCTTTCATGTCAGGCCACACCTAAACCCACAAAAGATTCCCAAGTTCTCAGCAGAGTGCCCTGGCAGATCATCCCAGCCTCAGTGCAAGGCAGGCAATGACAAACCACACCTTCTGCAGCGCCAGGGCTGCACTGGTGGCAGCAATGCAGCCGTGAGCCACTAACAGGAGGCTACTCACATTTTCATTCTTCAAAATCAGCTTCAAGATGGCCTCTCTTTGCTTCAGAGCCTGAAACGGGAGAGACTGAAGTTACCAGAGGACAAAAATGAACACTTGTGACACCCCAGGGCTTTCAGTGCCTTCAGTTCCCTCACCCAGAACATGTGACACACACTGAGGAAACCTCTCTGACGGCAAATTCCCTTCCACAGGTGATGCTTGGGAAGTTCTAAACCACATAAATCACACACTGTGTGATTCAAAACTCCACCAAAACCCCACAGAAACCCCACACATCCCATTGGTATATCCTGTACTAACCATGCTCCTGTCTGGCAAAAACTGGATCCCAGAAGAGTGACCCCTTTTCCCAGGAGCCCACATCAGTTTCTCAGAACTCTGTTGTCTGCACACTTGATCCTGCTTTACACAGCCCCAAGCTGAGGGGTTTAGAGGCAAAATTTGGTGTCTAACTCAGTTCTGGAGGTTACTGAAGAATCAGCTGAGGCCTGAGCAGATCCTTCCTAGGAAGGTCAAACACAGGCAACAAAGACTGGGTTTTGTGCCTGCCAAACCTCACTTCACTCATTAAAAAGGGGAAAAATTCCCCCACAGACAATCTGGCAGCTGAAAAATTGCTCCTCTGTCCCAAAACCCACTCCTGCCATTTCCCTCTGCTTTGCAGGCAATTTTTGATGAGTAATTTGGGGCCTTTTCATCTCAAACTTAGTTATAAAATCTGCAAGGCTTTCCCTGCTGCCCATGCCTGTTCCCAACCCACAGCACATCAATTATTCCATCTGCAGTGAGAGTCAGGGCCAGGCTGGGCTGATCACAAAGCCCAGAGGAGCAGTAAACTCATGGCAGGGCTTTTAGTGAGGTAAGGAAAATGGGTTCTCCTGTGGTAACCCTGATCCTGGGAGAGGGAGCCAATCCCTGTAATCTCCCAGGGCACACAATTCATCCTTCTAAAGATGGGGCTTGATAGAATGACACCACAAAGTTCTCAAATCCCCATCTTTGCCCCCTGCTAACTGCAGGAACAGCTGGAGATGAGGAAGGTGTGTGGAACAGGTATGGAAGCACAGCTTATAAATGTGACACAGGTTATAAAAGCTGTTCCCAAAGGGATCCACTCCCATGGAGTGAAAGTCAGTTCCAACAACACAGGCGTGGGAACACAACTCCTCTCTTGCACAATCCATAAGAATTGTACTCCTCCAGTTTTGCTCTCTGGGTTTCAGCAAAAATGGATGATGATTTCTGTAGCCAGAAGGGAATTCAAGCACAACTGAACTCCTGATAACGCTGACACAAAAATGTCTGGTCACATCAGCAGGCATTCAAAGGGGACTGAAATAGCTGGAAAAGGATGGCAAGAGCAACCTTTGGAGCAAGGACAATTGATAAAGAACTGAATAAATCACAGAATCATGGAATGGTGTGGGTCCTGAAAGACCATCTCATTCCAAGCCCATCACAGGCAGGTTTTCCACACTGTCTGCTGTGGAGAGGCCTGAGCAGAACTCAGTTACAAACCAGCCCTTCCCAGTGTGTGCAGCATCCAAACAGCTCTGTTCCCAGAGGAGAGCAGGGCTGGGCACCTCATGGTGTTGTTTCAGATAAAAGACCCAAGAGATCAAAACTTCACCTTAAAAATCTGAGTTATGGATGTGCTTCCAAACCCCTAAACCCAGGTGAGCAGAGGCAGCATTTCCTGCAGGAAAAGCCCCAGAGCTGTGGATCTGCTGCCTGGAGGGGCAGGGCAGGCAGGACTCACAGGCTGGTTGATGTGGAAGCGGGTGGGCATCCTCCTCATGATGGCAGAGTCCAGGTCCTGGGGCCTGTTGGTGGCTCCCATCACAATCACCTGTGTGACACCAAGAGACACCACTGAAACCAGAGCTCTGGGGAACATCCACAGGCTGGGAATGTCAGCAGCAGCCAGGGATCTCCCCCACTTGATCAACAGCATCAACATTTCCAGAAGTTACATAAAGGTTTCCTAGCAGTGATCTCAGCAAGGGCAGCCCTGGTGCCACAAACACCACCTGGGGGAAGATTTCAATGAGTCCAACTTGAAATTTCAAACCCCAAGAAGGAACTTAAAACTTCTGCTTGTGATGTCACTTTTAGTTCCTGTTGGAATTCAAAAGGAGATGTTTCAGGAAGGTGCTTAAAATGTGGTGGTTTTGTGCTGTGCTGGAAAAAGAATCGCAGGTTTTGGGTTGGAGAAGACCTTCAAGGTCATCTTGTAAACCCTCCATGAGCAAGGACACCTTCTAGGAGACTACCATGGCAAGGGCTTCACCTGGTACCCACATGGAGTCTTTATTCTTTTAAATCCAGTAAGAGTTGAGCCAAGACAGAGAATGCTTTTCAAAAAAAAGCATTCTAGCACCTCCAGGTCAGCAGTGGGTTAAAGGTGTCCAAGGCAAGCTCAACACCAGGACAGTAATTACCTCCCTGAAGCACTCCAGCTCTTAACTCCAGAGCAAATTCACTCCCCATTCAGAGCTGCCTTGTTCTCCCATTTCTTACTCTAAGCTGTGTACACGGTAAACACCCAGCCAGGAGAGTGACAAACAGGGTGACTGTGATTAACCTGGCCTCCAGGGGTTTGCTGCCCTGCTCCTGCCTTTGGGCCAGGCCCAGCAGCTCCAGGAAGGAAGGCCAGCAGGGTTGGTGGCCCGGCAGAGTCACCCTGCCACCTAGAGGCACTGGGATTGCTGGCTCCAGGATGATCCACACTTCTCTAGGAATTATTTCCAGATTCATCCTCAGCAGCTTTAGCTCACAGCTCAGTGTGGTTTCCAGGTGGAATCAGCACATCCACCTCAACACTTCCTTACAATTTCCTCCAAGCATTTGGGATTCTGGTTTTTCTTACAAAAGGCAAATGCTGCTGAGCTTGAGAGACCCCAAATGGTCTCACTGCAGGGAATGAGTAATTTCATTTGCTCCCAGGAATTGTCAGTGTGTTGGGTAAAAGAGGTAATACACTGGGCTTGGAAGATTATATCAGTTTCCAGTGAAGGGTTCATACCACTGCTTTTTACTAATGGGAAGCTTTAACCCTCAGTACACACACATCACTGGTTTTTACTCATTTTTGGGGAAAAAATCAGTTGAAAAACATCTTTAGCACATGCTTGGGAGAGGAGAAAAAGCTATTTATGGAAAAATACACATTAAAAAGGCTGAAAATTTTCAACTTAGAGAACAAACATCCTGTTTAAGGCTTTAAGAAGATCATCCCAGGTGACACCATGGCACGCTGGCTTTCTATATTCAAGTTAAAACTATAAACTATATTCAAGTTTTTAGACTCCCAGAATGGTTTGGGATGGGAGGCACCTTAAAGCCCATCCCATCTCATCAGGAAACACCACTTCTTGATTAAAACCAAACAAAGCACAAAGCCAATCTTGTCAGGAAGAACAATGACGTGTGGACACAACTCCCCTCATTCCCATGAAGCGCTGGGAATCACCGACAGGTAAAGAACCCTTGGCAATCCCTGTTCCCAAGCAGCTCCAGCCCCAATATCCCAGCTGAGGGAATGGCACCCCTCCTCCCAGCACCCTGAGGACTCACCTGGCAGTTGTAGTCAGTGTCCAGCCCATCCCACAGGCTCATGAACTGGGCTTTCATCATGGCTGTGGCCTCGTGGTCGGTGCTGGATCGGTTCCGCAGGAAGGAATCTGGGCCAGAGCAGGGAAGCAGTCACTGCCAGCCCCACTGCCCACAGGAATGCACTCCTGGGCTGCTCTCTCATCTCATAAATGCATTTTTAAGCACCACTGTCAGCAACCAACAAGTGCTACTAAGGGTGAAAGTGGATTCTCCCCCATTCCTAAGCTCCCCTTTCCAAGGACACCACACAAGCCTGCACCCATTATAGGATTGCCCCACATCCTGCACTCCAAATTTTCACCTTCCTGAATTCATGGAAAGCAGCCTCCCTGTGGGTTGCTCTGGGTCTGGACTGAAGGCACTTGAGACAGCAGCTCATGTTCAGACTCAGGTGTTTATTATTTCTTGTCAGTAAAACAGCCTCACTGCTGTGAGTTCAGCAGCTTTTCATTAGAAGGCACAAAATGGCCAACAATCTCTTGCTACAAGGGCTTTTAAGACTGAACTATCCAATTAAGAGCTGACACCTGGATTATTTTCCCTTTTAACCCAATAACTGATCCCAAAGAGGATCAGTGCAATGAGGACTTTTCTGCCCAATTACAAAATGCCACCCAAACCCATGGAGAAGGAGGAAGAAGCAGCATGAAGAAGAAACCCAGGGTGACACCCTGTGCCCTCCATCTTGCTGCCATCCACAACACACTAAAAATCCCCAAACCTCAATTTCTAACCAAGTGATACACCTGCACTGCTCTCTATAATCTATTGCACACTTTTGTGGGTTCCAGTCTACCTTGAGGCCTGGGAAACTTTCTCCATGAATGAGGGTCAGAGTCAGTGCTGCCCTGGGGGTCAGGGCACCCCAGAGCAGACAGAGAAACATTCCCAATGCCCTGGGTTTCCACACCTGCCCTTCTATACTTCAGCCCTATGAAATCCCCATTCCAGAGCTCTCCTGAAACCATATTTTACTTCCCAGTATGTTCCAGGACAGCAGCAGCATTGAAGTGCATTTGTTAGTGGGTTTCCTCATGAACAAAAAATAATTAGAAATTTGTTTTATTTGTGAATTCCCCCACTACCACCAGGAAAAAAAACCCCATATTGTTTCTCCTAATGTGCCACCATTCCTTTACAATTCTATTTCTCTTACTGAGCCTTCAACTCTTTTGAAGGAAAAGATGACAGCAGATCCATACATCACTGAGCCTACAGTTCAATGTCACTCTGCTATGGCTATTGATTTAAAATAAAGAGATTTTTACCTATTTCATCAATAAAAATGATGGATGGCTGGAGCTTTATGGCCAGGGAGAAGACAGCAGCAGCCAGTTTTTGGGATTCTCCGTACCATTTATCTGTCAGCGTGGAGGGCTGGAGGTTGATGAACCTGCACCCAGCTTCCTTGGCAGTGGCTTTGGCAATCAGGGTTTTCCCACATCCAGGGGGGCCATAGAGAAGAACTCCTGGAAAATTCAAGTGTTAATGCTTTGCTAGGACAGGCCTGGGGGTGTCCAGGCTCAAGTTTAATCCAGGTATTAAAAGGTAAGAAACCAAACCAAGGAAACACTATTCCAAAAATCAGAGGTTTTAAGGTAATCCCTATTAAATTACAACTCAGAATAGCCAAAGACAATTCCCTGTGGGGGAATTTTCCCCTTTTTAGACAGGAAGGGTGAAGCTGAGAGGAGACATTTGAGAGATGACTGATTTATTGTGGGGCTGCAACATCATCTTTAAGGTCCCTTCCAACCCAAACCACTCCATGATTCCATTTTATTCCATTCCCAGGACTATAAAGGTTACAGAAAATTAACCCCTATTTATGTCCTGGCAGGCTTTGTTTACAGCTCCTTCCAGCCCTGCTAATAAAACTTAGCACAGAGGAGTGAGGAAAGGAAAAATCCACCACACAACAGAGCCACAGACAGTTTAAACAAATTACCCACAATTAAACATGACATCTTGTATTATTTTTAAACTTGTCACAGTGCAAGAATTCACAGGAGTGTTTTTCTAAACACAGTTACAAAGAAAATAATTTCAAGAGCAACATTCAGTTAAAAGAACTCAAAACACAGGGAATTATTGAGGTTTTTTTCTCTGTTTATGGGAGTGATGCCCACAAACATTATTACTCTGGAGCAGGGACTTTCTATTAACACCCAGCACAAGCCACTCATAAAACTGGGGAGCAGCTTGAGCTGGAAAATCTGTTTAAAAAAGATAAATAAAAAAAATCATTTTTTCCTTCAGCTTATTAGATCATGGCATTCATGTAATTTTCCAGACAGCTTCAGTTTGTGACTTACACAGAAAGCAGCCTGGAAAAACTAAACCAGCCACCAAAGTGCTGCATTTTCCATCCCTTGTGAGCACCCTTGAGGTGCTCACAGATCCAGGCAGTAATTAGGAGTTCCAGAAATCAATATTCCAGGGAACAAAGCTGTAAACTTGGGTGTTGTGTCTAACATTTTAGGTTTAAATTCTGCTTTTTTTTTTATATTTCTCTTCAGTAGCATACAACAAATACGGCTGTAGGGATTTCAGCAGAGTCCAACTTGTGTTTTACACTGCCTTAACACTGTGTAAGCAACTGCAGAGAGAATCAAGGGATCTCCAAAGGAAAAATGGGATGTCTGTCCTGCTGAATGATGGCAATTTCTAGGAGTGTCAAAGAGCAGAGTTAGAGCTCAACTCTGCCAAAGGACAGTACAGGGTGTAAAGAAAATAAAATGACAATTGAGGCAGTTAAAAATGCAGGATACATGGATTGTCATGGCCTGGAGTGCCAGGAGCAGGGGAATGGCTTCATGCTGACACACAGGAGGTCTGGGTGGGATATTGGGAATTAGGAATTGTTCCCTGGCAGGCCCTGGCACAGGGTGCCCAGAGCAGCTGTGGCTGCCCCTGGATCCCTGGCAGTGCCCAAGGCCAGGCTGGAGCAGCCTGGGACAGTGGAAGGTGTCCCTGCCCATGGCACTGATGGGCTTTAAGGTCCTCCCAAGCCAAATCATTTCATGATTCTGTGATTAGTGCACAAAAATGGACCAGCATAACCAAAATCCAGCTACTGCTTCATTATTCAGATAAAACTTCTTCACCAAAGCAGGGGAAGCAGGAAAATCTGAGGGTTTTCCCTGGCACTGGTCCTAATGTTTTTGCACTTTGACCTACCAACCCACTTCCTCTTCCCTTTCTGATAAGCTGCACCTTTTATATTTCAAATGCCAAGGTGTAAATCCATCACATTCCCATCCTACCTTTTGGAGGCTGTAAGAGCCTGGAATTCTCAAACAAATATTTCTTCTTGATGGGCAAAATGACAGTGTCTTTCAAATCTGTGATGACATCATCTAAGCCTGCAATATCACTCCAGGTGACCTGCAAGGAAAAAACAGTGTTGGGAATGATCAGCACTGATCCTGCCAAGGAAAAGCATCAACCAGCTTCAAAGGAGTGCCTTGAAAATAAAAGAGAGAAGGGATTAAAACCCCTCTTCTCTCAGAGATGCAGTTTTAGATCACAGGAATATTTCCTGTGGATTTGCACAGAGGTGCAAATAATGTAAGCCAGGGACAAAGGAGGATTTTGGAGGCCTGGGGAGCAGGGAAGTTGCTCACATGCATGCTGAGAGGGTCCACCAGGTGGGCAGCAATGCTCATCTCATACTCAGTCAGCTTGACATTCTTCACTCCTATCTGCTTCATCAGCTTTTCAGCCTGGGGGGAAACCAAACAGCAGGAAAATCAAGGGAAAGAAATGGAATGCCTCACTGAAAAATCAGCTTTTTTAAAGAACTGCTGGCTGTGGTTTGAAAAGTTTCTCCCTAAGAGGTGAACTCTTGTTTTAAGCAGAAGGTTCTGCTGTTTCCTAATGACTTTGTTGTCACTTGAGTGAAACCAAGTCAGATGTCTCAGTTCCCATCAAACAAATGCTTGGACTCTCACATGCCCAAACCCACAACTCCTCTGTTGTGAGCTAAGAAACAACCAAAACAAACCTTAAAACACAGTGTGCCCCCCAAGCCTCCAGAGCACTTAGACCAATGTATTTTCACATGAATCAAGGAGAGAATAATCTATTTTGAAATGTCCAGTAGGTTTTCCCTAATTTACAAGGAAAACTCATTGTGCCAACACCCTTGCACAATTCAGTTTCTCTTTCTGCTCAAACTTGCAGTAACTCCAACAAGGTTTTGAGACAGTGCAGCCTTTAGATAACAGCTGGCACTGAACCCATGGGGAAAACTGGTTTTCAACTAAAAAGCTCATTACAAAAGGAAAACCACCCAACACAGATTTAGGTTGCTCAAAACCTGTGAAATTCCTGTCAGTCAGAAACCAAACCCAAAGAAAGCTGCCACATCTCCAAAGCAGACCTCTGACTTTTGGTTCTGAAGGGCCCCTAAAGATTTTCCAGAGCACAAATTATTCCAGTTCAAGGTAAGCAACGAGGCTTTTCACTTTTCCCCTCCCCTTTGAAGGTCTCTGCCGCTGAGTTGCCAGAAATGCAGAGCTTTCAAGTTCTCTTTTAAGTTAAGAATTAACTCAAGGTTGAAGAATTAAGAATTAATTCTCAAGAATTAATTCAAGGTTAACAAAGAGATTGATGATTTAAAGCCACTGCTGCTCAGCAAAGGTGTCAGAAGCAGAGAAGGCACGAAGCTCACAGACTTGCCAACAGTTCTGATTTTCAGCAACACTTTTGCTCTGATTTTCAGCAACACATCAGACCAACAGTTTTGCCAGCACTTCAAGCTGGAAATTGCAATTTGCTATAAAAATTTGTTATTTGTCATTTGTTCTAAAACCTGAACACACCAACAACCCAAACCCAGAGACGGACTAAAAACCTCCAGCTTCCCTCATTCCTCAAAGATCCCAAGGAAACACTGCAGAATGCAATCCTACCTGCTTCTGAGCTTCCACCTTCTGCTTCCTGGTGGGGTCAATGGCATCCACCATCCATTTGATGGTGAAGTAGGTGACAGCCCCAAAGATGGTGAGGCGGAAGATCAGCCCCACCACCTCGTTGCGGCTCAGGGGCCGCGAGAAGGCCTCGGCGTGCACCATCCTCCTTCCTGCCCTGGGGGGAAAAGGGAGGCAAGGAAAGGGAAATCAGAGCTGGAAAAACACCTGCATGGGCTTGGAATGCTGTTGGATAAAAGGTGTTTTGAACAGAGTTGGGATAAGTGAATGGAGAGATGGGACACAGGGAATGGCTTCATGCTGTCAGAGGATGGGATTTTGGGGAGGAATTGTTCTCTGGGAGAGTGGGCAGGGCCTGGAATGGATTTCCCAGAGCAGCTGTGGCTGCCCCCAGAAAAGGGAAGCACAGGGAGGGAAGGAAAGGAAAATCAGAGCTGAAAAAACACCTGCATGGGGTTGGAATGTTGTTGGATAAAAGGTGTTTTGTGGTGAGTTGGGATAAGTGAATGGAGGGATGGGATACAGGGAATGGCATCATGGTGACAGGAGGGCAGGGCTGGATGGGATATTGGGAATTAGGAATTGTTCCCTGGCAGGGTGGGCAGGCCCTGGCACAGCTGGGGCTGCCCCTGGATCCCTGGCAGTGCCCAAGGCCAGGCTGGACTTGGGCTTGGAGCAGCCTGGGACAGTGGAAGGTGTCCCTGTCATGGATGGGCTTCCAGGTCCCAGGGTTTAAGAATTAATTCTCAATAATTAATTCAAGGTTTCCAAAAGCAACAAAGAGATTGATGATTGGAATGGATTTCCCAGAGCAGCTGTGGCTGCCCCTGGAAAAGGGAGGCACAGGGAAGCAAGGAAAGGAAAATCAGAGCTGAAAAAACACCTGCATGGGGTTGGAATGCTGTTGGACAAAAGGTGTTGTGCAGGGAGTTGGGATAAGTGAATGGAGAGAGAGGACAAGAGGGAATGGCTTCATTCTGCCAGAGGATGGGATATTGGGCAGGAATTGTTCCCTGGCAGGGTGGGCAGGCCCTGGCACAGCTGGGGCTGCCCCTGGATCCCTGGCAGTGCCCAAGGCCAGGCTGGAGCAGCCTGGGATGGTGGAAGTGTCCCTGCCCACGGATGGGCTTCCAGGTCCCCTCCAGCCCAAACCACTCTGGGATTCTGTGCTCACAGTGGGCACAAAGTTGACATTGCCACTGACATTTTGGGAGTGCTGCTGACCCTGAGTGCAGGGAACTCCAGGATTTAAGCAGAGAGGTCTTGCCCTGAGAGGAAGCTGACAGGAAAGGCACCAGGCTGCCACATTAAGGAGCAATCAGCAACTCCCAGTTGATTAAAAGGAGGTTAAAAGCTGGAGCCTGCACCTGGCAGGATGGATGGGGAGTTATTAATATCCCTGGGAACCTGAAAATGCTGGATGTGGCACACAGCTATCCAGGGAAAAGCCTGGCTGCTGCAGGAGCCAAGCCCAGAGAGCACAGCACCCTCAATCCTGGGAACAAAGGGCACAGAGGAAAGAACTGTGCTGAAACCCTGGGGAAATTATTTATAAAATCAGGGTCCACCTCTTCCTCAGCTGCAGGGGGGAATCTGCTTGAGAATCCCCAAATCACTCCTTGGGCACTGCCCCATTTTCCTTTTGCAAGGGCAAAACCAGCAGCAACTCCTTTGGCAGCTCCTGCCACTCCCTGGCCACTCTCCAAACCGAGCTGGCAGCCAGGGCAATGCTGGAGCACCCACAGCCAAATTATCCCTGGATCCCCCTCCCCAGGGCACCCACAGCCAAATTATCCCTGGATCCCCCTCCCCAGGGCACCCACAGCCAAATTATCCCTGGATCCTTGCTAAAGGATCTGAGGAAGTACTCCGGAGCTGGAGGATTCTGCGTGTCCTCGTCAGCCTGATTGATTCAAATAAAAGGGCTCTGTAGTCACTGAGCGAGGAGAAAATCTCCCCCAAAAGCCCGTGCAGGAATCTCCTTCTTATGCAACGCGTGCCCCGAGCGCCAACCGAAAGGAAAAGCTTGAACACGAGAGGAAGCGAAGCAGAACCCGGCTGAGCGAAGCCCCAGCCCCACACAAACGCTAAACCCCGCAGGAACTCAGCGTTTGTGTCCCCTGAGGCGAGGGCTCCTCGCTCGGGGCCCGCAGCGGCTCCGCGCTCCCGGTTCAGGCGCAAAAGGGAAACCAAAAGCGGCAGCGGCGCTGGTTTCCGTTCCGCTGCGAGGGCAAACTGCCGGGAAAGCCGGGCGGCCCCGCAGGGCCCGCTGCAGCGCGGGGATCCCCCCCGGGGCCGGGCAGCCCCGTCACGGCTGCCCCGGGCAGGGCCGGGCCGCGCCGCCCGTGACCTTCCCGCCGCCCGGCAGGTGCGACGCGGCCGGGGCCGCCGTCCCGCCGGGTCACTCACCGTGCGGCGGCTCTGCGGGACACGGGGCGGGCCCAGCGGCAGGAGGAGCGGCGGGAGGAAGGCGAGGAGGAGGAGCAGGAGGGAGAAGCGGAGCAAAAACCGGCGGCGGCGCCGAGGGCCCGGCAGCGGCGGCGGCGCGTCCGGCGCTTCCTCCGTCCGTGCGGCGCTCGCCGCCCCGCCCAAAGGTTCCGGGCGGCGGCGGCCCGCGCGAAGGTTCCGCCCACCGGACGCGGGGCAGCCCCGGCCTGGAAGGGCCGGGAAGGGCCCGGAGCCACCGGGAGCGGCCGCGGCCGAACCGAGCGGCTCCACCGGCACCCCCCGGGCCGCGGCTCCCGCCTACAACCGCCTAACGACAGCGGGAACTCCGCTCGAGCCCCGCTAACACAGCCAGTTCGCGTTCAAAACGTGCACAACGTGTAAAGGACAAAATTCTAATGGAAAACAATGCATATAAAATATAAAACGTGCATGTATATACGCATATTTTATATAGCTAGATATAGAATATATAAAATATATAAAATATATATTTATAATATATATAATAAATAGATATAAAATGTATATATTTAAATCATTTCGATATAATAAAATATAAATAAATATTAATTATTTTATATATAATAAATATCTATATATAGAATATAAAACATGACATATACACGTATTTTATATAGATAGATAATTTCTGTATACATAAAATATAAAACATATATACACATATTTTATATAGCTAGATATATAATTTATGTGTATATATACAATATAAAACATATTTAACATATTTTTTATATTTTATATAAAATAGATATATAATTTATGTATATATAAAAATTAAAACATGCATATGTACACGTATTTTATACAGATATATAATTTCTGTATACATAAAATATAAAACATGATATATACACATTTTATATAGCTAGATATATAATTTATGGATAAATAAAATATAAAACATGCATAAATATATAATAAATATAGATCTTTTTATCTATAAATATATAATTTCTGTATATATAAAATATAACAGATGCATATATACACATACTTTATATACCTAGATATATAGTTTATGGATAAATAAAATAAAAATATGCATATATACACATACTTTATATACCTAGATATATAATTTATGGATAAATAAAATAAAAAATATGCATATATACACATATTTTATAGCTAGAGATATATAATTTCTGTACACATGAAAATTAAACATGCATGTATATACATATTTTATATATATAGATATATAATTTCTGTATACATAAAATATAAAACATGCATGTATACACATATTTTATATAGCTAGTATATAATTTATGGATAAACAAAATATAAAACATGCATGTATACACATATTTTATATAGTTAGATATAAAATTTATATATAGAATATAAAGCATGATATATACACATATTTTATAGCTAGATATATTTCTGTATACATCAAATATAAAACATGTATATATACACATATTTTATATAGCTAGATATATAATTTATGGATAAATAAAATATAAAACATGCATATATGCACATTTTTATATAGCTAGATATATAATTTATGGATAAATACAACATAAAACATGCATATATGCACATATTTTATATATAGATATATAATTTCTGTCTCCATAACCGATCTCAAACGGACCTCCCATATTTACAACGTGCACAGAGTGTGAGGAGAAGGTCCAGGAGAAAGGTGGAAATGACACAATCTAATAGCTGTAATTAAGGCAGACTTTTGGCAATTTCTCTCCAGCCAAGGTTTTGAGAGGAAATGGCCTCAGGCTGTGCCAGGGGAGGCTCAGGTGGGACAGCAGCAGGAATTTCTTCAGGCAAGTCCTTCCCTTTCATGCTGCTCCTGCAGGCTTTGATGTCATCTCCTGGAGGTTTTTGTTCTTCAGTTCATCTGGACCCTTGTGCTCCTTCATTCCTGGGGAAAAAAAAAATGTTTAGGACCCTTCTGGTTTTCTTCCCACTCCTGGGAAAAAAAAGTGACATCTGTTTTGGTGCAATTAAGGAGAAATGCAAACACACACACAGAGGAGGAAAAGCAGCTCGAAATCTACATTTTGTCACTGCTGTGGTGGCAACCTCCGAAAAAAAACCCATCAAAAATACTTTTAAAAGATGTGGGGAAGTGCAAATTTTCAGGGTGGTGGCCAGGATTGGATTGTGCTCAAATTTATCCAGATATTGAGGGGTTGGGCTCCAATTTATCCAGATATTGAAGGATTGGGCTCCAATTTATCCAGATATTGAGGGATTGGGCTCCAATTTATTTATTGAGGGACTGGGCTCCAATTTCTCCAGATATTGATGGATTGTTCTCCAATTTATTTATTGAGGGACTGGGCTCCAATTTATCCAGATATTGAGGGGGTATGCTCCAATTTATCCAGATATTGAGGGGGTATGCTCCAATTTATCCAGATATTGAGGGGTTGTGCTCAAATTTATCCAAATATTGAAGGATTGTGCTCCAGTTTATCCAGATATTGAGGGATTGGGCTCCAATTTATCCAGATATTGAGGGATTGGACTCCAATTTCTCCAGATATTGAGGGTTGTCCTCCAATTTCTCCAGATACTGAGGGATTGGACTCCAATTTCTCCAGATATTGAGGGTTGTGCTCCAATTTCTCCAGATATTGAGGGATTGGGCTCCAATTTATCCAGATATTGAGGGGTTGTGCTCAAATTTATCCAAATATTGAAGGTTTGTGCTCCAGTTTATCCAGATATTGAGGAATTGGGCTCCAGTTTATTTATTGAGGGATTGGGCTCCAATTTATCCAGATATTGAGGGTTGTGCTCCAATTTATTTATTGAGGGACTGGGCTCCAATTTATCTAGATATTGAGGAATTGGGCTCCAATTTATCCAGATATTGAGGGGTTGTGCTCCAATTTATCCAGATATTGAGGGTTGTGCTCCAGTTTATCCAGATATTGAGGGATTGGGCTCCAATTTATTTATTGAGGGACTGGGCTCCGATTTCTCCAGATATTGAGGGGTTGTGCTCCAGTTTATCCAGATATTGAGGGATGGTGCTCAGGGAGGAGGTTCTGGGAACAGCTTTGCAGTGGGAATAATGGTGGCCAAACATCTCAAGGTGCAACTTGGTACGTTTCTGAAAGGAATTATTTCATAGAGCACTTGCAAAGGCTGGAGGCTGCAGCAGCCTGGGAAATCCCTCTCCTGATGTTCTACTTTATTTGGAGCCCTTAAAGGTAATTTCCTGAATTTAAAACAATAAATTCCCAAAAAGTTAACAGTTCTCAGCTCAGAGTGCAAAGAGCCTTGTACAATGGGGTTTATCCCCTAATGTTTTAAATAAAGACCGATTTAGAGATTTATAGGCAGGGTGTTCTCCCTGCCAGGATCATTGCGATCAGTGTGGGAAGGAGAATGGACAGAAAGCTCCGTGGAAATCCCACGGGTTGCTGGGCTGGCCTGACCTGGGGGGATTGGCATGTATGTCCCTGTCCCCAGGTAGGTTATCCCGAGGACAGCAGCAGGAATTTCTGCATGGAAAGGGTGCTCAGGCCTTGGCAAGGGCTGCACAGGGAGCTTTGGAGGTGTCCCAGCAAGGGCTGGAGGTGGCACTCAGGACAAGGTGGGCACTGGGCACAGCTGGGACTCCACGGGCTGGCAGGGATTTTCCAACCCAAATGATTCTGCCCTTCCGAGGGCAGCAGGTGGCCCAGAGCCCCCTTCCCTCGGTGCCCCGGTGGCTGCAGGGGGCGACAGGCGCTCGCTCACCGCGGCTCCTCCGCTCCACGCCAACCCCGGGGGGCGTGAGGGGAGGACGCTGAACCCCCTCAAGACGCCGGGCTGACCCCCCCTCGTTCCCTTTCCCCGGAGCCCGTTTTTCCCCTTGCCTTCCTCCCTCCCAGCTGGGCTGAGGAAGGAGGGGAGGCGGTCGGGCGGGCGGCAGTGCCGGGGCTCCGAGAGGCTCCGAGGGGCTGGGGGGCCCCCGGCCCGCGCGGGCCCCTCACGGCCCCTCACGGCCACTTCCGCCCGCGGGGGAGGCGCCGCCGCCAGCGCCCACGTGACGGACACAGCACCGCGCCGCCTCACCGTACCGCCCGTATCCCTCCGCTCGCCGCTCCCCCCCCATCCCCCACCCCCTCTGTGGGGAGAGGGGAGCCGGCGGGCAGAGGGGTACGGACGGAGCGCGCAGCGCCATCCATCCCGCCGGTGTCCCCGGCGCGCCGCTTCTCCGCTTCTCCGGTGGCGGGGTGGGAGGGACTACTTTGTGTGTTGGCGGATGCGTCGCGTGGGCGTGGCGGCGCCGCCCGCCGTCCCTCTCGGAAGCCGCGGCCATGATGGGCGCCCCGCGCCGGCGAGCGCTGCGGGCCGGGGGATGAGCGCGGCCGTGCCGCCCTGAGGAGCCGCCGCCGGGAAGAGCCGAGGGAGCGACCGCCCGGCCCCCGGGGCGGGGAGCGGAGCGGGGCCGGGCCGGGGGCGCGCCCCGCGCCGCTGTCACCATTGCCGGGGCCCGGAGCGCCGCAGAGCTGCTCCCCCCGCCGCCGCCGCGCTCGCCCCAAACACGGCGGCGGCGGCGGCACCGCCCGCAGGGGCTCGGCGCGGCTCCCGACGCGCTCGGAGGAGGAGAAGGAGGAGGAGGAGGGAGCGGCAGCCGGTGCCGCCGCCGGGAGCCGGGCCCGCCCGGGGCTGAGCCGCCGGAGCATCAGCGCCCGGGGCCGCCCGGTGGTGCCTCGCGGCCGCCGCCCGGGCCCTGCGCGCTGCCCCGGAGCGGCCCCCGGCTGCCAGACATGACCGCCATCATCAAAGAGATCGTCAGCAGGAACAAAAGGCGATACCAGGAGGATGGCTTCGACCTGGACCTGACCTGTATCCTCCTCCCGCTCCTGCTCCCGCACGTCCCGCGATTGCATCAGACCCGCGCGGCGTTACCTAACGCGCTGCCCCCGGCCGCTCCGCCGCCCGCCGGGGCTCGCCCGGGCCGCCGCGCCCTCCCCCGCCGCCGCTGCCGCCGCCTCGGCCGCCTTTTGTCCGGGCCCGGCAGATTAACGGGAGCTCCAGGATTAACGCCAGCGCTCCTTGCCGGCTCTGGCGGCCCGCGGCCCCCCCGAGCCGCCCGGGGGCCGTGCCCTCCCTCCCCCCGGCCCCGGAGCCCCCCGGCCGCTCCGGAGCTGCCGCTTATCTCCGGCTCCTTTGGTTTTTTGGGCTCACGCAGCAAATGCGCCCGGCCCGCCGTGATTTGCGTGCACAGCGCTTTGTAGATATACATATATATATATATATTTTTTTTTTTTTTAATTTAGTAACTCGTCTTAAATCGCGATTATAATCGTGGCAGGCCTGTGCCTTTCCTCGGGTTGCTTCAGTGGGAGGCTGTGTCCTCTGCCCTGATTTCCAGCCCTCCGCTAAAGCAGAGCTGTACCTTAGGATGCAGCAAGGCTCTCCATGACAAGAGGTGGCAATCGCTCTTTCCAAATTTAAAAAAAAAATCCAAAACGGCCAAAACCCACCATTTTTTTTTTCTATCCCGGTGAACTGCACGAGGATGTGTCACAAACGGGTCTCATCGAGGAGGACTGTATAGAATACTTATTCTGGAATAAGTAATTAGCGTGCAATTACGGCTAATGAGGCAAAAGCCGGTGTGTAGCTTTGGTGGCCTTTGGAACAAATGTGTTGGAGCGGTGTCGGGCAGATGTTGAGCTCGGAATGCCTTGCAGGGCTCATGGTGGGTAGGGGCAGCGTTTTGTTCCGTGGTGGGGAAAGATCGGTGCTGTGGGAAAGGTTTTGGGGCAAGAACTTCGCTTAGAAGTTGGGAGAATGAATATTGACAGTAGTGCTCAGAGCTGGGCTTACCCCTGTGGAGAGATGTTTCTGTTCTGCAACGGGATTAGGTGGAAATTTATTGGGTTTTGGAGCAATTACGTTCAGGTCTGAGCAAGTGCTCCAAATAAATCCAGATTTTGAGCAGGATGAAAGCTGATAAAAGCTGTAGCTAGTACAGAGCTCTTGCTTTTGCATTGAGCCTTGGCCTGAAATTTTGGTGGCTTTAAAACAACCTGAAATGTTCTGGACTTTAGCAAGTGGCTGCTTAGCTTTTAGTTGAAAACCCAGCAGCTCTGGTTCATTATTCCTGCATTATGTGATAAAAATACTTTTAGGCCTGGATTTTTAGGTGTTTGCTCTTGGTGGTTTTGTTGGCTGTTGGGAAGATTTTGCTGGGTTTATGGAAAGAGTTTAGTGGTGGCAAAACCAAAAGGTTTTTTGCCTTCACAGTTGAGGAGTTTGGTGTTTCAGGCATCTTTGCCCAGATGTGCTCTTGGTAGAGAGAGATATTTTGACCCCAAACACATCTTTTTAACTGATCATATGCTCCCAGCAAGAAAATTAGTGAATGCTGAACCTTGACTTTCTTGCTCAAGATTTCCTAGTGATGTGTCAAATGATGATTGCTTATTTTGAATTTTTGTTCTTAGGATTTTGTGTTAAAAGAGACTGTTACACTGGACTTAGGCTGGTGTTTCTAAAAGGAGCAGCTGGCTACAGTCCTGCCATGAAATTTGTGGAAAAGATGGTATGGTTTCTTTAATGATAAAAAAAAATAATAGGAAGAAGTGTGGGGGTTTTTTTTGTAGCTGCACGTTTTGAACAGATAATTAATGAATTAAGACTTCTGTGCAGTGGCTTTGCTTGAAGGCTGATGTTGCTGCAGAAGTGAAAGTTTAATTTTTTTCATCACTTTGTGCAGGACTCCCATGGAATTGTCGCTCACCGTTCCTGGTAGCTGGGAATAATAGCCTGGTAGCTTTTTATTCCTTACACACATGGCCATGGATTTAGCTCTCCAACCACGTGATATTAAAGGGAAAAAAGAGAAAACCTGAAGCCCAGGTGAGCTGTTCAAGGCATGGCAGGAGGAGCAGGTGTTGAGATGCCTGCTCAGTTCAAGGTAGCTGCTTCTGTCCAGCCAAAAGGGAAGGACAGCCAGGAGTTGAGCATTTGGGAAATGGAGCTCTGGGTTCCTGCTGCAGATCCAGAACCCTCAGCAGCTGCTGCTCACCTGCCTTTGGGAGCTGGAGAGTGCAAGGAGCTGCAGTGAGACCAGGTGAGCTGCCTGTGTTCTGTGCCCTGCCCTTTCCCCTGCCCCTCTCTGAGTGTCCCCTGTGATCAGAGATTTTTGGGCATGGATATTACCCAAGGCCTTGCAGGAACTCCTGGGTGCCAGAGGCAGGCTGGGTGAGGTGCTGGAGTGCCAAAATCCTTGGTTGGGCTGTGTCAGAGCCTTTTAAAAGTGATCTTGATGTGTTTGCACTACAGGACATTGTGCTTGGAACCCTGAGTTCTGAGGAGCTGGTTGAGAATCCTTGTGTGTGTAATGTGGGATTTCAGCAAAGGGAGACAGCACCTTCCCAAAATCAGTGCAGACTGGGAGAATGGGCCTGTGTGTCTTTAAAAACCACACTGCTGCTGCTTGTCATCTAATCAGATGTTCTCTCTGAGCAGTCTTTATGCACATCGTGGAAAGAAATATTCTGAACTCAGAAGAAGAAAGGGTTTTAATGGTGGAGACATTAAATCAGCTGTTGAATGCTTCAGATATTTCTTTCTGGTTTATTTGGCTTTTAATTAATTTCTGCAGTACCGGATACTTTTTGGTGCCCATGGGTGAGAAGGAAAGTTTGGATTCACGTCTTTCTTCTCTGATGGTTGCATTTCTTGATGCTGCAAGCACCAGAATGTTTTCTGTGTGTTATTTCTGAAATTGTGCAGCTTGATGATGCCCCCTTTACTGCAGGGAACAGCAGAGAGAAAACACTTCCATGCAGCAGTGTCTTAAGAGCTCTGTGTGTGAATTTAGCAATCAGTGGAAAAAAAAATCAGTAAGTGCTTCTTGTGGCTGTCCTAGCTCGGGTTAAACTTTGTCTGGTGTCCCCAGGCCTTCTGACAGGGGTGCAAACGGGCAGCTAAGCTGAGCCTAGGGCTCGACTGAAGCATGTGGAGCTCGTGACCTACATAGTGCTACAAACTGCAGCAACATTCAGGCGAGAGGAGATGTTGGGAGCAGTTTACACGTCTCACACGTCCTTTGTCTCGTGGAATGAAAGGCAGGGAATGCTGAAATTGCTGCAGGAAACTCCTTAGAATTTCTCCTTAGAATCTCTTTACTGCTTTGTGCTGTTTGCAGTCCTAAAGCTCTTTGCATTTTTAATGAAATTTGAAATTATGGGACTTGACTCAAAATGGCTCAGCTTCCAGAAAAAAAAAAAAAAGTGAATTAGTGGCATGAGGTCTATACTGTGTTTAAAAATAGAGCCCGAGCTGGAAATGCCATTTGTTTAAAAGACTTGGTCTCATTTTAAAATTGAAGTTTGTTAGAGGTTTTGTAACGAGTTTGTCTTGTACACAAGCACAGGGAGGGTTTAGAAGAAACTAGAAAAGACCAACTGGCAATGCATTTTATTGGTGGGAAAGTATTTCTTTGTTCTGAAGTAAACCATGTTCCTTAGCATATTTAGAGCCCAACAGACTCATTTTGCTTCTGGAGCCTGGGATGATGTTGGGTTTTGGACAAGACCAGTGCCAGTTTTGCTCTGAATTCATCTCAGAAGTCTGTTTGCACAGACAGCACTGCTGGCTGGGGACTCAGCAGAGTTTCAGTTCCCTGCTTGGTACAGGATGTGTTTGATCCCAGGGAGATTTCTGCACTTAGCAAGGATGAAGGGTTTGACCTGTCCAGGTGGAGAAAGCAAGGTGGTGACTGCTGCAAATGTGTTCCTGCATTTTCTCTTCTGGGGTTGGACATGGGCTGGGTCATTCTCACAAGCCAGAAAACTCCAGACCCTGTACCATGGTTGTGTGGATAGGGGTGTTGGACAGCTGGAGCCTTCAAACCCCACACTCCAGCAGGTGCTGTGGGGTGCAATCCCATCCAGAGGCACCCAGCCCCTTCCTGCCCTGCTTTTTCACTGCTGTTGTTCAGAAAGGGACTTAGAAGAAGCCCTCACAAATTACAGCTCATCCCTTTGCACTTGTAGTGGAGAATTCTTAGGGAAACGCTTCAGCTTGGATCATCAGAAATTTCCAGTGCATGTGGAGACTGTTTGCACAAGCTAAACTCCAAAAATACCTTCCTGTGCACACTTTGAAGTGAGCAGAAGCTGCTGAAGTGGTGGCTGTGTGTTCTTCTCCAGGTGGGCAGAGAAATGAGTGGACCCTGCATAGTATTTCTTATCTGGTGACCTCTTAGAAAATGCTCAGCCAAGGTGATTAATGATTGGAGCTTGGTTTTTTAAGCTCAGTTAAGTGTGTGAGGTCTTCAGAACATGCAGAGCTTTGCTGTTAAATGTGAAGGGGGTGATGCTGAATCAAGTGCCAGCTTTGCTAGGACCAGGTCTGAGTGGTTTTTAAGGAAAAATCCAAATTTTCTCTTGCTTACACTAAGACTGATGAGGTGCTGGCACTTGAGGAGTTACTTTGTGGGGTTTGCTGGCTGAGGACAGTTCTGTCACTGTTGAGGACTTGTGGAAAATCCCACCCCACATTTACTCTGTGTGGTCCAGCTGCAGTCTTGGAGGGTGGTGAATTTTGGAAATGCATCTTTCTAGGAATCTCTGCTAGTCAGGAAAGCCTTTCTGTGCACAGGATGATTCCATCTGCCTTCCCCTGACCTGGGAAAGGATGGAGCCTTGAGTGTGGAGCTTATGCAACACTGGAGCTGCTGTGGTTGCTGCAGGAGAATTCATGCACAGAGATTAGTTGGCTCTAGATAACTGCTGGGCTGGGGCTGGCACATTTCTCTGGGACAAAATTCCTGTTGCTGCCTACCCAGTGCTACACTTACACACCAAGAAGAACTTGCTTGTCTTACCAAGGTGTTCTGGAGCACAGTGACTGCTGTAGAGACAGTGAGTATTGATGTCTTAAAACACTGTAGAGGAATACAGAATTATCTTCATTTTCTCCCAGAAAAGAGGTGGCTCTACTCTCCACTCTCTTCCTTGTAGGTTGGTTTGGACACCTAACTCCTCTTTGTTTTGGAAGCAATTGATAGAATTTATTCAGTAATAATATGGCTGAAAGGATGTTGTGTTAAAACCCCCCTAAACTTCAGGGAGTACAAACACAAAGTTGAAGTGTTATATGTAAAGCTTCTGTCCACCAAGTTTTTGCAGGCTGTGAATTGCTGAATAGTTCCTTAAATGAAATTATATTTATAATGGATTAATGTTGTTGCCCTATTAATGCTGCATAAGCTGACAAATTATACCCTGGTACCTTAGCCAGAATCTTCCCCTACAACAGGTTTAAACATGAAAATAGTTGTTGTACAATGATTTAAAGGACAATTGTTGTGTTCTGACAAACTGGAAGAGAAGGGAGGGAATAGGCAGCTGAGCTGTCAAATCCCTTAATTACATTAGAGACCAAAGATACTGTCATTACTCATAACTAACTCCCAGAGCCCAGCTCCTTCCTACTTTGGAGCAACTCAGAGCTCTGTGTGATTTTTTTATTCATTTACTGTGCCTGATACAGGGTGGATGTTGAAGGTTAATTTATTGCATGGCTTTTTCAGGGAGGAAAATAGGATATATAGCCTGGAGTTGTGTCTAGTAATTCCTGGATATGCCCTGTGCCTCATCTTAAATCCTAGGGGAGGTGTGGGCTCCTTTGATTTGGCACTTGGGTGAAGGTTTTTTGGGATGAAAGCTGTACGAGTTTGTGCTTTCCTGTGAGTTACTGGAATGGCAATTACTGGGCTGTAAGAAGAGAATTTATTTGGAAATGTGTGGCCCTGTAGAGCAGGATGTCTCCTGAAACATGGATTATTTGTGGGTGGTTGAGTCTCTTTTGGGCTCTGTTAGTTTTTGGATGTGTCTTAGGCCCAGGTTGATATTTCAGATGTAAACAAATCCTTGTTCCAGTTTCTAATTCAAGCCAGCATCCTCTTTGCTCCTGTCGTCATCTGCCTCCTCTGCTGTCTTGCCTGTGAGGCCCTGGGAAAAAAAAAAAGGCATTTTTGTAGAATGGAAGTAAATAATTGTGCAATTAGGCCCTGTATCATGCTGCATAAATCTAGGTTATCTTAATAACGATTCTTAGGCAATGGAGCTCAAGTGGTGGCTCTGTGATTCAAATGGTAATTGACTGTGCAGCTAAAAAAATTAAACTCAACTGCTCTGTGTTTGGGATGATGACTATTGCAAAAGCTGGCATTGTTCCCTTTAAAGATGAACTCCCAGCTCCGCAGCCCCAGCGTGCAGCAGTGCAGAAAAACTGCTTAATATCCACTTTTTTGTAGTGAAGTGCTTAAGAAACGTCTTTATAAACTTAATTCTGCCTTTGTGGAGCTGTAGTATAATAGCTTTTAATTGCATGATTAATTTTCTTAGAGGCCTCTGCTTAATTCATTGCATTGCCTGGGTATATATTGGGCTACAACTGAAGAGTTGTGTATTTTCTGTTCTTTCATTTCTTGTGTGGGTGAGTTAGAGAAGTAATGGCCTTTTTTTTATGCTAACATTTCGAGGAGGGAAACACCAGATCTCATTTGGATAAAATTATCTACTTGGGCCTTCTTGTTTGAGTAGTGCTTTATTAGAATGACCCTGGGTCTTGTTTTGCCACTCACCTTTATTTTCTTTTGACCCACCCCACGTGCATTAATAAGGTTTGATAAATCCATACAAACCCTCCTTTTTGTAGTTTCTGTTCTCTGAAGGTTTTTAGTGTGCTGTATTTTGTCCTGCTCTTTTAAATTCCCTTGTCTCTGGAAGTTTTTGGATGTTCTTTCAGGCTTGCAAAAAGTTGAGTCTGAGCCATTTTTCACTTCCTGTCAGTAAATATCAAAGTAGTGACTCCTCTGTGCTGGCTTCTCTTTACTGAATAAAATTCCTGTGTTTTTCTGGGAGTGTTTGAGGTTAGGACATGCTTAAGTACACAGTGGTGGTTCAGGGAGAGATCCTGCAAAGTGGGGTGGTGTGCTGGGAGCACACGCTCACATCTCCCAGCTCTGCTTGAAAGATCTCATGCTGAGTTGGGTTGGTGGTTCAGACCGGTCAGTTTGGCACTTCAAAACTCAAACTGAGCTGTGGTAGTGCAGCTTCTCCCAGCGTTGCTTCTTCTGGAAGGGATCTGCTGGGTCCCTGTCCTGCCTCATGTGCACAGCTGGATGTGGCACCCCATGCCCTGGTGTGGGTGACAGTCACAGGGTGGATTTGATGATCCCAGAGCATTTTCCAACCTCAAAGATCCTGCACCATCATCCTTGGGCCACCGTGTGTTGTTGCTGGCTGTGGAAAGATGGGATGTGGCCTTTCCAAAATGTCAGCAGAACCAAAAGAACTTTCTTTCCTGGACCTTTGCATGTTTCTCTCTGGAAATCTCTTGGGATTGTTGGTCTGAGTTAGGGAGTTGAGGCCCAGTCTCTTCACAGCTGAAGAGTTCTGCCAAACTTTGTATCAATAACAGAGTCTGGTGCATCATTTGTTATGTTTCTGTTTGCTCTTAGCTCTTTGTGAATGGGAAGGGCAGCTTTTCTGTGCCTTTAATATGGGCAGCTGTTTTAGAGGGGTTTCATGAGATGGAAGGGATTCACAAGGATCATCAAATCCAGCTCTTGGCCTTGCTCAGGACACCCCAACAATCCCACCCTGGGCCTCAGAGCATTGTCCAAACATTTCTTGCAGCTCTGCACAAGAGCTCGTGCTTTCTTTACTCTCTGCATGCTTTTGTATCTTTATTTATGATTCCAGACCATTTTGAAATGGAACTTTCAGGTGCCTTTTTCTCAGCCTTTGTCAGTACAAGCTGTTCTCTAGAGCAGCCATCATCTTTCATGCCTTTGTTACCATTTTTTCTATTTCTGCTGTGAGGTCTGTGGGGTTTTTTTTCCCCCCCAATTTTAAGGTGACCCCTTTAGCTCTTCAGCAAAGCCTCCATATGGCTGAGAGTTCCTGGGCACATTTCCTACACCCCACAGATGAAGGGAGAGACTCTTGCTCTGGGATGACTCCCACATGCAATGTAATGAGCAGGTCCAGAAGTGAGTTGTGGATGTAGACAACCTGGCATTTCCTTCCTGAGGCATCTTCTGATTTATTTCTTTATGCTGTGGGAATTGGAGTTCCCCTCCAGACCTTTGTCAGCCCCATGACCTCATGTGGACAGCTTTGCCTCCTGGATATGAAGGATTTGCAGTTGTTCCTTATCTAGGTTGTTGCATTTAAATTGCTTAAAAAAGCTTAAAAAAAACCCTAAAAAATGGGGGGAAAGAGAGTCCTTTTTGGAATATGGAGCATCAAGGGGTTAAATGCATTTCTTCTAAATGATAAAATGTTTCAGCCACATCTGAGTTGGTCCCTTTGCTTGTTGTTTAAGGCACAGATGGTAGAGTTGACAAGTGCAGCTGGCTGGCTACAAGGAATCCTCCTTTGCTCTGAAGAACTTTCTTCCTGTTCATTTCCTCTATACTTCCTGATGATCCAGACTCCTAGAAAAAGATTAAAATTATTTTGCATTTCATGCTGGCTAATGGAAATGCTGCCTGTGAAATAAAGAAGGCACTCATGGGTACAGATTAAACAGCATGCATGTCAGGAAAGTCTTCTAGATTTGTCTGGGTCTATTTTCCTATGTCATTTTCTTTTTTGTTGTTGGGATGCTGTCAAGCAAATGGCACTAATAAGAGCTTGGCCATTTGTCAGGGCTCTTAAATCTGTTTGAGGATGGAGTGTGGACACTTCTTGTAACACTCCCCCTGTAGCTCCAGGCTGTCAAGCTGTTGAACAGTTAGAGCAGTGCTGGTTTTTTTTTTCCTCCCTTGCTGGTGCTCTGTTCACTTGTTTAAGCTGGAGTTAAAGGGCTGGAGGTCACCAGGGGAATGTTTCAGCCCAGCTGTGCTGCCAGACCTCCTCACACAGCTCCTGCAGCCAGAGTTCCTGTAACCTGCAGGTTAATTCAGACAACAAAGCAACTTTGGGAGCCTTCAAAGCCACGCTGTGCCTCTGCTCCTGGGCTTTGCTGTCACATGGGACGTGGCAGTGACAGCTTGGCCACCCCACACTGGTGCCTGGGTCCCCTGGCAGGCAGGAGGGTGAGGGTGACACGGAGCAGAGCTGGCAGCAGATGAGGAGTGGGCTGGTGGGGAGCAGATTAAAGCAAGGCCAACCCTCCCCTGCCTGAACTGGAAGTGAAAATTACCATTCCTGGCAGTTGTGGAGCTTTTTTCAGGCTGTAGATTCCTCAGTTTAAGGCTGTTCTTTGTTAAATGAAATTCCAGTTTGGGAGCTGGACTCTGAGGATTGGGAGAAGTCAGGTTCAGGGTGTGCAGTAAGATTTTTAGCTCCAGAGCACAGCTTGAGCAGTCCCATCACTCACAGCTTCAGGAATATTCAGCTTCTTGAAAATTTCCTTTCTAAAGAAAGATGAAATCTAATGCTTGCTAGGTCTTCCTGAAGCCTTTGATTCACAGAATCCCACAATGGTTTGGGCTGGAAGGAACCTGAAAGCTCATCCAGTTCTACCCCCTGCCATGGGCTGGGACACCTTCCATGATGCCAAGCCCTGTCCATCCTGGTCTTGAACATTCCAGGGATCCAGGGGCAGCCACAGCTTCTCTGGGCAGCCTCTGCCAGGGAAGAATTTCTTCCCAGTTTTCAATATAAACCTTCTGTCTGTCAGTGGGCAACCATTCCCACTTCTCCTTTTGTTCCAGGCCCTTGTAAATAATAAATATTTGTAAAATTGCAAAGGGCTGTGGGTTTTAAAGTTCTTTTTCGTTTGCGTTTTGATGTAAAACTCTTCTCAGTGTTGGGTTTAAAAAGCTGTGTGTAAATTCTGAAGCACTGCATGCTCTGGCCTGCCTATAAAATAGGAGATGAGGTCATTTGCTCTTTGTTTTCCTGTTATAGCCACCTTAAGAGTAGAGTGAGGATCAGGGGTTAAATACTTGGAAATATAGGACTTCATAAAATCACTCAGACATTCTAATGATGTTACAGTTACTAACTGGCAGTGTTGATCATTGCAGGAAAAGCTGCAGCTGTTGGTTTTTGCAGCTTCCTTGTGATTCTTTTAAGAATTAAGAATTGGTAAATGTTTTGCTATGCTTTTTTGGCCACTTTCCATTATTAGGAAAAAGTCTGAATTTGTGAGCAAAATCAGTTACAGGACCAACATGAGTAATTTACTTTTATATCTCTATGTATGTAAAAAATTGCAAGTATATACTGCATATTCTTTAATTTGGTCTTGGCATAATGTGAATATATAGACAGCTATTTTTGAAAGTGATTATAACAGCTGATTTGCATAATGATCCAGGATTTTTCTCATAGCAACTGGAAAGACTGTCATCTTCAGCAATGTGGGAATGATTTCAGCCTTTAAGGAGAGTGTTTTGTTCAGTCTGTGAGCAGCATTAGAGCAAAGGCATTTCTGCAGTGGCACATGGATTATTTGCATTGGTCTGCTTTCTGTATTGACAGAGCATCCTTGTGGCATTGGGTGATTTAGCAGATAATTGGGTGTGATGATTTTAAGGTTCCTTGGGCACAGCACAGTGTTGTCTTGGCTCCTTTGGAAGTGGAGTTGTGCAGTTGGTGATAAGAACTTGAGTGGAGGATGATCTGGTGCTGTGCCTTGTGTGTCACTGGGCACCAGGGTACAGAGGTGGTGTAAAGCTGCCAGAGTGACCAAAGGAGGGACACAGGGGTGGGGAAGGGTCTGGAGGGGCTGCATGAGGAGCAGCTGGGGGCACTGGGATTGTTCACAGGAGGAGACTTGAGGGCAGAGCTCACCGAGGGTTACAGCACGCATCTCTGCTCTCTGGGACAGGGACAGACCCAGGGAACAGCTGGAGCTGGGCCAGGGCAGGTTTAGGTTGGATTTTAGGGCAAGGTTCTTCCCCCAGAGGGTGCTGGCACTGCCCAGGCTGCCCAGGGAATGCCAGAGGCTGCCAGAGCTCCAGGAGGGCTTGGACACTGCTCCAGGGTGGGATTGTTGGGGGATCTGTGCAGGGACAGCAGCTGGATCCATGATCCTTGGGGATCTCTTCTGGCTCAGGATATTCATGGTTCATGGGCCTGGCCATGGTATTATTATTTTTTTTATTATTATCAGCACTAAAATCTCAGCTTCCATGTTTACAAGATTGAGAAAGGAATGAGTACTTTAAAAACTGTTAGAACCATTTTTGGGAGTGAGTATCTTAGGAAAGAGCTACTTTGGCAAAATGTGGTGGGATTTATTTTATGCTTTTTAAAAAGCCCATTTCAAATCCTTGTAGATCCTTGTGGGTTCCTTCCAACTCAGCATATCCTGTGATCCTATGAAATTTTGGTAATTACACCACTTCGGTTGATTTTGTTTTTGCATGTCTTGAACAGCTTCAGTAAATGACTGAGGCTTTTTCCATTTTTGTTTTCCTGTCTTAAAAAAAAAAAAAAGCTTGGAATTGATAATGAGCTTGTTGCACGTTTTAAATGATCAGTTCTCCCAGATTTCTAAAATTAGCAGTGTGGTTACCAATTTCATGATGATTCAGAGTTCTTCCTTTGAATGGAAGCCCAGCTTCCCAAGCTCCTGTGTAAGAAATCTCATCTTGGTAGTGAATATCTTAATTTCAGCTTTGGAAATCGATGTTAAATGAAGTGAGGTGTGAAAAGGGGTGTCTGGGAGCTGCTGTGTGTGGCTGGTGAGAGCAGAGCCTGCTGAAGGTGATGCTCAGTGGGTGGTTGCTCCTGAACCTGGTCCTTGCAGTTATCAGGGGCTGTCCCTGTCCCTGAAGAGGAATTTCATTCCCCAGCATGGGGGTAAAAACAGGCTGGGAGGGATGCAGGAACAACCATGCCCTCCATCTGCTGCAGATTTGGGGTATCTTTTCACAGGATGGGTGGAAGAAGTTGGCTTGATGACAACGTTTCCATTTAAGTGATGAAACTTCAGGTTCTGCTCAGAGATTTAATTCATCTCTGCAAACAGCAGCACCACTTCTATTCTGTTCTTCCATCTCTAAAGCAAAGGCATTCTTTAATTGTTTCAACCACCACAAGAGCTTCAAAGCAGCACATCAAGGCTGCCAGAGCTGCAGGAGCACTTGGACAATGCTCTCAGGGATGCACAGGATGGAATTGTTGGGATGTGTGTGCAGGACCAGGGTTGGGCAGGATGATCCCTGTGGGTCCCTTCCAGCTCAGGATATTTGATGTTTCTGCATCTCTTCACCATGCTGCCAGGAGTATTTATGTCAGCATGTAAAAAAAAAAACCCAAAATTCTCTCTCTCAGCAGTAAGAATGGGTCTGTGATTGCTGTTCCATGCTTTCCTTGGAGCAGCTGGAGCCTGGTGCCTGGAAGGGCGGTGCTGGGGCCGTGTCCTTTGGCAGCAGCCCTGTGCAGACACCAGGGTGAGTCAGCAGTGCCTGGGAGCTGCATTCCAGCCTAATGCTTTGAGATAATCACTGAGGTGCTTCAGGACGATTATATTTAGGTGGGGGAGACATTGGCTTGCCTGTTTGAAAAAAATTATCGTGTTTTTCTAAAAACAACCCTTCCTCCCCATGAGGCTCACTGTTGGGTATTTCATTTTGAGCAACATTTGAGTTAGGTTTTTTGCTGTCAGGTTGAAAAGCCTCAAATCACACAAGACAATTTTAGTGAATCAGCATCACAGGCTCACAGAATAGTTGGGGTTGGAAGGGACCTCTGGTGACCTGTCCAGGCAGGGTCACCAGGAGCAGCTGACACAGGAGCACTTCCAGGTGGGCTTGGAATGTCTCCAGAGAGAGACAAACTCAACACCCTCCTTGGGCAGTGCTCTGTTACCCTCCAGGGAAGTTTTCTTCCTCATCTCAAGGTGGCCTCAGTAAATAGATTCATATTTCTTGCCTCACACCCTATTTCAAATATTTTGTCATTGTCTTTCCTTATTGGCATATTGTGGAACACCTTTGCCATTCTCACTTTTTGGTTTAAAATGTAAAAATAATTGTAATGGTCACAGAATCATGGAATGGTTTGAGGGACCTTAATGGTTTTAAGGGACCTTAAAGCTCATGGTTTAAGGGACCTTAAAGCGGCACCCCATGCCATGGGAAGGGACACCTTTGGCCATCCCAGGCTGCTCCAAGCCCTGTCCAGGCACTGCCAGGATCAGCTTTAGCATTCCCAGTGCCTCCTGCTTGCCAGGTGGGGATCAGTCAGTCCAAGGCTGCTCTCCTGACCCTGGAGGGCTTTGCCTGGCTGCTGTGGGGCACCAGTGGTGCAGCAGTTTGGGAGCAGTAAAGGATGGGAGCTGTGCCCTTGAGCCAGGGAGGAGGGAGCAGGGAGAGCCAGGAGCTGAGGAATGGAGCTTGCAGCAGCCTGGGAGCACCCAGATTATTTTGGAACTTTTTATCTGCCTGTGCCTGCGTGCTTGGAGGCTTTGGTGTTTGGAGCAGTGTGTGAGCAGGCTGGGAACGCTGCTGTTAAGATGTTCTGTTCCCTTGGCTCAGGGGGTGTGTCTGCCTCTCTCCCATCTTGCACCAGCTGGGAATCCTGGAAAGTATCTCCTGTCTCAGCCCCTGGGAGAGGAGAAGCATCTGAATGTCAGGAAAGCTCAGGATTGCAAAGAGAAGTGTGAGCAAGTCGCTCACAATTCAGTGAAGTTTGGGCAGCTGTCCCATGGGTGATGCTGCAGCTGAAACTGGGTTTTGTTTTGATGTGTCAAAATGAAATTGTTTTCCCTCTGTATGCATGCCAGCATGAGGGCTTGTCTTCCATGAGAAGTGCTATAGAAAGCAGACTGATATAGTGGATTATTTTGCTGTGGTAATTGATGGCTGGTGTAGCCCTGCTGCTCAGAGCAGGATGCATGAGGATGGGTTTTGGAGGAGAAATGCTGGAACTGGGAGTAGGGAGGAATCAGGCTGAAATTGGGAAGGAGGAGGGAGGGATGGGGTGTATTAGCCAGGTAATTCAGTTAATATAATATCAAACCAGTTTCTTCTGCTTATGGCAGGGAATAACTGATAAAACAGTGAAGACATTGCTAATTATATCACACCTTTTGTTAATTAAAGAGGTGTGAACTGCTTGCTGAGTAAAATAGATCAGAGGGAAATTCAAAGTTTGTGATTTGAGGTTATCCCAAGCTCTCTAAGTTAAGCACTTTAATGTTTTGTTGTGTTTTTTCCCAATATGTGTTTTTTTTAGTGTTTGGGCAAGTACAGAATAAACTGTAAACCAGACACAAACCTGTTTCAGTGTCTGTATTTAAAACAGCCACAAATATTTATTTGGCTTACTCCAAAGTTTTTTCATATTTTTCTCTTTGTCTGTACAAATAATCTGTTGAATGGCCCAAGCAGACCAATGTCTATTAATACTTGGATTACAACACAATAAATGCTAATTTATTTTTTTTTCCAAGAGTACAAAACATTATTTCCGTGTATTCAGTTCCTAATGTTTTTTGAAGCCTTGCAGTTAATGGTGTCAATGCAGAGCTTGGTCTGTGCTGCTCTGCTCTTGAGGACTTGTGGGAATTTTGCAAGGGTGGAGTAGAGTAGTTTGTGTCCTACTTCAGGCTTTTCTTTGTGCACAGGCAACTGGAATTTTTGTCTCTTGGAAGCCAATGCAGTATCTCCCATTCTGATGTGATTATTCTTTGGTATATTTTGACCATGAGAATAAAAACGAGTCTTAAAAGGTTGGGATAATTTAGGTTGAGAGGGCCCTCTGGAAATCACCTCCTCCAGCCCCCCTTTTTAAAGCAGGGCCAACTTCAAACATATCATGCTTTGTTCTTGCTCCTGCTAAAATTAGTTTGAGGAGGAGTATGTTAATGTGGCAGGGTATGGGTTGTTTCGAGCTGCTGCTTTCATTTCTGGTTCGCTCTTCAGCTGAGCTTTTTCACTACATTATCATTTCTAATAATGCTTTAAACTTAGGAGGACTTTCTTTTCTAGAACTCTGTTAAAAAAAACAAAAAACAACCTATATCATTTCACCACAGGGAAAATAAATACCAGTAGTTTTCTACATCAGTTCTTTACTACTTCAACTCTCAATGTAAACTTGAAATTTTCTTATTTGCCTTTTTCCTTAGCATTGATTTGTTTGGCTAAGAGATACTTTTCTTAAATTCTTTTATCCTGGGTTGCTTTTGGCAAGTGGATTGCAGGTAGTTCAGAATAAGAAATGAGAATATTTGTGCAGAAGTGGGTAATTGTTGAGGTTTTTTTTGATAAGCAAGGTATATAATCCTTTTCAGATCTACACATTCCCACCTATTTCATGCAGTTTGAGTTATTCCTCTGATTTGGGTGCAGTTACACATTTGATTAATATCCATTTAATGCTTTTGTAGACATTTCACATGCTTTATAAATATTTCCATAACTTGCATATTCAGATATTTATCCAAACATAATTGCAATGGGCTTTCCTGCAGAGAGGCTTGAAGGAGTGTACCGGAACAACATCGATGATGTAGTAAGGTAAGGCTTTCTTTTTCTTTTCCTTAGCTTAGAAAACTTTGAATAATCTTGTCTACACTCATTTATGTCCTGCTGAGGAATGCCTGTGTGTTCTGACTTGTAGAAATGCTGAGGTTTTTTTGCATCTTGTAGATGTTGCCTTAAGAGCTATCCTGAAAAATGTTGGAAACAACAAAAAATAGCCAGGCTGCTGGTCTGGGTTGATCTCAAATGTAAATAATCTGCTTTTTTAGTGGGAAATTTTGACTGCAGTAACTTATGTGGGAGTGAAAAGAGGTTATTTACTTACAGAAAGACATCAATCCAATGGCTCTATTCAGTGTCAAGAGTTTCCTCAGGTAACTGATGGTATTTCAGGATAAGTTTGTCCTTATCCTTTCTTCAATTGATAAATGAAGTGCTTGATTAGTAAATTTTAATTTCAAATAGTAAATGTAGTAAACATTTGTTTCAAAGAGTGAATTTGAAACATAAACATGTGTTTCAAATAGTGAATGTAAATTACTTTAAATAAAGGCTTTTACATTTGGTTGTGCTGGATAATTTTGGACAAGGAGAAAGATGACCTAAAATCTCTTACTGCTGGTAAAAAAGCCTTTGTAGGTTGTAATTTTTAACTTCAGATGAAGTCATTACTCTGAACTGCTGGCTGCAATTGAGAAAGAGGTAGGGAGTGTTGTAGGAACACTGTTAGAATTAATTTAGTTAAAACCCTACCTGGAGAGTGTGAGAAGTTGCATTAAAAACCAGACACTTGGTAGAAGCTGCCAAAAGTTTGTGGTTTTAGGGTTCAAAGTTGTGATTTTTTTTTTTTTAAGTGGTGCTTTGAGAGGGATCATTTGAAGGGAGATTCTTTGAGAGGGATCATTTGAAGGGGGATCATTTGAGAGAGATCTTTGAGAGGGAATCATTTGAAGAGAGATCTTTGAGAGGGATCATTTGAAGTCATGAGCTCAGTAGCTCTGTGAGAGCTTCAGCCTTTGGGGTGAGGGATCATGCAAGAAGGTTTTCAGGGAAGGTGTTGGGTGTGTCTGGACAAGGAGGTGCTTCTCCCAGCTGGGGAGTGTCTCATAATTGTGCAGAGTGTTCCCACACAGCATCCTGGTGTCTGACCTGCAGAGACATGGGTTTGATGGATGGAGCACTCAGGCTGGATGGCTGCAGGCACAGTGGTGTGAGCAGCAGCTCCTGCTCCCTGGGGAGACCAGGGGACAGTTGAGGTCTCTGAGGGGTTGTGCTGCTCAGCAGCTCTGTGGTGACTCTGACATCCAGCTGTGACACTGAGCTGTGGCTGTCAGTCCCACACTGATGGATACAGAGGCACCTGGGCAGGCTGGAGGGCTGAGCCTGCACCACCCTCATGGAGTCCAGCAGAGTGAGGTGCTGCTGCTGCACCTGGGTCTGGGCAACTCCCAGGATCAATGCAGGGCATGAGCAGCTGGAGCAGCCCTGGAGAAGGCCCTGGGGGTGAGAGCTGGGAGCCAGAACCCCCCCGTGCCCTGGGCTGAGCCCCAGCATGGGCAGCAGGGCAGGGGGGGATTCTGCCCCTGTGCTCAGGTGAGAGCCCACCTGGAATTCTGGTGCTTCCAACATAAGAAGGATGTGGAACTCTTGGAGCAAGTCCAGAGGAGGCCACTGAGCCCTGATGGGGCTGGAGCCATGGCAGGGGTGGCACTGGTTTCTCTTTAAGGTCTTTTCCCACCCAAACTGTTCTGAGATTCCATGATTCTACAGTTGCTGGCAGGCAGAACTAGGGCTGCAGGATTTTCCATGGGGATTGCACCCAGCTTGGGACAAAAGTGAGCAGAGCTCCTCTGTTCCCACCCTGGGAGGACTCATCAGCCTCACCTGACAGTCAGAGCTCTGGAGGCAGTGGCTCCCTGCACAGCTGCACTCAGCTGGGCTCCAGGGGCTTGGTTTTGCATGTTCCACTGTCATGACGAAAATCACCATCCACAAATAGCACTGAGAGTGTCAGAGCCTGGAGCTGAGCTGGCTGGGGGAGGTGCAGTGCCTGCATTCTCTGCTGCCCTGGTGAGCATGGGGCATTATTCCCATGGTAGATTAGATATTGGGAAGGAATTCTTGGCTGGCAGGGTGGGCAGGCCCTGGCACAAGGGTGCCCAGAGCAGCTGGGGCTGCCCCTGGATCCCTGGCAGTGCCCAAGGCCAGGCTGGACTTTGGAGCAGCCTGGGACAGTGGAAGGTGTCCCTGCCCATGGCAGGGGTGGAAGGAGATGAGCTTTAAATACCTTCCAACCTAAACCATTCTGTGATTTAGCCAAAGTTCAGTCTTTGCCCCTGTCCCACAATTTTCAAAGGTGGAGTTCATCAGGGACTGGATATTCCATCAGCTTCATGAAAAGGTGCCTCTGACTCCTGGGAAAGAAAGCTGCCTGGAAATGTGGAGTTTGTGGCTTGGGAAGGGACCTTAAAGCCCATCCAGTGCCAGCCCTGCCATGAGAGGGACACCTTCCACTGTCCCAGGCTGCTCCCAGCGCCAAAGTCCAGCCTGGCCTTGGGCACTGCCAGGGATCCAGGGGCAGCCAGAGCTGTGCCAGGGCCTGCCCACCCTGCCAGGGAGCAATTCCTTCCAATATCTAATCTACCATGGGGGTAATGTAAATAAATATTGATAGGCAGGAGTCTTTGAAGACCCTCTTCCATTCACAGCCTTGATTTCAGTAGCTTCTGGATGAAGGAAAAGACATTTTAATGGTTGAGGAGGTAGATATGTGCAAATTAGATTTTGGAATGCCTATATAATTATTAAGCTGTCCATAAACACTGATCAAAAGGAGCAGTGATCACCTAAAAGCATCATCAACCAAATTAAGATAAGCAGAGATGTAAATTAAGTGGCTGCAGGGAACTGGATGCTCAAGTATTATTACATTTGTTGCTTTCTCTTTTTCAACAAGAAGAAAATGTGATCATGCAGCATTCTGCATGTTGCAGTCCTCATCTGCTCCAGTCATCTTTTTATTGGGGAGTTTTTTTCCAAGTTTTTTATGCAGAAATCCAAGGTGCTCAAGCTCCTGAGCAGTTGGTATTGAGCCAGGATCCAGCAGTGGGCTTTTTCTGAATAACTGGTACCCTGACAAATTCCAGGCTAATGCTGGATGAGAAGTACAACCTGCACTGCTGGCTGTCTCCTGTGAGTGACACTTGGAGAGGTTTTGGATGGAATTTTGTCCATAAAAGCATCCTACTCCACTGTGTGGATATTCCTGGAAAAGCAGAGCCAGCTCTCCTCACTCTCTGGCGTGTGTTAACAAACAGGAACATTTCCTGAAACAAATCCCAGTGTCCACCATCTTCCTGAGGCTCTCCAAAGCTGCCAACAGGGGCACCAGTGGCACTCAGGGAATTCTTTTCCTGCTGCACTTGAAGTTTCACACTCACATCTGTTCCCATTTTAGTGCAGGCCTTTAACCACAGAGCTGTTCTAGGTTCTTCTGGAATATTATGACTGATAACCAGAGCTTGTTTTTGCTTGAGCTTTCCAGGATTTTAGCAGCTAGTGTTTCTTTTCAATTTGAACAGCATGTTCTGTCATGGCTAATTAAATTCCTTCTGGCTGATGTGCAGATACACACTGTTGATGATGTTAAGTGTAAACATTTGCATGTTATTTCTTCTTGCACATTGCCAGGTGACACATCATATATAATCACAGCACTTCTGATGAATCATGCTTGCAGTTTGGCTCGCTGAGGCTTGTAGGGGAAGTTTGTGTTCCAAAGTGAGCATGGAAATGAAATGAGTGTGAAAAAGTGGAGTGGTCCTCCTTCCAAAACCCACAGTATCACTGGGGACAGACTTCAGTGGAAAATAATAAAAAAACCTGGGGTTGAAGTGAATGATTCTGGCTAGAATTGGAACACAAAATTATTTTACCTGCTTTTCTTCTTTGTGGTAAAATATTTGGCACAGGTGATTAAATAGGAAGTGTTTCCAGATACCTGGTGTGATCAGTGCTTTCTGTTTGAAAATAACCAAGCCTTCCTCAGCTTCTCACAGTGACCTGCAGGTGTTTTAGGAATCAGGAAACCAGTCCATGTACAGTAAATATTTCAGTTTCAGGTCAGACCTTGCTTCTCTTAGTTGCATTAGTGGTGTTATCCATGCTGTTGGATTATTTGGATAAGTGAGATTTCCATCTTTGCCTCCTTGATTTTTGGGGCACTGCTGGGACTGGGAATGCAGAACTGCTCATGCTGGGTGCTGCTTTAAGGATGCTGCAAATTAAGGTCAATATTATTCAATGTATATTCATACATACTTTTTTTTTTCTCTTGAAGGTTTTTGGATTCAAAGCATAAAAACCATTACAAGATATACAATCTGTAAGTATGCTCTTAAAGATACATTCTCCAAAAGAATGACTTCTAAAAATAGCTGAGGAGTGCAAGTGGCTTGTTGCTGTCCTGAAGCAGAGCTGGAGATGTTTTGCACATTTCTTTAAAACAATTAAGGCTGATTGAGAGCACTGGTACTTCATTTAGTGGAGCTGAGTGAGGTGAAATGAAATGCTGGTGTGTATTCATGTTACTTGAACATTTTTAAATGACTTGGCATCCAGCCCATCTGGAGCTTGGGCCGTGTGATTAAAAAGTGAAAAGTAATTCACAGCAGGCTTTCTGTCCATGTATTAATGTCCAATTGCCAAATGAATCTTTTCCTGGTTTTTTTTCCCTCTTATTTTTTAAAAATCAAACTGCATTGGTACCAAGGCTCTGTTTGCTTCCTCCTTTTTCTTGTGTGTCCCTGTTTATTCCTAAAAAAAGGCTGTTGGAGCAATTGGTGGTGGTTTCTGACTTCTGAGAAAATTTAGTTCTGCAGAAAGCTGGTACTGTTACAGGAGTTTTCTGGTTTTGATTTTGTTTTTGGGGGGTTTTTGTGCTGTTCCTTCATCTAATTTATTCATTAGCTTAGACTAATTTCATTTGTATAAATGATTTAGTGATGTCAAAGAGTCGTGGTTTTCCTACCCCTCCTTTTTTTCCTAAAAATCCAAGTTGAAGATTGACTCTCTGAACTGGTACAGCTTTATTATTTTTTAAAATGAATATTTTGAAATATCTACAGTAATAGAAAAATTATTGTAGTACTGAAATGCATGACATTATAATCCATCAAGTCATTAAAACAAATACTTAAAAATAAGGATTTAAATCTGCCTCTAGGTTAGCTAGAGGATTGGGCATCAATTTTCCCTGATATTGGAGAGAAGTGACAGTAGAAACTGAGGAATCTTCCAGTGATCATTGAAGTTGTTGTAGGGCACAAAACAGGAACAGCTTTTTAAAGTTTGTAAGTGAGAAGAGCAGTGATGAGACAAATGAATTTGACATTTCTGTTGCTGCTCTGTTTTTCAGCTGTAGAAAAAAACTTGTTCAGGTGTGTTAAAGGTTTTTGTTTTCAGTTTCCTTATATAAAAATTGATTTTCTTGTTGTTAACTGCAAAACAATCACAGATGAATCTTGCTAGAATTACTTTATTCATCCTCAGATGAAAAATTTCCGAGGATAAAACTGTCTGGGAATATCTTAATGCTTGTGCAGGCAAAATTTATACACATAAAATGCCATCAGGTGAATTGTGGCAATGTTTGGTCAGGAGATGGGAAGGAATTGCATCCATCAGGTATTCCAGAGAACTCCATTTCTTCAGATCAAGCTGATCCTTTGTAAATAATGATCTATTGTCTGTGTTTCAAAGGAGGAGGTGGGAGTTCAGAGGAGTTACATGATTATAGTCAGAATTATTTCAAAATCTGTCATGGGATTTGAGTTCCCTTAAGGTAGCTGTTCCATGAAGTTGATAATAATGTGTGTATTGAACAGTTTTATCTAAAAGGATTTAGAGATTTTTCTGAAACTATGTCAGTTATGCCCCATCCTCACATCTTGGCTTTTAACTTCCCAGCAGTTTGAGCAGTTCAATTTTCCTTCTTGTGTTGCTTCTCTTTTGTTTGCCTTTGCTATTTCTTCAGTATTCTCCTTAAATCTGTTTTAAATCTCCTTTAAATCTGTTCTTCCACTTGCATCTCCTAACTTCCCATGCTGACAGATTGTCACCTGCCCTCTTGTAATCATCTCCATCTTCTCCAGTGGGTTTCCTTGGGCTGTCCTGCAGGCAGGTGCTTAAAGGAAGGAGCTGTGATGAAAATGGGCATTTTCTGTGCTTGCTGTGTCCCTGGGGCTGGGCTCTGGCAGAGGAAGTCACCATGACTGATGGTGACTTTAACCTGGCAGCACTTGGCTTCTGGGTTGCTTTAAACTCACTTTAATCCTAAGGAGGATCCTAAGAAGAGCCAAACCCCTCCTTAACTCCAAAAATGCCAAAAAAAAATCAGATTTCTTCTGGAGATCTGATGCTATTTGAGCTATAATAGTGTTTAAAACCCCACCCCAAATGCACTTGAAGCATTAAGCCCCACCAGTATCCCCAGAGTGTGTGTTGGTGGGATTTCTGCTGCAAAACCCACAAATTTAGTGCAGCTGGGCCAGCAGCTCTGCATTGCTTGTGTATCCTTGGTATCAGCAAAACGAATTTTTAATCCCTCATTAAAGTATTCTACTCAATGATGCTCTCTCAAAGTTCCAAATTTGATGGTTTTTCTGCCCATTCGTGGATTTATTTTTTTTAATGTTTTGAAGACTTTCATCTCTTACTCCCCATTTGAGCTGGGTGTTCCTTTAGAAGGAAGCAGGAAACTTTCCTGGATAAAATCTTTGTGGTAAATGCTTTGCTTCCCAGCAGCTTCCCAAATTCCTGTGCTGCAGGAAACTTTCCTGGATAAGATGCTTTGTGTGTTTGCAGCTTCCCAAATTCCTGTGCTGCTGGCTCCTCCATCCCCCTTGGATGGACACCCTGCATCCAGCTCTCTTCTCAAAGGCTCCAGTGCAGATAATATTTTCTGGGAGTCCCCAGCTTAACCTGGTCACTTCTGTCCCAGAGGAAGTGTCAGCAATGTCATTGGAGCTGTGAGAGCTGCCAGGCTTTTCCCTAAGCGCAGGGTAGAGCTGAGAAGGTTCTGGAATTCAGGGAAAGGGAAGCTCTGAGAGCAGCCCCAGCAGAGCTGCCTGTGGCTGTGTCATGGGCAGAGCTTTGGGCAGCACTGGGAGGCTCCAGTTAGAGTCACACAAGGAGCAGCCCAAAGGTTTGTGTGTCTCAAAGTGTCAGCTCAGCTCCATGTGGCTCCAGAGGCTGCAACCAGAACAGAGATGAGCAGAGATGAGTTCATGGCAGTCCTGAAACTGCTGTGGGAATTGGAATGATGCTGGGAAGAGCACAGGCTGTAGTCAGAACTGAACATCCAGGTGTGATTTGTCTGCTGAAATGACTGCAGCACTTGTGTTTCAGCCTGGTGTCCTCTTTCATAGAACCCCTGAGTGGTTTGGGTTGGAAGGACCTTCAACACCATCCTGTTGCACCCCCCTGCTGTGGGCAGGGATGGGATTCTCCAGGTCAGGCTGCTCAGCTGGTCTTGGCAGTATTTGAGGCAGGATTGTTGTCAGTTTTCCTTTCTGAACTTCCACTCACATCATCTTCCCTGCAGGGAGCAGCTCCAAGGGAAATTCTGGAGGGTATCCACTCTTGCTTTCTTCCCCCTTACCCCAAAATCTGACCTGATTGTTCCTTAGGGTGCTGGTTTGGCTGCTTTAGAGCCCAGTGAGGGGTGGTTTGTGTCTCATCACTGCTCTTTATCCCTGGGCAAGGCGCATCCAGTGTGGTTTGCTGTGGTTTTGTCCAGGTGGGGAGAGACTGATACAGCTCCAGAGCTTTCAGAAAAAGGCTGCAAATACCCCCAAATTCAGTGCAGCTGAGCCAGGATTGTGTTCAATCATTGCTTGTGTATCCTTGGCATCAACAAAACTGTTTTTTAATCCCTCAGTGTGCCATTTCCCAGGTCTGAGGGATAATGTGGCTGCCTGGCCTTCAGGGGTGACTTAAATTCAGGAATCAATGCCAGTGACAAAGCAGTGCCACAATCTCTGCTTGATCCAAGTGATCTCTGATAATACTGATGGGCTTTGTGGTGGATGTCCTTGTGATCCCCATTTCTCTGAGCACCCACACTGCTGCTGAGGCACCCTGAGCTGTGTTTGGCTTCAGCATCCCTGCATGAAGCTCACAGCTCCCCGCTCTCCAGGTGTTTGGCAGCACAGAGCTGCTCATGCACAGGGTTAGAAAGTGCACACTCAACTCCAACTTGCAGCAATTGAGTCACACTGACTAAAACATAGCCATGCACTACAATTACCAGAGGGTAAGTATTTGCCTTTCAGTAAAATATTTCACTTTTTAGTGAGCAGTCTGCTGCAAAACATTTTTTTTTCTTTTTCTGTGTGTAACCTCTAGTTTTAAATCATAAAGGTGATGGGCATGCATGATTTTCCAGGGTGTGACAGATGCTGGGAGTGCCTCAGAGACTTGTCTTGAACTCTTGTCTGTTTTTCTTTTTCAGATGTGCTGAAAGACATTATGACACCGCCAAATTTAACTGCAGAGGTAGGTTTTTACTGCCTGATGTGTGTTCTCTTTAAACCTCAGTGAATGAAGGCCTAAAGGAGGAGCTGATGAATAGTCATGGAGGAGATTTGGGCACAAGGAATGATGTCAGATTGCTTTGAGTCATTGGAAAAACTTGCTATATTCTTGGTGCTTTCAAAAAAGTGTGCTCCTGTCAGTTAAAGATCAAAATCTAAAGTCTACAGTTGCAAAAAAATTTCTGCAAAAATTTTCTACAGAAATTTCAGTTCAGTGAAGTAGAAATTCCTTGTACAATTGACATGTGAAGCACAAATTCCTTGTACAATTGACATGTGAGGTACAAATTCCTTGCACAATTTTTGTGTGAGGCACAAATTCCTTGCACAATTTTTGTATGAAGCACAAATTCCTTTTACAATTTTTGTGTGAGGTACAAATTCCTTGCACAGTTTATGTGTGAAGCACAAATTCCTTTTACAATTTTTCTGTGAGGTACAAATTCCTTGCACAGTTTGTGTGAAGCACAAATTCCTTGCACAATTTCAGGTGAGGCACAAACAAATTCCTTGCACAATTGATATGTGAGGCTCAGAGAGGTCTGGTTTTTATGAAGGATGGAAATGGAGAACATTTAAACCATTATCACTATGTTTATAAATCAACTTTGGGAAGATCTGGCAGAAGTTTCAGATGCTAAAATAAAAATTAATTCCCATGTGGTGTCTCTTAGAGATGAGTTGGGTCTTAGACATTCTGCAGAGCTGCCAAAAGCAGTGGGGAATCTGTCAGGGGTGCCTTTTGACCTTGACTGATGTAGCTGTTGTGTCAGAATTACCTCTCCAGCTAATAAATAAATGCAGATTTACCTTTGTTCTTTGGGCAGAGGAGCATTTCTTGCTCAGAAGTTGTAGTTCCTGTGCTTCAGATGAGGAGTCCTTGTGCCTACAGAATCGTAGGAGATGAACAAATTGTGGGCTTCTTCTGCATCATAGCAATGGCTCAACTTCTATTTTTCATTATTATTATTTTAAACCATCCATCTAATTATGAAAGAGGGTTTAGAACGTGACCAAAATGTAATTGGCTGCTTTCATGTCTGAATATAGAAGGGCTGAAATTGTCTTGTTGAAGTCGTCAGCGCTTCTGATTTGCTCTCAGGATGTTGAATGACAGTGCCCAGAAACCTCACTCCATCCTCACCAGCAAGGGAAAAAATATTTTAGGATCTGCTTGAGCAGTGTTTTGGGGAAGAAGAGAAGAGGACATGTTCTAATATGGCCGCAGCATATGTTTGCTTGAGTTTCTGCTTTCTGATACGGGGGTGCTCAGCTCCCTTTGCTGTCAATCCCAGCCCCAAATGCTGGTTGTGACAGCACCTTTCACAGCTCCTCTGCACAAGACATGCTGTTTTTTTCATTTTCATCCTCGAATTAGTTAACCTCAGATAACCAAATGGGTGACTCAGGACTTCCTTAAGCAGAGGAACAAAAGTTGTACTTGAAAATCTCCTGAAGTGAACTGACTGCAAAAGGAACTTCTGATTGTACTGAGCATGAAACACCAGAATAGTTCATTATTCACCCAGGATGATCTTGCATCACATTAAACCCCAAACACTGAAAGCTCTTCATCTTCTTTGGGAAGTAGCTTTGTGTCCATGGTTTTTCCAGTTTCTGAAATCCTTCCATGCTGGAATTGTCTTCTGCTTTGCCACAGAATTTCTTTTTTTAAACTCTTCTATGTGCTATGGGATTTTTCTTGCAATGTGTAGGAGTTGGGAGAGGGCAAGCAGGATTATTCTCCATTGTAAGGAATCAAAATCCATGGAGGAGCTGCACTTTCTCAAGGCCCTGCTCAAGACTGTGCAGCTTAATTTTTCCTTCCTCTTAATCCCTGCACACCATCCCAGGGCACCCATTTCATCTTCTCACTCCAGCTTTGAAGTACCACAAGTTTTGCCTTTGATTCCAAATCTTTGAGAGCATCTTCAGCATCCTGTGACTCCTTGGAAGTTTTCAGGCTGTTCAGGACTTCTTCACTCCCCTTTTCATGGAAACCTTGCTGGATGTAGCTGTGATAAACTAAAAACTGTACAGACAAATTCGCAGCATTTTTACTTCTTTTCTTAGAGATTTCTAAATAAATTCCATCTTGAAGTTCACATAAAACTTTGGGGATCATTTGGGAAGCCTTTGGATCTTCCATGTGGAAGAGTTCGTGTGTTCATGTTGTGTTGCCTCTTTAGCAAAGATTATTTATCAGCTTCCCCATTTGTTCTGGGAGTTGAAGGGGGTAGTGTGAAAACCAGAAGGCTGTGGACTTGTCCTGCAGTCAGTCCTTCAGCAGTTCCATAACTTCATCCCTCACTTGTGCTCTTGGAGTCCTTGGGGATTCATCAGAAGGAGCCTTGCATGTGTGACTACAGAGTGCTGCTTACGAAACCAGTACAGACACTTGCCAAAAAAATGAAATGTATTCATTTTTAGCCCAGAAAAGGAAATGGTGTTTCTAGCTGAGAATTTTGAAGTGTACCAGAGTTGTAAGATCCCAAGGCTGTAGGTGGGGAATTGGGGTGCACTTCATCAAGTGCTGTTCTGCTGAAACCAGAACATGGTGTGTAGTTCTGCTGGTCAGGGTGATATTGTCCCTCATCTGATCTGAGGTGGGAGAAGTTTGGGTGCTTCTCTCTGCTTAGTGCTTATTTTTAGCTCTCTTGAGTTTTCTTGCATTTCCTGCATCACTTGAAGTTCTTTTCATCCCTAGATGGAAAAGTGTGTGTGAGTACACCCATATCAGAAAGGACAGCATTGTTCAGTGCTTTGACTCTAAACCCCATAAGCATTGCCTGAGATTTCTCTCCCAATTACCATTTTTGAAATATGGAAATAGCAGGTTTTTGTTTCACAAGGCCTTTGAGCAGATTCTGAGACTTTGTTCCCAACGTAGACCTAGCCATGTTCAGTAATTTTTCAGCAAAGTTCCTGTTGTCTGCTCAGTGACTGAGGTCTGGCCTTGTTCTCTCTCAGCAGGTAGTTTAATTATTGCTGGAGTAATGGCTTTTCACAAGGTTATTCTGTGTGCCAGCACGCTCTTAAATTCTGGAAAATTCACGTTACAGAGCCTGTGCAGCTCAGCTCAATAGAGGTGTGAAATAGTTGCTCCAGGGAGCAGGATGCCTGCTTACAGATGAATGGAGAAATGTCTGCTTATGATACACTGAATAATACTGGAATCATGTGAGATATATGGAAGATTTATGTGAAAAATGTGAGATGAGGGGGGCGTGTGATTGAATAACTTAATTTTTCCATGCTTGCTTTGCCTTTTGAGGTTCTGATGAACTCCTCCTTCTCCCTGCAGTTGCACAGTACCCTTTTGAAGACCATAACCCACCACAGCTGGAGCTCATCAAACCTTTTTGTGAAGATCTTGACCAGTGGCTAAGTGAAGATGACAATCATGTGGCAGCAATCCACTGTAAAGCTGGAAAGGGACGAACTGGTGTAATGATTTGTGCTTATTTGTTGCATCGAGGCAAGTTTTTAAGGGCCCAAGAAGCCCTAGATTTCTATGGGGAAGTAAGGACCAGAGACAAGAAGGTGAGCTGTTGCTGTTCTTCTGTCCTTCTACCTGAAACTTGCTGCTTTTTCCTCCTTGAGATCCATTTGATGCTCAGACCCGTTAAGTTGCGTTGTCTGATTTAGCTCCAGTCGGATTGGATCAGTGCAGTTGGAAATGGAAAAGCTTTAGTCTCAACATTAAACCTGATTTTAACATGTCCTGTCCAAGAAGATCTGGACAGTTGATTTTAAATGGCTTTTTCAGCATTGTTTTGCTGTAAAACAGAGGGGCAGTGAACTTTCTCATTCAGCATTTTCAGCCTAAATGAGAGGATTGTTCCAGCTGAATTTGCCTGAATGGATGAGTTGTTCATCTCCTCAGGTTCCCTTAACTGCTGTGGTGGGGTTTGGAGGTGCATTGGGGAATATCCCATTACTGTTGGATGCCCCTTGTCTGTAAAGGATAGTTAAGGACCTTTTGGCAGGGTTAGGCCTCATTAATGAGAATTTAACCTCCTTATTTGAAATCTTCTCCTAAGACGATAAGACTTGACTTTTAAGGTCATTTTAGCAAGTTTCCCTGCTCATCTTCCATTATTTCCCTGAGTGTGTTGAGCATCCTAGGGGGATCATCCCTGCAGGCCAGTTTCAACCTCCTCAAGCACAGAGCTCTCCCTGTTCCTGGAGTATATACACAAAGTATTAATTTCAGTGTGTAGGTCTCCAATAAGAAGAGCTTCATGTCTGAAGGCTCTTGAGAACATAAATGTCACATAAAGAATTTTAGAATTTGGCTGTTAATTCATTGGAAGGAGTAAGAAACTCCTTAGTCTGCTCTGCTGACAAAGTGGAGATATTATTCCATGTACTGAGTTGGTTGTGGTGTCATGCTGGAATGGAGACCAAGATCAAGGTTTCCCATCAAAACTTTGTGGCTTTTGGTAAAAGTGCATGAGAGAGGCTAGGAATGAGCAGTGTGCTGAATAAACAGAGTAGATTACTCCTGCTGATAAGGGTTATCTCCAGAGCTGGATAAAGCAGCATGAAAACTACAGAACTGAACAAATACACGGTGAAACGCTGTGCCTCAGTTTCCCTTTGTGAAAAGAAGGTTGTATTTCTGCAAGTTGGGTGTTTGTCAGTACCCCAGGGGTACCTTGGGCATCTTGGAGGGGAGGGAGAGCTCAGTAGACAGGAGTAGGGAGAGCCTTGTTTACCTGACTGTAAATACTGTCTGTAACCAGCCACTTGTTTTGGTTTCAGTGTCTTTACTGCAAGAGTTGACTTTTTTCCCTTCCCAGCTCCACTTGAGCTTGGTTATCTTGATGTGGCCAGTGGGCAGCATGTGATTCACATAATCCTTCAGTAGTGTTTATAAACAGGTATTGCAGTGCAGGTTTCTGGAGCCTTTGCTTCCCTTGTGGCCCATATTTCAGTGTTATGTGTCAAGTGCTGCTCTCTGATTTGATATTTCACCACACCTTTGTATAACTGACTTCCTCAATTCAAAGTCAATGAGGCATCAAAAGGGCTGTTTGCACAAAGGCACAAGCAAATGCCTTTTTTCTTTCTTTTTGGGCCAACATAGATATGATAAAGGAAAACTGGCTTTAATGGAGAGCAGATTTTGTTGGTTTAAAGCAAGGACAACTTTGCACCTGTAGCTGCTGAGAGCAGCCCAGCTCCAATCCCTGCTGCCATTAATGCTCAGAGCAGAGTGCTGCTGTGCTGGCAGGAAGTGTGAGTCTAATTGCAAGAGGAAGTGTGACTAATTGGTCAAGAGCACAGCCCTGAGTACTTCTGGAGCCAGCTTTTCCCAAGTGCCTGCTGGGAGAAGCAGCTCCAGAGAGGCCTTTGCACCATCAAGTGAGAGTTGTTGGAGGTGAGGCTCAGAGTTGCTGTTTTTGTGCTGGGCAGCAAGACATGGCAGAGCCCAGGCTGTCTCTGAGCTAACCCTCTCCTGGGGTATTTTATTTCCTCTGCAAGCTGCCTCTTTTGGCTTCTGAAACTCTTTGTAGTGGGGGGGAGCTTAGTCAGAAGAAGGGAGTGATGAAGATTAGGAAGTGTGGGCTGCATGGTTGTGTCTGGCTCCACCGCTGTAGAACATGAGTGACTTCTATTTTCCTTTTGAACCAAAGGAGACAAAGGGTTTGCTAAAATGGGATAAAGAACAATATTTGTCTGTTGTCAGACAAAAAGTCCACTAAAGAAGCTGCTGCTTCCACTGTTTGAAGGATTAGTTTATCCCACTTTTTTCATATGGTAGATATGACACACTACTGTGGTGACAAAGACTGGCAGCTTACCTTCCCACAGCTGGAGAATGTCTTTATTTATTCCTGCTTCTGCCTTGGAGGGTTTTGTGGTGAGGATTAGGCTTGGAAAGAAGCTCAGTGGATAGGGATCAGCTTTTCAAGTGCTGGAGATGATCCACTCAGGAGCAGTCTTTGAGCACCAGAGAGTTTTATTTTCAAGGATGGCTCCTAAGAGTTCTCATATGGGGAAAGGCTGAGAGAATTGGAGTTCTTCAGCCTGGAGGAGAGAAGCTTTGGGGTGACCTGACTGTGGCCTTCCAGCACCTGAAGGAGCTGATAAGAAAGATGGAGAGAGACTTTTTACAAGGGCCTGGAGAACAGGACAAGGGGAATGGCTTCATGCTGGCAGAGTAGGGTTAGATTGGATATTGGGAAGGAATTCTACCCTGAGAGGGCTGGGAATGCCCAGAGCAGCTGTGGCTGCCCCTGGATCTCTGCAAGTGTCCAAGGCCAGTTTGGACATTGGGGTTTGGAGCCACCTGGGACAGTGGAAGGTGTCCCTGCCCATGGTATGACGCTGGATGGGCTTTAAGTCCCTTCCAGCCCAGACCATGCTGTGTTTCTGTGGTGTTGCTATAACAGAACAGGAAGTGAAACCCAATTAGTTTGTGTGAGGAAGCCTCAGAATGACCCTGTGAGCAGGGCAGAGTTCCCATGTCTGGTATCAGAGCTCATCACTTGTGGTGTCTGTTTGGGGGACATGCTCAGGTGCCAACCTCTGCCAAACCTGCTGCTCTGAGGCTGCAGCTTCACTCTCACAGCAGACTGTGTTCTAAAGGGAGTGTGGGAATATTGTTTCCAAAATATTTGTTCTTCATAGTCCTGCCTGTGTTACATTGAGAGGAGAACCTGACAGTGTTTGGGAAGCTCTGGCATAGGGACCAGAGGAGCTTATCTCACATCCATTTAAAAATGGTGATGGTGATAGATGGGAAATACAAGTTTGAACTACTTCCCTGTCCTTATTCTTCTGGAGTAAAAGTGTGTGCTGCTTGATTGCGCCCCACGGAATGTTGTTAGTTTGTTAGGAAAGCGTTCTGCTTGGAATTCAGACCTTTGGAAATTGAGAACTCTGAGTTCTGCCTCAGTGGGACTGGTTTTAGGGTTTTAGGGTCTCAGGATCTAAAGCTGTGTCTCCAGGAAGTCAAACTGTGGCTGCAGGGCTGAAACTGCCCAGTTGGACAAGAACTGGCTTTGCCGTGGTTTTGACTCTCAGTGTGAAAGTGTTCCCTTGGTTCTGGTCCCAGCCTTGCTTGTCCTGGGGTTTTTCCTTAGCACACATCCATTATGGCCTGAGGAAGCTCTGGGCAGGGAAGGGATGTGTTCTCCTCACCTCTGTGCTTTCCTGGCAGCCCTGGCCAGCTCTGCTGGGGCTGGGATTTGCTCAGATCCCAGGAAGGAGAACTTTAGAGCTCCCTTAAGGAGTGGGTGTGATAAGCACTGGGGACATGTGAGCCAAAGCCAACCAGTGTACAAGGCTGCTTGGGAAGGTCATTGTGCAAGTGCTGCAGGGAAAGGGCTTTTGTGTAGTTTAGAAGCAGCTCAAGTGATAAGGAGACATAATAATCAACATGAAAAAACAAATGGCAGGAAGTGACTATTTTCATGTGCGCATAATAGAGATTTACTAAATTAAAAGCACTCTTAGCTTCTGGCTGTTGTGAGGTGAAAAACTCAAAGTTTATAGAAATATGAGGTCTAGCTTGTGTCACCAAATGCTCACAGATTTGTGTATGAAAAAATCTTTGTTTATCTCCAGTTTATTCCAATTCCACATTTCAGTTTTAATCAGAAAGATTTCTTTACTGATGCTGTTGCAAGTCTGCAGTTACAGGTTGTTCTAGACCGTGTAATGCATTTTCTGGGAAATGAAACCATTTTTCATCTCTGTCAGTTTTACTTGAAAGTACTGGCTCTAAAAGCTTTAGAACTTTTCCCTTATTTGAAGGTTTGAGCTGATTTAAAATCAGTAATAAAAACATTCTTAGATTTTATGCTCTCAAAGCAAATGTTTACCTCAGAGTTTGAACACTTTGAGCTGTTGGGCCTGTTTTAATGAAACTTTCCACATTTTTGGGAAAATATTCCAGGATGTTTTGTAAAGAAAAGGCAGCATCAGTCCTGAGTAAAGTGATATTAGCAAACATTAGTCTTTTGACTTAAAATCCTGTCAAAATGTAAATGCTGTAGTGGTAGATTTTAGAATTTCTAAATGTAGGTGCTTTAAAGTTAGAGTATGTTCAAGGCACCTCTTGTTAAACATTTTTTTGCTCTCCATCCCCAAAAAAGCAGCAGCATGAGACTATTTTTGACATGACCCTCAGGCTGTCTGTGGTGTTTGTTTTTAAGAAATGAGAAAAATCTGCATTCTTTGCTTCATTGCTGGACATGGATGTTTGGAGAGCACAGAATCACAGAAGGGTTTGGGTTGGAAGGGACCTTAGAGGGTTGTTCCAGCTCTCCTGCCATGTCAGGGACACCTTCCACTGTCCCAGCCTGGCCTTGGACACTTCCAGGGGCTGCCACAGCTTCTCTGGGCACCCTGTGCCAGAGCCTCACCACCTTCCTAAGGAAGGATTTCTTCCCAATATCCCCTCTGGCAGTGGGAAGCCATTCCCCCTTGTCCAGATTCCTTCTCCATGTTTCCTGCAGCCCCTCCAGGCAGTGCAAGGCCACAATTTGGTCACCCCAAAGCTTCTCCTCTCTGGGCTGAAGGATCCCAATTCCCTCAGCCTTTCCTGGTGGCTCCATGCCCTGAGTACCTGGCAGAGCAGTGCCCTGCTCTGGGTGCTGCTCGGCAGTGACTGAGCTGCTCTTTGGGCTGGAGGTGATGGGCAGGAACCAGGTTGTTCAGCTTTCCTGCCACGTCAGGGACACCTTCCACTGTCCCAGGCTGGCCTTGGACACTTCCAGGGGCAGCCACAGCTGCTCTGGGCACCCTGTGCCAGAGCCTGCCCACCTTCCCAATATCCCCTCTGGCAGTGGGAAGCCATTCCCCCTTGTCCAGATTCCTTCTCCATGTTTCCTGTACCCCCTCCAGGCAGTGCAAGGCCACAGTTTGGTCACCCCAAAGCTTCTCCTCTCTGGGCTGAAGGATCCCAATTCCCTCAGCCTTTCCTGAGTACCTGGCAGAGCAGTGCCCTGCTCTGGGTGCTGCTTGGCAGTGACTGAGCTGCTCTTTGGGCTGGAGGTGGTGGGCAGGAACCCTTCAGTGGTGCTGCTGCAAGGTTTTTGACCTTTGTTTTCCCTCTGTTTAGGGAGTGACAATTCCCAGTCAGAGACGCTACGTGTACTACTATAGCTACCTGTTAAAGAATCACCTGGATTACAGACCAGTGGCACTGCTGTTCCACAAGATGATGTTTGAAACAATTCCCATGTTCAGCAGCGGAACTTGCAGTAAGTACCAGCAGCCTTTCACCTCTGCTAGGGAGCCTGGTGGCATTTGGGATGGGGTGATGGCACCAAGAGCTGCACATTTTGGGGGAAATCACACATGGAAACACCTCACAGTCCAAAATCTTTGTGGGCTCTGTCCTCTGGGATCTCCCAGGTGTAGGCTGTGAAGCACTCATGGCTGTGTTAATGGTTTGAAAATAAGTGATTCCATCTAGAAAAAGCCTCCAAGATTGAGTCCAGTCTGTCCCCAGTCCCCACACTGTCACCCAAAGGAGAGCACTGAATGCCACATCCACTCCACCATTTTATGTACATTTGGGTATTTGTTCCTTTCTTTTATGAAAAACCTCCCTTTTTTTTTTTTTTAACACAGCAACTCTTGGGAAATATGAATTGCTGAAAAACATTTGCCTAATGGCATGTTGGCTTCCAATGCAGCAACATCATTCTTCCCATGATGTTAAAAAAAAAATAAATAAATGAATCAGTTCAACTGGGTAAATACCAAATTAACTCTGGCATAAACTTTTCTTTATGTGGAGGTTTTTAAAGCATTAATACACCTGTAACTGATTAATCTCATCTGCTGATACACTGTGTTAGTGAGGAACAGCAGATTTTGTGAAGTTTTGAAATACAAAAACAAATTCTGCTCTGTCCTGTGGGCTGTGTTACAGGGCAGTGACTGCCTTGTGTTGCGTGCTTGGTTTTTGGTGGTGGAAAAAATCTGATGGTTTTGCTTTGGGGATTACAGCAATGTGTAATTAATTCCAGTGCCTCCTGTGGCTTTGATTAAAATTGCCCTGTTAATATTGTTGTGAGACAGTACCTGAACATGTAACACACACAAGAAACAATGGAGCAGCTTGTCAGCCTGTACAGGAGGAGGGAGGGAGGAGCCTCTGCCAAAATGCCTCTGCCTTAGGGAAGAGGTGTGGAGGTCACAGATTTCTGCAATTACCACTTATTTCATGTTTTGGATAAACTGGGTTGTATTTTTGAGGCTGAACTGCTCAAGTGAATGCTGACTTGTGTCCATGGGAGGATCTTGGGACAGACAACAGATTGGCCAAGCACCTGAGAAGATAAAATAACTGCAAAGCTCAGCAGTTGTATGCTGCAATATTTTAAGTTTCTGTGGAGTTCCCAGTGATTTTTCAGAATGTGGAATCAATGGTGGTGTGTCTTTAGCTGTGCTGGCAGCAGTTTTACCAACCTGGTAACTTTGCATCTGCCTTCCTTGGTATCATTCTGCTGCTGTAAAGGCACTGACAGGGCAGGGTCCATCCTCTGGGGCAGAATGAGGGGGTGACAGAGTTTCACAGCTCTGAGGGTTTGAGGGAGATAAGGGCAGGGAGAGAATGGTGTGTGGAGACCTCACAGCTCCTTCCAGGGTCTGAAGGGTTTACAGGGAAGCTGGAGAGGGACCTGCAACAGGAGCTGTGGTGATAGGACATGGAGGAATGGCTTGAGACTGGCAGAGGGGAAATTCAGGTGAGACACACAGAAGGAATTGTTCCCTGGCACAGGGTGCCCAGAGCAGCTGGGGCTGCTCCTGGATCCCTGGCAGTGCCCAAGGCCAGGATTTTGGGGCTTGGAGCAGCCTGGGATGGTGGAAGTTGTCCCTGCCCATGGCAGAGGTGGCACTGGGTGGGATTTAAGGTCCCTTCCAACCCAACCCATCCTGGGGAATCTCTGAGCCTGCCAGTAATGGTTTCATCACTGCCCCTTCAGCAGGACACTGTGGGTGTGTTTAGCAGCCCTACAGGGCTGTGTCTGACCTGACCATTTCCAAAGCACCTCTTCCTAAACTGGACCAAAAACCCCCTTTTATTTAATTTCAGTGTTACCCCTGCAGGTTTAAGTGGGGAAGTGATGCCATGGCTGGCACTTCTCTGGTGCTGGTGATTTACAGGATGAGCTTTTAGGCTCTTCTGATTGGTTTTCAGTATTAATGTTCAGTTTTGTCCTTGTTTGTGTAAGAGTAGAGTCAGTTTGTGCTGACATGACCAGCCAACAACTGGAAGAAAAGGTGAGAGAGAATAAAACCTCTCACTTTGGTCTGTGCAATAGAGAGGAGGGGGGAAATGCAAGGAACAGTCAAGTAGTTGTCACATTTTACAGTCATTATATTAAAAAGAAATAACATTTTAGGAACTCCCTGGTGGCCTGAAAGTATTGCCATGAAGGACAGAAGTCTCAAGGCTGTTTCCAGTAGCATCTGGCAAAGTTTGATCCCCTGTGGTGTTAAACCCTTAAGAGAAATTTCGTTAACTTTGAAAACATCACAACTCACGATTTTATTTCTGCTACCAATATTGTGCTTTTCTTTTGCCACTTTGGAGGGTTTTTCTCACCAAGTGCCACTCTGTTTTGTCCCCCAGATCCTCAGTTTGTGGTGTACCAGCTAAAGGTAAAGATATTCACCTCCCCTTCAGGACCCTCACGACGTGAAGACAAGTACATGTACTTTGAATTCCCTCAACCTCTGCCCGTATGTGGTGATATCAAAGTGGAATTTTTCCACAAACAGAACAAGATGTTGAAAAAGGTTGGTTTCTTTGCTTTTCCTGAAATATGTTGTCAAGCCAGCCCCTGATGCTTAAGGGTTGGGATGTTGGTTATTTTTCAGGGATGTGTAATCATGGCGTTTAATTCTTTGATGTCTGGTTTTCCCAAGGAGCCAATGGACCACAAAATGAAAGTTGGATGTTTATGGAGTTGTGAGATTAAGTACAAAGGTTGGGTAAAAATGATCCTGAGGTCTGTATTGCAGTCTTTTGGGTAGTAGTGAGTAATCTAATTGAGGAAGAAACATTCACCTTCTAAAAATAGACTTGCATACTGAGCAAGTTAACTCCAGCTGTTTTCTTCACTAAATTTTCCTGAGGTTTGAGCAGGCACAGAAGATCCTGTCTGTGCTGTTGGCTGATTTGTACCCATCTGTCAAATTTAGCTGAATTTCTGAGATAATTGAGTTCCCACGCACTTTGTAAAAGTATCTCTGCAATCTCTTCACCACCTCTCTGTTCCCAGCTGCAGTGCCTTGACATGAGAGGTTTAGAGAATTCCCTCTGAGCTGAGGATTTTATTAGGGTTGCAGTTGTGTGGAAAAAAAAAAATTAACCTAGGACTTAGTTTGAAACCAGAGTCAGACAGCTCTTAAAGCTGAATCCTTGAGTTTCTTTAGTTCTGGTGCTTGTGGAGCCACTTTGGATCTACCAAAGGTAAAGGTGAGGATGAGGCTGTGCTGATTAAAGGCTGCCTTGGTATTTGCTACTTAAAACTCCTCATCAGTAGTTCCTCACTGTTGAGTGGAGGTTAAAAAACATAAGAGCATTCAGTGAGTGAATTCATCAAAGGAAGAAATGCTCAAGTGGATCAGGAGAAGAGAAGTGATGAGGTAACATCACTTAGAGCTGTGCACACAGGTTGTACATGCCAGCTGTGTGTGAGTGAACATGCACACTGTTGTGTGGGCTTGCTTGTGTGAACAAGTTGAATTCAGGTGCTGCTGTCTGCAGAAGTTTCTGGACAATTCCTTAGTGGCCCCGTTTTCCTTCTCTGCCTGTTTGAGGAGATGTTTCAGTTGGTCAGTGCAGTTATGTGCAGTACAGAGGCTGTAAAAGCATTTCAAAAGTAGAAATCCTGTTTCAAAGCTGAGATTATTGACATGCAAGCAGCCAGTTCTGAGAAGAGACTTCTGCAGGAGCACCCAGATGAGTCCTGTGGGCTGAGCATGAGGGATGCAGGGAGGAGCTGATGCAAAGCCCCAACATCTGAGACATTTATCTACCCTCTCCTATCTGGACTGTGAGTTTGTTGTTCTTTGCCATGTCCAGTAACACGTGGATTGCAGACAGACCTGATGGGAAGTGCTGTGCTGCCCTACCCATCCCTGAAATACCAGGGATGTGCACCTCAGGGTCTTGGCTCTGCAGCCCCAGGAACAAACTGCTGTTTTGTTTTACCCCTGGAGATTTGTTTTAAAATTTGTTTTACCCCTGGAGAGAGCACTGAGATGCAGAGACTCTGTAGTGAGAGCCCCTCATGAGCACCCACATTTTCTGCAGTGTGAGTTGGGTCTTCAGGAGTGTGTAGAAGTGTAGAGCTACTGTGCTGGAGTTTCATTTCAGAGTCAGACTGTGGTTTCATTTCTTAAGAATCTTTGTTGTTTCTCAGTAGCTGGTTGGTTGGTTTTTTGTGGTTTTTTCTTTTCTTTTCCTTTTTATCTATTCTTATCAAATACCCAAACTATTTGGGTTCTGTGGATTATAGGTAGTGCAGAGGTGCTCAGTTTCTCAGTGTTTTTGGCCTGGTAGAGCCAAAGAAATGGTAAAGGTGGTTCTTTTCACATCTGCAAACTTTTCTGAGATGGAAACTGCTCCTTCATCACCTAGTTAAAAAAACACCTTGATAATCTCTCTGAAATATCTGTTGAATCAAGTGTCTTATTGTCTCAGCTTTCAGTATGAATGGAGGACAGAGGAAAATAGGTGTGAGATGTTCCACAGTTGTTGTAAGATCACCTCTCTTAGCTCTGCTGCAGACTCAGGAGCTGATCCTTCCACATGCTCCTTGCACAGGTTGTTGCATGAAGTGAATGAGGTGAGAACAGGGCAAAGGGGACCATTGGTGCCAGAAGAACCTACCTTGGCTCAAACTGAACACATTTCTCTGTCCAGATGTTCCACATCTGGTCCTGTTCCTTTTCTGCATCAACTATACACAACTTTACCCAAAACCCCAAAACTGAAGGCCCTCCCCTGGGGAGACTGAATTTTAAAGATCACTTTATGCAATGATCACCTAATTAATGAGGAGCAGCACAATTAGGAGCAACATCATCTTAAATTTCAGAGGTTCTGCTTTATTAACCAAGTTTATGAAAAGTGGAATTTTAAGTCTGTTGCCTGTTACTCGTTCTTGTTCTTCCCAGATTTTCTGTTAGCAGATTACAGGTAGCTAAAGAAATCTTAAAGACACCACATATTGACCAGTCTGAATTTTAACTTTAGCATAATAAAAAAACCTAATAATATGAATTAAAAGTGTAATTCCTGATCCATTCTAAACCTCAGGCTTGAGAATGGCTGTGTCTCATCTCTGGAGATGAAGAAAACTGTTTTGCCCTGGCTCTGGTTTGGTGTTTGATAACACTGATCTCAGCTGAAGTGCCCCAGATTCCCTCACCTGTATTTGCTCCCAAATTTCCCAATCCTGTGAAGGACAGCATTATCTGCAGAGCTCTCTGTAAGGAGGACCCTCCTCAATTTTGGATAAAATTATTATCCATAAACAAGACCAAGCCTAAATGACTGCAGACACCTAATGTTGCAGAGTTAGTGTGAGATTTAAAGCAGCCACACGTCCTTTCTTTTAATGGCAAAAGTTAATTTAGGCAAATTCAGTGGCTTTTGGGAGCTGACCTCGGCCAGGGGATCATTGGTACAGGGCTGACAGCCTTGGAAAAGTTCATCCCTTCCATGGTTTCTGCCACCTGGCATCAGTTAGGAAGTCCCCAGCTCTTGATCTTTTCTTGTCTAATCAAGTTGTTTACTTTATCCTCAGACTGTTTCTTCAGTGAGCTGTAGCTACTTCCTTTCAAGAATGAAATGCATGCCCACATGAGAACAAAATGGCTTGAGGCTCAAGTGCTGTGCCTGAATTTCTGATGGGTAGAAGTTTGTAATTTGGGGGGATTTTTGGGGGTTTTTTTTGAACATGGCTTTTTCTTGCAGCTTGACTGTTCTTCCATCTCAGACTGCTGCTGGAGTTTTTTTGTAGTTTTTCCTCTAGTTTTGCTTCCATGGATGTCTGCAAAGCTTTTTTCTTCCAGTTATTGATGTTGACATGATAATCTGAAAGTATTTCAGAGTATCCTTAGATCGCTCGGTTCAATGGGAGCCTGTTTAAAAATAATACAGAAATCTCATCTTCCTGCCTCCAGAGCCTGGGGCTGAAGGAGACCTTTTTTTGGGAGTCCTCCCAGTACAAATGAGAGGGAAATGTTGATGTGGGTTTAATTTGTGAGAGTCAGTGGTGTTTTATCCCCAGACTCCAGCGTGGGAGGGCTGACAGCATTGTTTGAGCAGTTGCATTTCATCTCTCAAGCCTAGAGATAAGTTCTGCTGCAGAGTTGAACAAGACTTTGGGCAGTTGCTGTTAAGCAAACGCTGAGGAATGAACTCTGAAAATGTCAGAAGACTCAGTGTTGATCTGCAAATGGTACAGGAAGTTCCATCAGGGGAACAGGCTGAACCAAGATCCCATTCTTGGAGAGCATCCCCAGCCCCTCAGCGTGTGCTGCAGAGTGACTGGGGGTGCCTGGGGATCTCTCTGCAAAACTTCAACTCTCAGGAGGGCATGGGAACTCCTGATTGATGCCTTAAATCTTGGATTTGGATCCCAGTCTGCAGCTAGAGACCAGCTCTAGAGTGGAGAGTGTTTTTCTGTCAGTCTGAGACGCTGCACGAGGTGGGGACAAGCTCTGTTTGTCAGAATTGTGGGATTAAATCAGCCTCTGTCTCAGCTGATACTGCACTGGAGATTTATGGCACAGATTTGGTTATGGGAAGAAGTACATCTGTGGTTTATTTTTTTTTTTAAGACAGATGTCTGTGATGTAACTGGAAGTGAAGCAAAACACATTGAAAAACAGTCTCTAATACTTTTTTTTTTTCAGAAGTCTATTCATTAACTTGTGTTATGTGAGCACTTGGTCTGGTATTTTGATTTGCTATATAAAGCCTGAGTTCAGTTCATGCCTTGATTTTTAAAATTCCTATCTTTGGCCCATATTACATCATCTTTCTTCCTTGTCTCCCATAAAATATCTTGGGTCCTGATGCTTCAGCTAAATCCTCACTTTGAATAATGGATTTGCTCTTCAGTGAAAACAGTGACACAGTTATCAGCCTTAAGAACTAATTCCAAACATGACCAAGTCTTCCCTCAATTTGAGTGGCCATGCCATGTTCCAAGACCCATGAACTCAGTTTATTAGGCTAATTAAGTTGTGCAGTGGGAAGGAAAGAAAAATAACTTGATGCTTTAAAAAGCTGGAGGGAGATAAAAGGAGAAATGACCAGCTCAGCTGAGTTGTAGTGTTTAGTTTGAGTCCCTGAAGACCTCTGCAAATTTGTCCCAAGGAACAGAGATTAAAGCTGTCTAGGGAGAGGTTTGTGAGTCCCCCCAGCCCTTAAAATGCCATCTAAATCTCTCCTGGTTCTGCACTCATGGAGCTGAAGGTGAGGTATGACAAAACTGTGCCTTCTGCTGGCATTGATTTCCATCTTGTGTGGCACTGGGGAGCAGCACCAGAGGGGTTTCAGCAGGTAAAGTGCTGCTTGTCTCTGGTTTGACCTGAGCAGGGGTGAACCTCTCACCTCCTTGGAGTTTTTTGCTGAAGGACTCACTGTGTGGGTGAGGAGAAACCTGGGTTGGGGTACCCTGAGCTTCTCTTCACAGAGATTTTTTGTCTGCTGCCTCTTACTCTGGGGCAGAGACATCAGCAGAGTGAACCCAGGATGTTCATCCTCAACCCCAGATCCAGGCAGGGCATTTTTAAGGCTTTTCTTGGGGAAAGAGAAGGGTGTGAAATGTATAAACAGGGCCTGGCAAGAACCTGCTAACTGCTGCCTCCCATGGATGGGCTCCAACAAGGCTTCTTCAGAGGTGGGGTGGCTTGAGAGGGACTCAGTGGGAAACATCTCTTAGACTCCCCAGACAACTCATTTGCTAGATTTGATTCCCAGAGTGCTGGAGAGAGGCATGTGGTGAAGTGGGGAACTCAGCTACCAGAAGTGTTCCTGGCAGGATTTTTAATTTCTGTCCTGGGGTCTCTCAGGTGTTTACAAAAATGCAGACAAGCTGGAAGTGGTTTTGTAGGCTTTACCTAAAATACTGAAAATGAGTCTGCTGACCTTTGGCAGAGAGGAACGCTTGTGAATTCCCAGTATCCTGTTGAAATAAATTTTTGAGGAGGATGAGTGTGAGTCAAGTAGTCCAGCTCTTCCCTCCTTTCTTTCATTGGCTCAGGAAAATCCTGTGGTATTTTGCTGGTGCCAAACTGCCTTCAGCAGGAGGCCTGCTTGTGTCACACACACTGGAACCACTTCTGTTCCACCTCTGATTTCCCCCCTGCTTCCTTACCAGCAGAGATGAATGGGAAGATAGGGCAGGACATGGATTTTCCAGTAAGAAATTGGAATTAGAGCTCCTTGGGAAACCAAAATATGTAAGCTAGCTCAGAAGGAGTGAGTTTGTGTTCTGGTGCTGTGTAATACCAAGCAGCTGCAGCTTTAGCAGCAATACAGACCCTTGTGGGAGGAACTGGCCATTTGCACCTTGGATCTTGAGCCTGAAAAGCCACATCAGAATCAAAGAGAAGATTTTCTGTGTAAAGAGCAAGTGGATGTAGCTCAGTGTCAGAGAGAGGGGTTTGGTGTGCCGAGGAGAGCTGACCTTGTGCCAGTGTCAGAGTTTGGTGTGCCAAGGAGAGCTGACCTTGGAAACAGCAGCTCAGGGCTGGCAGAGAGCTGGCTCTCCTTCAGAGGGCCCTCAGGATCAGTGATACAGGGGTGTTGCTGCCTCTTGGTGCAGCTGGGGCTGTGGCAGAGCGGAGAATCAAACTGCTGAAGGTCATCTGTCAAGTTCTGCTTGAGCTGAACATCCTTCAGCTGCCTTGGCTTCTCCCTAAAAACTTCCTGCTGGACAGCAGGCACTGGCTCTGCCTTCCTCTCAGTGCTGCTCAGCAAAGCTCTGACTGCATGAAAGCACCACCCTTGAATCCTTTCCTGATTTGTGGGTTTGCTCAGTTGTAGCTATTTCTGTATAAAAACAAGAAAAGCTTTCTGTTACAGGGGAGATTCAGTATTACTCACCTCAGCTGGTTCACACAGGTTGTCTGTTGAGTTTAGGGATTGCTTGGCAAGGTGTGAGCAAAAAAAAAATCTATTTATGCCTTGTGATTGCAAGTTTAAGTTTATTGAATTTATTATCATCTGCTGTTATTGCAGGTACAATAGTTTTAAGCCCAGCTCTCTATGAGTGACTTCTAAAAGCTTAATTGGTTAAAATTGAGCTTGATAAATGCAGATTTTTGTGTGTTGTCCAGGAGATGTGGTGAACATGCCTTTGCATGCAATGTAACAAATGCCATACTGTTGTCCAACCAAGTTTTGCCTGATATTCCAAATCTGTTTTTGACCAGATGCTGATAGCAGTCTAATTAAAATGCCATTAGTGAATACTAAAACAAGCTTGTTTTCTGTGTTCTTCCTCCCCCAGGACAAAATGTTTCACTTTTGGGTAAATACATTCTTCATAGGACTGGATGAAAATTCAGACAAAGTAGAAAATGGAAGTCTAGTTGCAGATCAGGAACTCGATGGTATTTTCAGTACAGAGCGCTCAGATAATGATAAGGAATATTTAATCCTTACATTAACAAAAAACGATCTAGACAAAGCAAATAAAGACAAAGCCAACAGATATTTCTCTCCAAACTTCAAGGTCAGTATATTTTATGTGTGAACAAAGCTGAAAAGCTGCATGATTTGTTTGTCTTGCCTTTGGAGGGACATGGGAAATTGCTGTGTAGAAGCTGAGTTCATGTGTTGGTATTGCCATCACTTAGCCAAGCTTTGAGTTTTGTGCTTTTATCTGCTTTTTGGGGAGTTGATGCATGTTGAGAGGCTGGGGTTGAAGTCTTCAGGTTGTTCCAGGTGTTTGTCAAAGCCATCAGAGTTTGGGAGAGCTCCTGACCGGGTGCCATCTTCCCTGCCTGCTTTGTGGGCTGGGCACACTGAGCTCCTGGTTTGCAGCTGTGCCTGTTCCATGGGAAGCACAGGGGGCCACAAGGATGATTTGGGGTCTGCAGCATCTCTCTGATGAGGAGAGGAGCTGGGCCTGGTCAGTCTGGAGAAGGGAAGGCTGAGGGGAATCCCATCAATCCACACAGACACCTCCAGGGGCTGGCAGAGGTGGTGCCAGTGACAGGATGAGGAGCAGTGGCCGTACATCACAAGTTCCACCTCAACTTTCCATGGTCCTGGGGACCTCAGGGAGGGTATGGCCAGCAGGTCAGAAAGGAACCCAGCCCTTCTGCCCTGCCCAGTGAGGCACATCTGGGGTGCTGTGTCCAGCTGCAGGCTCTGCAGCTCCAGATGGACAAGGTGATGCTGGAGAGGGTCCAGCAGAGGCCACAAGGATGATTTGGGGTCTGGAGCATCTCTGTGATGAGGAGAGGCTGCAGGAGCTGGGCCTGGTCATTCTGGAGAAGGGAAGGCTGAGGGGGAATCCCATCAATCCACACAGACACCTCCAGGGGCTGGCAGAGGAGGGTGCCAGGCTCTGTTCTGTCACTGCTCCAGTGACAGGGTGAGAAGCAAAGGCCATAAACTAAAAACACAAATTCCACCTCAACACGAGGAAGAACTTCTTTCCATGAGTGTGGCAGAGCCCTGGAAAAGCTGCCTGGGCAGGGTGTGGAGTCTCCCTCTCTGGATTCATCCCATGCTCACCTGGAAGTGTTCCCGTGCCTGGGCAGGGGCTTAGACTGGATCATCTCCAGAGGGCTCTTCAAGCCCAGCTGTCCTGTGATTCTGGGAATACCTTACTTACCCTGGCACTTTAGCTCTGGGGAGTATGAGCCATTGCCAGCAGTGTTTTAAACATGCAAAAGGCTTTTGAAGAATTTGCAGCATTTTCTGACTTCCTCAGAAAAGATCAGCCAGAGCTCATTTGAAGGTAATGGTCATAGCTTGGAATATTGCTTGGATCAGACTTCCCACACAAGAGTCACCCATTAGGGAGGGTTTTGTTCATTCCTGTGCACCCTTGCTGCAGTCTCCTGGTGCTCTGGGAGTTGGGCAAGGCAGGAGGGTGTCCTGGGGTGTCCTGCTGCTGCAGCTCAGGAGCACCTGAGCACTCAGCCAGACACGATTCCTGCAGCTGGGCTGGCAAATCCTGCTGCTTTGCCAGGGGTGGAATTGAGAGGCTGGCAAACCTCTCTGGGGAGAGGAGCATGGGTGTGACTCAGGGTAGCCAGGACCTGTGCTGTTAAAAATTGCTCAGTTACATCCAGGTTCCCTTTTTAAATGTTGTTTTTTCCTTCCCCAGGTGAAGCTATTTTTCACAAAAACAGTAGAAGAGCCATCAAATCCAGAGGCTAGCAGTTCAACTTCTGTAACACCAGATGTTAGTGACAATGAACCTGATCATTATAGATACTCTGACACCACTGACTCTGATCCAGAGAATGAACCTTTTGATGAAGATCAGCATACGCAGATTACAAAAGTCTGAATATTTTTTTTATCAGAGATAAAAAAGAACCATACAAAAAAAAAAAACATGAAGACAGACAAACTTGAATAAACTGAAAAAAAAAAAGAGGACCTTTCTAAATGGCAAAAGGACATAGTGTCAGATTACCAGTTATAGGAACAATTCTTTCCTGACCAATCTTGTTTTGCCCTACAAATCTACAGGGTTTGACACTTGTCCAGTCGGGGGGGGGTTAAAGAAAGGTTACGTAGCTCTTATGTATATACCTTTTTGTGTCAAAGGACATTAAAACTTCAATTAGGAACTATAAACATGGCACTTTCCCATTTTATTCCAGTTTTATAAAAGTGGAGACAGACCTAATGTGTATGCGTAGGAATTTTTCCTTTTGTGTTCTGTCACCAAACGAAGTTTCAAAAACCGAAAAGAAAAAAAAAAAATATTTACAGGTTCACATCCTGCCCCTTTTTTTGCACTTGTGTGGCAACAGAAAAGTCTGCAGTTGGCTAAGAGATGTTTCTAGAAGGTTTTTCCTACATTCTAATGCATGTTTTTTGGATGGGGGCTGGAAGGTGATGCTCGGAAAGGAGCGTGGCCTGTGTACCGTGTCCGGCTGTTCCATGCACCTTTCCTCAGCATGCTGCCCTAATTCATCCGGGACAATGGGTGAGGAGTCGCCGCTGTCACTGCTTGTTGTTTGTGCATTTTTCATTTTTTTTAAGTGTAATGGTGCTAGAAAAGGCAGCTAGAGAGAGTGATTCTGTCTAGGGGTACAGGAATGAACCTTCACGACACCCACGAGACCCGCGCTATGAAGGGAGACAAGGAATTGGGGTCACGAAAAACAAAAACAAACAAAAAAAAAAAACAGCAAAAGGAAACACAGCAACAATGACTTAACCATACAAATGTGGAGGCTATCAACTAAAGTAAGAGCTTGAAACAAAATGGTTACAAAATTAGACAATGATTTATTGGGATTTTTTTCTGAATTGTAATGGCTGCTCCATCTCCTGTGTAATCAAGGCCAGTGCTAAAAGTCAGATGCTCTTAGTGCAAAAACATCAGTCAACATCTTACATTTATATTAGTAGTTTTTCAATCATATTCCTGCTGTGAATACTTCATGTGCTGCCTTGCAAGCTTTATTTTTATTTTCCCTCTCATGAATATAAAAAGATTTTGTAATGGTGCACAGGAAATGTCATTGGAGATTCTCCAGGTTAGTGTTTGTTTGGAAGATTTCTGATGCATTTATTCAATCAAACCTCTGTCAGCCGTTCCACCCCTTTGACCTTACACATTCTATTACAATGAGTTTTGCAGTTTTGCACACTTTTTTTTTTTATAAAAAAAAAAAAGTCATTAACTGTTAGGGAATTTTACTTGAATACTCATTACCTGCAATGTTTAAAAAACGGACATTACACACCAGAGACAGGAAACCAGTGTTGCAGTAAATTCTCAATGCTGTAAATGGAGATTAAAAAGCAGAACTTGTCCCAAATACATTACTATCAAAAACAACCCCTCAAACCACCCAACAAATTGTTTTTCTAAGCCAAGTGGCAGTGTTGGAATATTTGTTCCTAGGGTAGGGCTCAAAGTTGGCTTCTGGTGGACGATTGTGCCCAGCCCGAGGTGGCTCAGGAGTCCAGCTGCTGGCACATCCAGATGTGAATGGGCCAAGAACAGCTGACCCCAAATTGATGCTTTTTTTAGGGTGTAGTACACACATCCCCCTGCTTAATTAACTTCTTGGTGCTGACATGGAAGTTCATGAGCTGTGTTCTCAGCCAGAATTATGAATGGGATCTGTCAGAGCCCTGTACAGCAGCATTAATGGTTGGAATTTGAACCACACAAGGCAGGACTTCCAGTAATTACAATTGGTAAACCGAGGTGCAAAGGGCTTTTAAAGAATTTTTTTTTTCTTACCTGGTTTCTGTTGGTCAATTCCGCTCCTCACATTCATGATTCTAACTTCTTACAAAGCTGGTAATACGTTCTGACTTACAGGTTTAATTAGACTTTAATGGATCGAGGTTCAGTGCTCATTGTGACGAGCAGGAGGTGGGTTTTCCCTTGGGAACAGGAATTTTAACTCTTACCCTTCCAATCGTGTTTTCACCCTGTCTGGTTTATAACAGTTGAAAGTTGTGTTGTGCTTCAATAAAGCCAAGTGCTCGTGCTTGGATAGTGTTGGGATCTTGGCAGTGCTGCGTGTCCCACTTTGGATAATCAGGATTGGATGGTGCAGCTCCAGTCGGTGACGCCGGATCGGGAATCAGGACGCAAGGATGGGCTTTTGCACTGTTCTTTTTCCTTTGGAATGTGAAGGTTGGAATGAGGGTTTTTGGTTGTTTTATTTTTAATTTTTTTTTAATGTTTCGACATCTTTGAGAAGCCTTGCTTACATTTTATGGTGTAGTCATTGGAAATGGAAAAATGGCATTATATATATATATATTATATATATAAATATATATTATACATACTCTCCTATACTTTATTTCAGTTACCACCCCCATAGAAGTTGACAAGAATTGCTATGACTGAAAGGTTTTTGAGTCCTTACTAAAACTTTATTTATGACAGTATTCATAATTAGCTTGAGCTGCATTCTGTAGGTAATCTTTCCTTGAGTTTCCAGACTGTAGGCTTCAGCCTGTTGGGATGTGCAAGAGCTTACATGTCTGAAACTACTTGAAGGCATCACTTTGGTAAGAGCTTAGCTGTAAAGGCCCTGAAGCATCCCCTGGGCTTGGGCAGCCCCAGTGGAAATCTTTGCCACAGCTCCTCCAGGGCAGCTGTGCAAATCAGCCTCCAGATTCCTCCCCGGGGCACACATTGTAAACTGGAGTTTACATGCAGCATCAAAATTAGCTTTCCAAATTCCAAACAAAACAAACAAACAAAAAAAAAAACCACCTTGAAATAATCCGAAAAGAGGATGCTGGTGTGCAAGTTCCATGTTTAGTCCTAGCAAATGTGTGCAATATGTTAACGATGCCTGTGGTTGCCACGAAGTGCCTCGTTTACCTTCTCAATACTGTTGGAAAGTGTCGTGCATGCAGATGGATGGGGTGGGACTGTGCACTAAAAGGGGCTCCAACTGCAGCGTTTTGGCAGAGCTGCCTTTCTCTGCCACTTCAAATTTTCCAGTCTGTTTTCATATAGCATATATATATATAGATACTAAAAGAAAAAAAAAATCAGTCTGTTAAGCAGCCTTACTCTGATTCAGCCTCTTCAAATACTATTGTGCTGTGCAACAGTGGCTCTGTGTGTAACTGAGAATACACAAAAACCAAGTATGACATGTACAGGATAATGCCTCATACAAATCAGATGTCCGTTTGTTATTGTGTTTAACAACCCTTTATCTCTTAGTGTTAAAACTCCACTTAAAACTGATTAAAGTCTCATTCTTGTCACTGTGTGGGTGTTTTATTGCAGTGCTCTGAGCTCGGCAAACAGCTCACACGTTGTGCTTGTAAAGCTGTGGAATTTGGAGCCAAGGGCGCTCCTTGTGCATCCAGGGATTGGAAGGAGCTGCAGCTCCAAAGGCTGCTGTGTTCCAGAGGTTTGACCAGGGCAGTGGAACTCCAGAGGTGTGCAGGGACACCAAACCCTCACTTTGGTGTCCTGGTGAGGGGCAGGGGCACCTCCTGGGGCATCAAACCACACAGGTCCCCAGTGCCTGAGGAGCTGCAGGAAAGATGGAGACAGATTGATGACAAGGAAAAGGGGAATGGATTCCCACTGCCAGAGGGATACTGGGAGGAAATCCTTCCCTGGCACAGGGTGCCCAGAGCAGCTGGGGCTGCCCCTGGATCCCTGGCAGTGCCCAAGGCCAGGGTGGAGCAGCCTGGGACATGGAAGGTGTCCCTGCCCATGGCACTGGATGGGCTTTGAGGTCCCCTCCCACCCAAACCATTCTGGGATTCTCTATTTCGTCTCCGAGAGAACTTATTTCAAAATTCACCTTGTAAAGAAGGTAATGTTGCATCTGCTGCATAATCAGACCTGAGTCCCACCTGAGAATTCTCCTGAAGTAGCTTTACACTGGCAAGGAGATGCATTTTTCCCTACCCTATAGAATCATAGGATTGTTGAGGCTGGAAAAGCCCTTTGAGATCAAGTCCACTCTCAGGACAGGTCAGGCAGGTGATTCTGGGGTTCTTCTGGTGGTTTGGCCGTTTCCAAGGCAGATTTTGAAGTGGCACTTAATTGTAGGTGGAGTTCCCTGTTCCCTGGGCCTGCAGGACTGTGAGAGGGGTGAGGAGGTGACCTCAGGTGGCTCTTGTCACTCCTCCTTCCTTCCCTTTGCTGCTAACACCACCCTTGGCCCACATTTGGCTGAGTTTCCCCAAAAAACTCCAGTTCTGGTGGGACAGGGAAGGTTTGGGGGGCAGTGTTGGCCAGGTGGGGCTGACCCCACAGGTGAGGGTTTGCACCTCAGCCCCTGGTGCTGCCCAAGCTGTCCATGCGTGTTGCTTTTGCTCTGGTGAGCTTGGTTTGCATGCAAAAAATGGAAATTTGGGTGGGAAGATGCAGAGGAAGGGCAGGAAGCTCAAAGGGCTGAGCATGATGGGGAGTTTCTGTAAATGCAGAGATCTCTCTATGAAAGGATTCTGCTCTGGAGACAGGGGAGAAGTGCTATGGACAGAGGATTATATTTACTTGACTTTTACACTCTTGTCCCATTGACTGAAAGCCCAGCCCCCAGCATCTAAATGTGATTTCTAAGCAAAAAATGCTCATTTTTTCCACTCTGGTGACCCATGTGGTGACAGAGCTTCCCAGGGAGGCGCTGGGTGCCAGCCCAGAGGACAATCCCTGTGCTCCGTCCCCATCCTGTGCTTTCCGTGTCCTCTGAGCCCCTCCAGCTCCAGGGCCTGCCTGAGCTTTCCCAAGCCCAGGGAGCAGCAGCTCAGTTCCTTCAGGTCCCTTTCCAGGTGGTTAATAATTAATTGTGTCTTTTAAAGCTGCAGCAGAGCTATAAATTGCACCCTTTTAAGAAGGAAAGACGTTGGTAGGAGAATTTTGAAGCGTTTTTCCTGCAGCTGGTTGGTTCTGCCGTGAGTGGTGGCACCTGCCAGTGATGATGTTTGTGTTGCTCTGACCTGATTCCCTGGGGTGACCTAAAAAAAAAAATAAGCCCAACAATCCATCCCTAGAGATGGAGATTGATGCCAAGGGAGGGAGGTCAAATAAGGAGCCACTCGGTGTCTTCTCAAAACCAGAACTTGAATTACTTCTTTGGCTTCTTGGTCACCCTCATTCTTTGGTATCTTCTCAAACCCCATCTTTCCACATCTGTCCCTGGTAATTCTGCTCCTTTCTTTGTTTTTTTCTTAATTTTTATTTTATTTTATTTTTCCTACTCAGTACTGTGCTAGGCAGATGAGGAAATCCCTTTATTTTGAACTGATGGGCCCACTAAAATAAAAACCATTACTCGTTTCTTTGCCTTTTGCTCCCTGTTCTTAGCTCCTTTTCCTAGTTGGGCTTTTTTATGGCATTTCATTGGTTTTGCATTTTTCCATGTATTTCTTCTCATTTCCCACCTATCTTCTGTGCTTTCAAACTTCTCAGCCACTGCTCTGCGTTGCAATAAAGGACAGGTAATTATTTTCTGCCTGGGTTTTTTAGGTTTTTTGTTGTTGTTGTTGTTGTTGTTGTTATTTTGCTTGGTTGTTTTTCTTTGGTTGTGGGGTTTTCTTTTTTCTTTTTTGTCTTCCAAGCTTTATTCTGAAGGTATAGCAAGAAGAAACACTTTTAGGTTGCTTTTTTAAAAAAAAAAAAAAAAAAAAAAAAGAACAGCTCTGAGAAATGCCAGGGTTGTGCAGGTTCAGCAGATGTGTTTGCCTTGTGCTCTGCACAACCCTGGATGTGTTCATCTGGTCTAATGGGAACAATGGGACTTGTGATGAGCAACCTGAATTAAAAAAACTTGCTAATGAACTGCTGGGCTACCCTTTCCAGCTGCAAATGTTGCTGTATGGGCTGTACTGGCTACAGAAATATTTTTTAAAAGGAGGTTTAGTGTGGGGTTTTGTTTGTTTGTTTGTTTGTTTGTTTGTTTGTTTGTTTGCTTTTTGAGGGCTCCCGTGCTTGGTAATTTACTTTGTCTCCCATGGCTAAGCCCTGAAATAAATTAATGATTTTTCTTCATTATTTCCTGTTCATGGAGGGGTTTTAAGCTGATAAAAGGTGATATTCCAGAGGCTGAGCTTTGTGCTTTAAATTATCCTTTGTGTAATTCAGGCTGCTTCAGGCCCTACTGGTGTTTTTTTGGCCTTTGACAGAATAATTGTGGCATGAAGGTGATGTGGGGTCTGGGAAATACTGGATTGAGGAATTCCAGCAGCCTGCACAGAGAGATCAGGGCTGCCCCATGGCAGCAGGAAAAAAATGGGAAGGATTCTGTCATGGAAATCTGTGCAGGAACAAGCCTTTAAAAGGGAAATTAATGAGTCTGGAGGAGAAGGCAGCAAAGGCTTTAATGTAAAGCAGGGTTTGGTAATGGGAGAGTGAAACCTGGTGGGTGGAGGCATGGAACTTGTGAGGAAAGGGGTGATGGCACATGTTTATAGAGATTTGCTGGGCTTCTGCAAGGATGGGATGGAGCAGCTGATGAGAGGTGGCTGAGAGGCAGCTGGAGGGAGGGAGATGCCTTTGGGAGCTTGGCTTGGGGATCCTTTGCTTTAAAAAGTGTTTGAAACTATGGAAACAGGAGGGCTGACAGCTCCAGACTGGAGTTGGGACTGCAAGCAGCTCGGGAAAATGTTGGGATTTGCGTTGGAGGATGGTAAAGATCAGGCAGCAGTGAGAGGAGACTGATAACATCCCCTCAGCACGCAGAAAGGAGTGCTGGTTATTCCCCTTCCCTGAACAGCAGCTCTTGGGAAGGGTTTGGCTTCTCCCTGGAATCTGAACGTGCAGGAAAGCAGCTCTGGCCCACGGCTTTTGAGTGCCTGAAGGTTCAGGGGTTCTCAGGCCTCACTCACCCTTCAAACCAACCTGGGGAGGGCTGGAGGCTTCCTGGAGAAGCTGCAGCCCCCTGGGAAATGGAAAAGCTGGAAGCTCCACTGAGCTGAGGGGCGCAGAGCAGTGATAAAAAGCCAAATAGGAAGGTTGGAATTATTTTCACCCCAGCTAGCCCATCCTCCTGGCTTTTAATTGTCTCTTTTGTGTTGAAAGGATTGAAAAGCTTTGCACAAGAGCTCCCAGCTCATGTGTTTGTGCCTTGAAGCAGGAGAAGGGATGGCACCCAACGTGTCTGTGTCCTTTTTTTGGGGTAGGGGCTGTGCTGCAGCACTCCAGGGAATGCTCTGGCTTCCCCTGAAGGTTGAAGCATAGAAAAAAAGACTCTGCAAGGAGAATTTGCCACCTTCATCTCTTTGTCAGCTCCCCATGAAAGACTTCACTCCCCAAGAGTGAGATCTGGAGAGTTTATTGTAGAGGAGCATGAGCAGAGCTGCCGAACTCTGACATTCACACAGGATAAAGCTCTACCTGCTGGACAAAAACTGAGCTTTGGCAAAGCATCTCCTGACCAGGATCTGGAGGTGGGAGTGTGAATGACCCTAAGCCAGCCCATTGCTCATGCTGTGTCCTTTGTGTCCCTGCTGAAGGTCCCAGCCTGTGATCAGGAGCTTGCTCAGCTTTGCAGAGGTTTCATCCATCCATCCACCCATCCATCATCCATCCATCCATCCATCCATCCATCCCTCCATCCATCCACCCATCCATCATCAATCCATCCATCCATCCATCCCTCCATGTATCATCCATCCATCCATCCATCCAGCAATCCATCATCAATCCATCCGTCCTCCATCCATCCATCCATCCATCCATCCCTCCATCCATCCCTCCATCCATCATCCATCCATCCATCCATCCCTCCATCCATCCCTCCATCCATCATCCATCCATCCATCCATCCCTCCATCCATCATCCATCCATCCATCCATCCATCCATCCATGAATCCATCTATCATCCATCCATCCATCCATCCATCCATCCATCCATCCATCCATCCATCCCTCCATCCATCATCCATCCATCCATCCATCCATCCATCCATGAATCCATCCATCATCCATCCATCCATCCATCCATCCCTCCATCCATCCATCCATCCATCCATCCATCATCCATCCATCCATCCATCCATCCCTCCATCCATCCCTCCATCCATCATCCATCCATCCATCCATCCATCCATCCATCCATCCCTCCATCCATCCATCCATCCATCCATCCATCCATCCATCCATCATCCATCCATCCATCCATCCATCCATCCATCCATGAATCCATCCATCCATCCATCCATCCATCCATCCATCCATCATCCATCCATCATCCATCATCCATCCATCCATCCATCCATCCATCCATCCATCCATGAATCCATCATCCATCCATCCATCCATCCATGAATCCATCCATCATCCATCCATCCATCCATCCATCCCTCCATCCATCCATCCATCATCCATCCATCCATCCATCCATCCATGAATCCATCCATCCATCCATCCATCCATCCATCATCCATCCATCATCCATCCATCCATCCATCCATCCATCCATCCATCCCTCCATCCATCCATCCATCCATCCATCCATCCATCCATCCATCCATCCATCCATCATCCATCATCCATCCATCATCCATCATCCATCCATCATCCATCCATCCATCCATCCATCCCTCCATCCATCCATCCATCCATCCATCCATCCACCCATCCATCCATCCATCCCTCCATCCATCATCCATCCATCCATCCATCCATGAATCCATCCATCATCCATCCATCCATCCATCCATCCATCCATCCATCCATGAATCCATCCATCATCCATCCATCCATCCATGAATCCATCCATCATCCATCATCCATCCATCATCCATCCATCCATCCATCCACCCATCCATCCATGAATCCATCCATCATCCATCCATCATCCATCCATCCATCCATCCACCCATCCATCCATGAATCCATCCATCATCCATCCATCATCCATCCATCATCCATCCATCCATCATCCATCCATCCATCCATCCATCCATCCATCCATCCATCCATCCATCCATCCATCCCTCCCTCCATCATCCATCCATGATTCCATCTTTCAAAAAGGTACAAAGTGGAGGGAAAAAAAGTCTCATGCACATATTTCACTGTGTTGTAGAGCTGTGTTCTGAGATGGTAAAAAAAAAAAAAAAAGAGTTTTTTGGTCTTTGACAAAATAATTGTAGCATGAAGGTTATGTGGGGTCTGGGGTCTATTATGGCTTTTAATAATATCAAGGCTGTCCAGACTTGATATACATGAAATACCCTGCATGCATGGCCAACACATTTCACTGTGCTGTAGAGTTGTGTTCTGAGATGGTAAAAAATATCTGAGCTGTCTACAGCAGGAATTATCATTGCTTTTAATAATATCAAGGCTGTCCAGTGTTGATATACATGAAATACCCTACATGCATGGCCAGGGTGCTCAAGGTGTGCTCTGGACCCAGGTTAGTGGCCATGACCTGATGTCCTCTCCTCGGTATTTCCCTTCCCTGTGAAAGGTGCATTTTTCTGACAGAGCTCATGGCTTGTTTGGGATGGAGCACAGTGCCCAGCTCCCCTGCAGCTGAGCTCTCACGGAGCAGCCGCTTCCTGCAGCTCCTGCATGGTTTGAGCCCCAGAGCAGTGCCCAGGGGTCAGATCCTCTGTGCTCTGTCCCTGCAGCTCTGCGGGGCTTCTGCTGGTCACTGTGACCCCAAGGTGTGTCAGAAAGTCTCTTTTCCCAGCCTGGTGGTGAAAGAAGGAGTCAGAGCTCTTCTGTTCTCGTTCTCAGGGTTGTTTATTGTTTCTTATCTATAATATTCTTTCTCCTGACCTGCTGAGGTCTGTTCAGCAGGTCAGACAGAGGCACTCTGGTGTTATCTTTTTGTACTAAAAACTACTTGTACAATATTTACCACTACTTCCCAATACCCATCACCTATGTTAGACAGTGAGTTTCTGCTCTAAATCAATCCAACAGTGCCAACATCACAGCAGAAGGTGGAGGCCAAGAAGAAGAAGGAGAAAGGCTGGACACGTCCAGATTCCTCCATCTTGCCCCCTGAACCCCCATTCTAAAAACCCCAAAAACTCTATTTTTTCACCCTGTGACAAACTAATCATTATTCTTATACTTTCATGGCTTGCAGATCCTCATATAAGGTTGGTAATTTTTTCCATGGGTCACAATCAAAGGCACAGGTGCCTTGGGCTCTCTGCCAGGGTCTCTGAGCCCCCTGGCAGGGGTTGGAGCCATCCAGGACAGCCAGAGGGATGTCCTGAATTCCAACAGGGGACTCCTCTCCATCACCCTGCCTGGGAGGTGACTCACAAGTGGCCCTGCTGTGTCCCTTGCTTGTGACAAACCCCCCTGCACATCTGCCTGTGGGGCTGCAGGGGTTCCTTCCCAGCCTCTGAAGCGCTGCCCAAGTCCTCTCTCATCCCCTTCCTCAGGGGGCACCTCCTTAATGAGCAATTAAGAGACCCCAGGGAGCAGATGCAGCTCAGTGATGGAAATAGTTGCACAGCAGAGGGTTTGATTAATGCCTCCTGACTTCTCCAAGAGTCAAAGCAAGTTTGGCTGAACTGCAGGCAAGAGGAGAGGTGAGAAGTCTGGAGCAGGAGGTGTGAGGGAGGTAAAAGGAGCTGGCTGTCCACATAACAACATCTGAAGGGAAAGCTGAGAGGAATTGAACGGCCCACTGCTGACTGCTTGCTTTGGGTGGTTGGCTTTGTGGTTTTATTTAGCTCTGGGTCTTGCTGTAAAGCCTTAAAATGTAAAAGTGGCAGTTTTGAATGTACAAGTGTGTAAGTGCACAACTGTTTGGGTTTCTGGCTCACTGAATTGGGTGTCCTGCCCTGTGGCTGGAGGTGACTGTTCAGGGATGAGTAAGAACAGGGGATGAACATCTGAGAGCAGCCCAGAACCAGCTGCTGGCCAGGGACCTCCTGAGCCTGGGGTGGTTTTTGTGCTCAGCACCCTCCAACACGTTCACCTGCAAGGCACTGCTCCCATTGCCCCCCAGACTGATGCAGAAACTCTGGGCATCCATCCTCTGCCTCCAGGGTCAAGGGGCTGGGGGGAAGTGAGGGAACATCTCCTGAATTCTGTCCCACACTCCCAGTCCTTGGGCTGCAACAGGCAGTGGAAGGACAGCCCTTCATCATCATCATCATCATCCTCCTCTTCCTCCTCCTCCTCTTGGAGATCTCTGGCAAAGCCACCTCCAGACTGAAGCCTCCAAGCCTGAATCCTTCAGACATCTCCAGGTTTTCTGCCATGGCACAATCCCCCTTCCAGGAGCCAGGCTGGCTTTCCCCCTGGTCCCTCGTGGCACAGCTGTGGCTGCTGCATCCCCAAGAGGTCACTCAGTTTGTCACCACCCTTGTGACACGAGTTTGGTGGTGACACAGGCCACGATGGCTCTCCCAGGGGTTTTGTCCCACGTGGCACAAACCCTGTGTGGGCCATGGCCCTGTGAGGAACCCCTGAGGGAGCTGGGGGTGCTCAGCCTGGAGAAAAGGAGACTCAGGGGTGCCCTCATCACTCTCTGCAGCTCCTGAAAGGTGCCTGTGCTCAGCTGGGGCTGGGCTCTTTCTCCAGAACCAGCCTCAAGCTGCACCAAGGGAAATATAGGCTGGATATTAGGAAAAGGTTTTTTACAGAAAGGGTGATAAAGTTCTGGAAGGGTGGTGGAGTCACCATCCCTGGATGTGTTTAAAACCAGCCTGGATGTGGCACTGGGTGCCAGGGTTTAGTTGAGCTGTTGGGGCTGGGTTGGACTCCATGATCTTGGAGGTCTCTTGCAACCCAACCCGGTGATTCTGTGATTCTGTGGTTCTGTGAATTCTGTGAATTCTGTGAATTCTGTGATTCTGTGGTTCTGTGAGTGCCCCTGGCCCTCACTGCTGGAGCACCTCCCCTCCCTGCCCTGCGTGTTGGATTTCAGATCACGAGATCAAAGTCAGCACTTTCTGTCTCCAGCCTCTCCAGCACATGCTCCCTTCTTTTGAAGCCCATTAAGTAGTTTAACTGGGAGACAGGAGCTCCTGGGTGAGCATTTGGAGTTAATGAGCTGCTTTATCCGTGCTCATCCCTCACAAGGATTTTTTACCTCCCGTGGCAGCTGCTCCTCACCTGTTTTCCCCCTCTTTGCTGCGTTTGGGAGGTGATCAGGCTTCCATTCCTTCTGTGTGCCTGTGGCACTGTGCAGGTGGCTGGGGAAGGGTTAATGCCCCTCTTCGGGGGTGTCCTGAACAGGGGTGCTGTTTGTGCTCTGCTCCCAGCCAAGCCCCAGTGAGGATTTTCCCCTCTGTGTCCCCAGAGGAGCCCAGCGCTCTGTGCACAGCTTTGGTCTCACCAGGGCTGCAGCTTTTCTGTTTGTCTGTCCCGGCTGCCGCCAAAAGCCGACTTTTTATCTGATCTGTGGTCTTCCACCACGAGCTGATGTGGTCCCACTCTGATTTGTGCCGTGCTCGGCGCAGGTTGAGCTGTGGTCTCCCAGAGCTGAAGTTTTCCTTCAGCCTTTGCAGCGCAAAGGAATAAAAGCAGAGCCGCTCGGTGCCACCTGTGCTGCCCTCACCCTCCTCGCCTCCATATTTGTCCCTTTGGGGCTGCTATCAGCTGCACCCCTGTGGCCTGATCTCCTCAGCCTCCCCCAGCTGGAGCTGCATCCTCAGGCTGAGCTCCAGCATATTTTTAAAGGTTTTTTTTTTCCTCTCTCTTTTCCCAAATACGCTGATATTGGAGCATTTCAGCCTGGAGGTGGCAGACACCCAGCTTCCACCCAAGGCCTTGCATGGCTTTGAGGTTGAATCCAGTACCTGTGGGCATCAACCCTGTGCTGATCCACAGCAAATCCTAAACCCACAGGAAATGCCAACAGCCTGGCTCTCTCCTCCATGGGCATGCCTCTTGGGCACAGGCTTTGTCCTTCTTGATGTGGCAGCAAAGGCCCAAAAACGAAGCCACTTCCCACTCCTGCTGATCCCCCGCCACTGGGTGTGTGCTACCTTCCCATCTTCCCCTTTGCTGTTTTTCCTGCTTTTCTGATTGAGCTGGATTGCTGGTAGCTCACCATCATTAATAATTTAATGAGTTAGACCCTAAATAAGTGGCCTGAGCTGAATTTTTTTTTTCTCCTCTCCCTGTGACGCGCTGTCAATGACCCCGCTGCTTGCACAGAAAATCCCTGTTCAAATGGATGTTTTCCCATGAGAAACTGCTGCTAAATCAGTGGGGTTTTTCCCCCCCACAATCAAAAGAAAAATAAATCCTGAGCTGGAAAGATTTCTCACCTGTTGAGCTCAACAGCAGTGAGCTTCCAGGCTGTGCTGTAAGATCTGCCCACAAGTCCATTGAATAGAACAGGAAATTTTTTTTTCTCCCCCAGTAAATGGAGATATTTTCAGGAGGCATTTGGAGGCATTTCCTAGTACACTTTTTATCCCAAATTCAGCTCAGATGAGGAGGGACCAGAGTGTGCAGAGCGCTGCCCGCAGCCGACGGGCTGGGAGCTGATGCAGCAGGAGATTATTTGGGAATTAAATCCACCAGAGTGGCCTGAGGGGACCTGGTGCTGCTGGAAACCACAGGGGCTTATCCAGGCACATCTGCCTGAGCCACTCTGAGCTCTCCTGCCCAGGTTTCCAAGGCTGCTCCTGCTCTGGGGATGTGGCAGTGCCCAAAGGTGGCAGCTGTGCCCACGCCTGCCCTGGGTCAGAGCTGGGGCTCCTTCAGCTGCCAGGGGAGGATTTTGCTCTTTCAAAGGTGAGATGTCGGTGCCATGTGCTTGTGAGGCTCTGCCCAAGGAGTGCAAATGGTGCCAGAGGTTTTCCTGGCACGCTCCATTCAGTCTCCTGAGGACCCAACCTGCCCGCCGGCATTTCAGCGCGGTTGAGGGTCGGTGAAATTTGGGATTTGCCTTTCCTCTCCCTCTCGGGAAAGAGCCCAAAGGCTCCCAAAACATTGCAGATGTCTTTGAAAATGAAGCTCCCCGCTTGCCTTGTTGTAAGCCAAGCTCATGTTGCAAAAGAAATCCAATTAAACTGAGAGCAGCTCCTGGTGAAATTCAAACTGGGTGATTTGTGACTGACTGGAACTGAGTATTTTCAGTTGGAAGGGACCTGCAATGATCAAACGGAGTATTTCAAGTTCTCTAAAAATTTCCCTAAAAGTTTTTCCTCCAAAAAAACCACTGGACATAGTTTCATAATTATATACAGTTTTATTCACTGTCATATATAGAATTACTATTATAGGTAACTTGCATACAGCCAGGTGAAATGCTGTATGAAATATTCTAACAGGAAATCAAAAATGCTGTTTTTACCTTGGTAAAAATATCAGTGTTGCTGATTTTACTCAGTGAAGGATTGTGCTCTAAACAGCATCACATTTTAGCCAGGAGGCATTTTCTCTTTAAAATAAATAAAAATAAATTTAGAAGTCCCTGCGGAGAGCAGCCCCCCTTTCTCATGGAACACGATCAGACACAGGCTCCTCACTTCTGATTTCACCCCCCAGAGTGGGAGGCAGAGGGATCCCAAACACTCTCCTGCTTCACAGGGCACCAGAGCCGCTCTGGGATGTCACTGGTGTCTGTGAGACATCTCCTGACCAATGCTATTTGTCTGAATTCCCAGGAATGCTGCTGCTTGTTCTGCAGAGCGGAAAAAATGTTCTATTTTTGGCTATGACAACTTTTTTTTTCCCCCTTTTTTTTTTTAAATTCTGGGAATGAAATGATTCAAACAAAGCATGGCAAGGGTTTGTATAGGTCTGAGTGGTGTGGGATGGGGCAGAGCTTCAGGCAGGGACAGGAGGAATCCATTAGTGCTCTCCTCCCAGTTTAAGTGGATGGTGATGGAGATCCTGGCGTGTCAGAGTGGAGGCAGACGTGGATATGTGGGAAAATGTCTCTTGGAGCAGGAAAAAAAAAAGATCAAAACAAACGGGTAAATAAACACAGGAGCATATGTCTCAAAACTGGGGGAAGGAAAAAAAAAAAAAAGATTGGATCAAAACTCCCAGAGATTGAGGTCTAGGGGGGGGAAGAAAAAAATGAGATTGGATCAAAACTCAGCATCATTCCAGAGCTTGAGGTGGCCCTGGGTGAGCAAGGGCACTGCCAGGAATTGTGGCTGCCCCCGGATCCCTGGAGGTGCCCAAGGCCAGGCTGGACAGGGCTGGGAGCAGCCTGGGACAGTGGAAGGTGCAAGGGTGGAATTCTGGGTCTTCAGGGTGCATTTCAACCCGGGCCACGCTGGGATTCTGTGACTTTAACTGGTCCAAAATTGCTTCAGGCTTTGGAGGTAAAACGGAGTTGGAATCTCGCGGTGACGTTGCTGGGAAGGACCAGCCTGGGTGACCCTTTAGGGAAGGATTTGGGGTTTTGCTGGTTCCCTCCCCTGTGATGGGTGATGCCCTGTGTTAGAGTGGTCTGTAGATGAAGCCTTTTCCTGCCCACTTTTTAAACAAAACCAGCAGCTGGAGAACCCCGGGCGCATTTGGCGTCGGCGGCGAAGGAGCCCCCAAAAAACGCCCTCCTCCAGAAACTGCCCTGTGCCAGCTCTGCTCTGAGAACCCTCAGAAACACTTGGAAGCAGGGCTGGAGCAGGAAGTTCATTAGAGCTGCTTTGATATCTCCCAGCGTGTTTTAACAGCTGCTTTGGAGGCAGCCCCAGCAGCAGGAGCGTGGTTGGGTTGGTGCTCCTCAAAGCTCCGCTCTGCCCCTGCTGAAATTCCTCTGTGTGTCGTGGCACGGCTGCTTTTCTTCTTTCCTGAGAGCTCAGACTCGCTTTCAGAGGGATTTGGGAAAATAAAATGGCCAAACCTTGTTGATTGTGGCTTGTAAAATTCATAATAATAATATTTAAAAAATAAAATCCCTTGATGCTGGGGTGTTGCAGCCACAGTCTGAAATTTCCCCGTTTCTCACTTCTGCTTTCAGTTGTCTTTCTCCCAAAATCCTCCAGCAGGCTAACATTTTCCATGGCTTGTTCACATCTAAATGACTTCCCAGGGTATTTTAAAATGAAATCATTGCAGTGCAGAGGTTCAGGCTGTCTCCTCGTGGTGAGGAACCTCTAAAAAGCCCAAAAGCAGAGGTTTTGACCCCGTTGGTCCCCCCTCTTGGGGGAGAATCCTCAACTGAACTCTCGCTGTGGTGATTAATGCTTGATTGGCAATGTGCTGCTCTGTCATGGAAAATAAACAGCTCTTCCAAAGGTTTTCCTCACTGCAGCTGTAACTTTTATCCTCCTTTCTTGTCTTTTGGTTGATCTGCATTCTTATGACTTGGTTTTTGTTATGTTTGTTAGGTTTTTTGGGTTTTTTAATCATAAAATCATGGGATGGTTTGGGTTGGAAGGGGCCTTAAAGCTCATCCCGTTCCACCCCTTGCCATGGGCAGGGACACCTTCCTCCATCCCAAATTGCTTCCCTCAGTCACAGCCCACAGTGGGTTTATCCCAAGGCAAGGCCAAAGCCTGGGTATGGATTTTAAAAGAAAAATGAAATTATTTTGGTGGCTGTAGAAAGCAAAACAAATAAAGCAGAGAAAAAAAAAAAAAAAAAAAAAAAAAAAGGAGTTTCCAGCTTCCCACCTCTTTTAGCTCAGTGGATTCTACCTAAAATTGGGGAATGCACATATATGGGTCACAAAGTGAGATCTAAAACTGGGGAATGCACATCTGGGGATCACAAAGTGGGACCTGAAATTGGGGAATGCACAATTGTGGGTCACAAAGTGAGATCTAAAACTGAGGAATGCACATCTGGATATTCAGTGGAGTCTGAAATTGGGGAATACCCATCTGTGGGTCACACAGTGGGACCTGAAATTGGGGAGTTCACACCTGTGGGTCACACAATGAAAGCCATGGCTTGCTCCATTATGGAAGGGTGGAAGATATCTGGGCTTTCCCACTGCTCCTTGCTCTTCCTCTTTGGGCTTTGTGGGAGCTTTTAGGAGAATGCCTGGCCCAGGCTGAGCTGTAAACACGGGGCAGGCTGTGGATTTTTGGGTCTGTGCTGGAGTTTTCCCAGTCAACAGTGGCAGGAGGCCCTGGGCTCACAGGGATCCACAGGACCAAGGTGCGTCCCCATCCCTGGGGAGCACGAGCAGCCTTGGCGTGTTTCTCCTGGGAGTGCCTCCTGAGGCCAGGCTGGAGGACAAATCCCACCTCTGGAGCCTCTCTCTTTCCCTCTTGGATCCCTCCTGCTCACCCCTGCCCTTCTGGAGGCACTGCAGCAACACCTGCTCTGCCCATCAGCGCCCGCGCTGTGGCTGCCATGGATTAAGGACAATTTCCTTCCCCAGCCTGGAAGCACAGGCTGGATGGGGCTCTGGTGGAGGAGCATGGAGGATGTGTGTGTGTGTGAATGCCAGCCCTGGCAGGAGTCCTTCTCCCTCTGAATTTGGGATCACCTTCTGAGCAGAACTTATTTAATGCCCCTGCACTCCCCAAATCCAATTCTTTCCACGCTTTCTTCCCATTTTGCTCCAGCAGCTGACCTGAAGTCATCCAGCAATGACTTAACTTGCCTGGAGGCACTTCAGTGAGGCACAAATCCCCCCTGGAAGAGGCAGGATCTCCTGTCTGGCTGCTGGATGCAGAGCCCAGCTATTCCTGGAGCCACAAATCCTCACACCTCGTTCGTCACGGGCCAGCGCCGGGCCATGGGGCTGGTGTTAATTACTCTGGGGAAATTAAGGGATCCCCAGTGACCAAGGGCATGGTCTGGCAAAGGGTTTGGGGAGGAAGGTGGTGTCTCTCTGTGCTGCCTGGTGAAGGGCTGCTCTTGGAGCAGATGCTTCTTTTGGGGGTGAAAATCAATGCTGCTCTTCCCAAGTGTCCCTGGAAGCTGCTGTGGGTGGCTCTGGATGGGCTCCAGCCAAGGCACTGCAGGGTGTGGGGGGAAAAAGGCAGGAAAATGAAACCCCTTGGAGCTGATCACCTCACAGAAGCCAGCACTGCTGCTTCTGCAGCCTTCAAACTGCTCTTTACTGCCATTAATTATGAGCTCTCTTTGTTGTGCTATTTGTATTTTGCAGGAATTTTCGCTGGTTTGTCCCGCCACGGAAAACCAATGCCTGTCAGAATTTGTGAAACATTTTTATTCCTGGAAAGAGAAAGAATTTATTAAAATCTAATTTGTTTTTTACATGAACAATCTCTGGCACCTTTAAAAATATTTTTTCACCCAGTGCCATAGATCTGTGACCCTTTAAATCTTCAGGAAACCAGTTGTGTTCAGATGATTTTTAAATTATTGAGGAGTTTTGGCACATCCCCCGTGAAGGAAGAGAACAAGAAGGAGAAATCTGGTGAAGTGTCCAGTGCAGGAGAGGATGGGGCTCAGAATCAGAGAATAATTTAGGTCAGAAGAGCCTCCTGGGGGACTCAAACCCAAATTTACCCAAAGCCATGCCTGCTGTGGAGCTTCATGGTGCCAGGGCTGCAAGGCTGTGCTTTCCTGGGAATATTGGGGTCAGGAGGGATGGCTTTATTGGGACGATTTGGGTCAGGAGGGATGGCTTTCCTGGGATTACTGGGGTCAGGTGGGATGGCTTTCCTGGGATTATTGGGGTCAGGTGGGATGGCTTTCCTGGGATTATTGGGGTCAGGTGGGATGGCTTTATTGGGATCAGATGGGATGGCTTTCCTAGCATTATTGGGGTCAGGAGGGATGGTTTTCCTGGGATTATTATGACCAGGTGGGATGGTTTTCCAGTGGGATTATTGGGATCAGGAGGGATGGTTTTCCAGTGGAATTATTGGGGTCAGGAGGGATGGCTTTATTTGGATCAGGTGGGATGGTTTTCCTGGGATTATTTGGGTCAGGAGGGATGGCTTTCCTAGGATTATTGGGGTCAGGAGGGATGGTTTTCCAGTGTGATTATTTGGGTCAGGTGGGATGGTTTTAATGGGATTATTGGGGTCAGGAGGGATGGTTTTCCTGGGATTATTGGGATCAGGTTGGATGGTTTTTCCAGGATTATTTGGGTCAGATGGGATGGTTTTCCTGGGATTATTTGGGTCAGGAGGCATGGCTTTCCCGTGGCATTATTGGGATCAGGTAGGATGGTTTTCCAGTTATTGGGATCAGGTGGGATGGCTTTACTGGGATTATTGGGGTCAGGAGGGATGGTTTTCCTGGGATTATTGGGATCAAGTGGGATGGTTTTTCCGGGATTATTGGGGTCAGGAGGCATGGCTTTCCTGGGATGTCCCGCTGCTGAATTCAAAGCCCTGCCTAGAAAGGCACTTGGCCTTCAAGATTCTGCTTCTTGCAAATAGAGTCTGTCACCAAACCAGTGGAAATGTGGAGAAGGAAGGGAGAAAACCCTCTCCAGTGCCTGCAGGTCAATGTCCTTCCAGGAAAATAAAAAATAAGGGAATAATGGAATTTGGCTCAGGCTCGAGAACAAACATGAAACCTCCCCTAAATTGCCATCTGCAGCAGAGGGACAGGGGAGAGCATGTTTACCATGGCACCATGGCAAGCTGCAGGGTGATGCAGGCTGTCAGAATTATAAAATATTCTTGGAATTGCTAACTGTTGTAGACAGTAATTCCACCTCGGGAAGTCTCCCAGTGCAAATGCAATCCATTAAAGGAGGGCTCGGCACTCACCATTAAAGTGAGTCTGGGCACTGCTGGAGGAATTCGCTGCTCTTCGGCCCCAGCTCGTGGGGAAACGCTCAAGGAGGTTCCAGTGGAAGCTCCAAGGCCTGGGCAGGAAGGCTGTGCTGGCAGGAAAAGCTGGGCTGGTGTGGAGGGGAAGACAAGGGGGTTTGAGCTGCCTTCATAGTGGAAACCACAGCCTGCAGGAGATGGAAATGGAACCAGGGAGTGCTGGATGGCAGTGGGGTCAGACATCAGGAGAGAAAGAAACTGCTTTGGGATATTGGGAATTGGGAATTGTTCCCTGGCAGGGTGGGCAGGCCCTGGCACAGGGTGCCCAGAGCAGCTGGGGCTGCCCCTGGATCCCTGGCAGTGCCCAAGGCTCTCAGGTTTCTGTGGTTGAGATGAATTCTGGGCTATCCGAAAGTCTTTTTTTTCTCAGCCCTGTGACAGAACAAGAAGTTGAAATTCGTCAGTTTTGCTTTTTAAGGTTGGGTTTTAAATTTTTTTTAAATTTATTACTTATTTTCTTATTCTTATTTCTTATTACTTTATTTCTTTATATTCTTATTACTTTATTACTTATTTTCTTATTTTTTCTTATTTGTTACATTTCTTTCTCTGACCTGCTGAGATCTGTCCAGCAGGTCAGGTTGTGGTACAGCCCTTTGGGGTGGTGTTAGCTTTTTATACTACGAACTACCTGTACTTTATTTACAATAATCTTTCAATACCTATCACCTATGTTAGACAGTCTGTACCTACTCTAAATCACTTTAAAAATGTCACCATCTCAGCAGAAGATGGAGGACAAGAAGAAGGAGAAGGAGGACAGGACACACTCAGATTCCTCCGTCTTGCCTCTTGAACCCCCATTCTAAATCCCCAAAATTCTAATTTTTCACCCTGTGACAAATTAACTATCATTCTACTCAAACTCTTCTGGCTTGTAAGCCTTACACAGAGTTGGTAATTTTTTCTATGGACTAAAATTGAAGGCACAGGGTGTTTTTGACTCTGAGCTTCTTGCCAGGGTCTCAAATCACCCAGGGCAGCCAGAGGAATGCTCTGGGTCTGACACAAGGCCAGGCTGGATTTTGGGGCTTGGAGCAGCCTGGGACAGTGGAAGGTGTCCCTGCCATGGCAGGGGTGGCACTGGATGGGCTTTGAGGTCCCTTCAACCCAAACCTTCAATGGGATAAATTGACCAGGAAGGTGTTGGGGGCCTTTGAAGTGAGACAAATCTCCTCTGGGACACCGTGGGGCAGAGGCCTGGTGGGCAAACACTGGAATGCCCTCCCATGTCACCACTGGAATGGAAACCAGCCAAAATAACACCTCTGGCTTTGGACAAGGAGCTCCTGGCAGCTTTGAAGAAGGCTGATGAGCTTTTTGAGAGGGATGGAGGCAGTATAAATAACAACAACAACAACAACAACAACAACAACAACAACAATAATAATAATAATAATAATAATAATAATAATAATAATAATAATGTAATATATTATATAGTATATATTATATAATCATATAATATTTATATATATTATATAAATGTATATTATTTATAAATATATTATTTTATATCATATAAATATATTATTTTATATTATATAAATATGTAATATATATTTTAATAAAAATATATTATATAAAATAATATATCTTTATATTATATTATATTATAATTATATATTTTTAATATAATCTAACCATTCAGAATCCATCCACAAACGACTTCAAAATCAAAAAAACATGTAACAAATCAAATTAAAGCAGACAATAGATAATGATTCAACAACTTACTTAAACAATAAAATTTTATGCCTTAACTAAAAAAAAGACACAAAATAAATTTATATACATTAATTATGATAATAATATTAATATTAATACCTCATAAACTTCATTATACACAGCAAACAATAAACAAATCCATCAAAAATGGTTTTTTTTTCACACAAAAGAAAAAAAGATTGGGCAGGGAGGTTCTCCTAATGCTGACCTGGCATCTCCAGCAGGTGAGTCCTGAGGATGGAGATCCCCCTCTGCTTGGAAACCCACCCAAGGGAAAAATCCCTCTTTCCCAGTCCCAGGTAATAACAAATCAAGCCAGCACTTCAATTTGTGGTTTATATCCCACAAAGAGGTTAAAATTCCTGCTTGAATCTGTTCTCCCTTTGTGAAATCAAATCCAGCTCATGGAGTGACAGAGCACAACCTTGCTGAACTGGGATTCCCCAGGAGCACCCAAGCCACTAATGATGGGCATGTGGCTGTTTTGGGATGGGGAGTTCCTGTGACTTGGTTTGTTGTCACTTTTTCTTGAGTGCATTTGGCCATGGAGATGTGGTTTTTACTGGATTTGATAACAGGGACCAAACTGAAGCACTCAAAGCTTGAGTGTTGAACCAGCACACTGAAATATTTCCTCTCGGAGGGAATTTGGGACAAAGTAAGGGTTTGCCTTTCAAACACAGTGGTGATAGGGGAGAAAGAAAATCATGGAGAGCTACAGGCACGCAGAAAAACTATAAAATATTCAGGAAATTTATAGTAAACCATGGGCTGGCTGCAGAATTTTTGCTGACACCATTCCTTACAGACAGGCTGGGGTGATGTGCGCCCAGGGAAAGGAGGCAAGATGGAATGTGCTCCTGTGACAACATGGGAAATACTGACAGAAAAAAAAGGGATGGGGAGGTGGTGGGAGGAGGATGATGCTGGAGAGGGTCTGGGGTCCCAGGGGGGAATCATGGAATCACAGATTGGTTTAGACCTTAAAGACCATTTAAGGTCTACATGGCAGGGATGTATGTCACCCCCTAGGCCAGGTTGCTCAAATAATTCTCCCTGCTTATCGTGGGGATCCACATCCGGATCCTGGGTACATTTTAGTGCCCCCAGTACCAGAGAGGCACCTGCAAACTGGAGCCAGTCCAGGGTGGGGTCCTGTGGAGAATGGGGAGGAGGCAGAGCAGCCCAGGGTTTTCTTTCAAGGGAAGAGCAAATGTTTGGGGGGTTAAATTTCCAGGTAACAGGCACAGTGCTTTGAAAGGGACATAAGGAAATCCTCCCTGCATCACCAATTTCTCCTCCACAGAATCCAAGGAACCTGTAAATGCTCTTTTTTGCCCTTTTCCATGCCTTGCAGAGGTGCTTGCGAGGATTTGTGCACAGCTGTGGAGTGGAGATGCCTCGTGGGCTGGCTGCAAGCACGGAGCTTTTGAATGACTGATTTTATTTAGAAAGTTTCAAATCCACTTACTTTCCAACTGCGCTGGTTGTGCTCGTTTATTAACTTCCTTCTCCACCTCATTTACTGCCTGTCAGATGTTCACACCCAGGAAATGTGTGCTTGCATAACTGAAACTTTTGCAACCTCAATGTTCAGCTTAAGCTTCTAAATTATCTTTTTTTTTTTTTTTTAAGGTGAATTTTGCAGCCTCAGCCTTGTGAGCAAACCTGTAGTAACAGTGTGCTCTTAATTCCTAGGCTGAGTAAAACAGACCCACTCTCTTCCTCCAACAGGCTCTGAAAAACAGCTCTGTGTGGCACAGAACTTTCTGGTGGTTATTTCTTTTTTTTTGGGGGGGAGGGGGGAGCAATGCAAACAAAACCTTTCGATCAAAAATATGAAGCAATGACAGGGTTTGTTTCTGATGCAGGTTTGTTTCTTGCACTCACTTGTTTCGTTTGTCTAAACACCACAGGGAAGTACCTGCGGCAGGCAAGTGCTCCTTTCAAGATCATTTACTGTGAAAAAAAGCAACCCAGAAAAAAAAAAAAGAAAAAATATTAGCTCAGTGGTTTTTAACAATTCTCAGGGAATAACCCTGCCCATCATTCCACTGTGAGGGTTTGGAGGGTGCAAGTAGAGGCTGTGCTTGGCATTCTGTGAAAGAACCCCCCCAGTTTTGCCTGTGCAGACATCAGGATGTGGGGAGTTTCGTGTGAGCAGGCTGAGACAAGCCTCCCTAACTAGGGAGACCCTAACTGGGAGGCATTTTTTTAATGTGAGTCCTGCAGGGTCAGGGGGCTCCACTCCCACCTCTTGGTGAGCACAAGGGACAGACACAGACCTGGAGAGCTCGAGCTGTCCATGGAGGAAAGGTGGGCACAGAGCCCAGGTCATGCAGAGACCAAGCGGATCTTTGTGATCTTTGTCCCCCCTCGCTGCTGGGGTAGAGGAAAATGCCACAGCTGCTCTGGTTCTGTGCCAGGAGCAGACTCTGATGATGGGGAGGTTGCCCAAGCCCATCTTGGGGCTCCCAGGCTGAAATTTGCTGCTGCCCTTAATCCAATTTGGTTGGATTAAGGAGTTGTAGGGGAAGTTGTTGCTTGCCTGTGGATTTAGGGAAAGAAGGAATGCCAGGCAGGATGAGCATGCTGTGGGAGCTCCAGAGAGCCACCAGGCAGGACAACTTCAGCTCCAGGCTGAGCATGGGGGGAATCTTCTAATGCAGACCTGATGTTGCCTTGCCTTGGGCAGCACACGAGAGAGAAAGATGCTGTCACCAGTTGCTCCAAGGGTGACACTGTGGTCTTCTACTGATTCCTCCCTACCCAGAGAGCAGAGAAGATGCTCCTCCATGGACCTAGCTGGTTTTTGGGACAGTTACAGCTCTTGCACACTGTAAGAGCAAAACGATTTCCAGATTAAACGCGCGTTAGTTAGAGCACGCAATTCTTTCTTTTTGCTCGGTTGCAATCTCAAAAGAAGAGATGGCCACAAAGATACAGGGTAAGATTGTGATCTAGCAGGGGGTTGAAGAGTGTGCACTGATGAGAGAGTTACATGGACTGCACTGCCTTCTGTGCTGAACAGTTGGACTAAATTTGCAGTAATTTCTCACAGATGTGGAGGGTGGGCAGGCCCTGGCACAGGGTGCCCAGAGCAGCTGGGGCACCCCCTGGATGCTTGGAAGTGTCCAAGGCCAGGCTGGACAGGGCTTGGAGCAGCCTGGGATAGTGGAAGGTGTCCCTGCCATGGCAGGGGTGGGATGGGATGTGTTTAAGTTCCCTCCCAACCCAAACCAGTCTGGGATTTCCATGGTTCAGCACCAGGACTTTGCTTGGAGAGCAGTGTGGGTGTTGCCTGCTCACGTCACACGCTGGGGAGAGCTCATCTGAAACCACAAACCAGAATTTGTGCCCTGGCCAGAAGAATGTGGAAACGAGAGCTCGTGAAACCTTTGCTGAGCTGCTCAGGGCGCAGCGCTGCCGCGTGTGACGCACGATGGGCAAATGCCACGGCGAGAAAAACCACAAAGGTGCAGGGCTGGGATCACAAACACCATTTATAACCTGGGCTGGGTGAAAAGGAATTCATTACTGGTACTAGTGATGCCTTGAGAAGGCTGACCCAGAACAGAGGCCAGACAGAGCTAAAGAACAAAGCAGGGATTTATTAAAAGGGTCTCCTCCATGGATCCACCTTGGGCAGCACAAGAGCCCAGCCAGGACTGCACCCAAGGTGAAACAAAATGGGCACAAAATGAACCCAAAATGAACCAAAATGGGCACAAAATGGACACCCAGTCACGGGGTCTGTCACTTTTATGAGTTCTGCTCCATTTGCATATTGGAGTTCATTGTCCAATTCCAGCTTTAGCCCATGCAGTCCCATCCTGCTTGTTTTTCTCTCTCCAGCCCACGCTGTTTGTGCTCTTGGGCCTGAGATTTGGATCATTTGTCCTTGGTCCCCAGCTGGAGCAGGAATTGTTTTGTCTCCCTGCTCTGTGCACAGAGCTCACCATCCCTTAATGTGAAGCCCAGACCCACACACTAAAGCAGCACAGAATGGGAAAAAACACAAAAGCTCAAACCTGAGGCATCAGCTGGTCAGGGAAAAGTGTGCTCCAAGCTATCCAGGTGAGCAGTGACAAAACAATTCAGTGTAAGTGGTTTCCCAGGGAGAAGGTGCAGAGCCTGGTGGGATTGACAGCACTCTGCAGATGACAGCAGAGCCTAAGGGATTGTGAAGTGGGGCCACAAGTTTGGAAGTGAAACTGGAAGTAGGATCACTAGCCAAAAGGTTTTGGGAACTTTCCCTGTGGTGATCAGAGGCCTCCCAATGTGAAAATCCTGCGAAGGGAAATGTCTCTACCACCGGGTCATTTCACCTTGCCAAGCCAAATAATTTAAATGCAACCACAGCCTTCAAGAGGGGGGATCTCAGTCTGGGGAGAAGAGATCCCAGAGAGAAGATATCCCAGACTGGATACTGAACTGAAGGTGGAAAATCTGGGTTCAGATCCAGGGGCTGAATAATAGGGGGAATTTAAGTGTCATCCCAGAAGGCTTCCAAGCACCAGGCTTATTTCCATAGGCTTCTGTGAAAAGCTTCAGTTTTAAAAAATACAAACTTTCTGGTGTGAAAAAGAAATCCTCCAAAATATCTGAAGTCATAAACTTGTTAAGGAAAACCAGATTATTTCTAGAAGGGAGGGACTTCTTACTAGAATTCAGTGGGTTGTTTTGGTGTGAGAGTTTGTTGGCCTGGGACCATTCTCAGTCCTCACAGGTCTCCTGGGCACTTGTTTTGCAGATGGGTTGGTCTGATGCCTTCTCTGGAGATTTGTGAACTGCTCTTATCCTCCTCATCAGGAGTGTCCCATAAATAACCTTTTGTTGTTGTTGTTTTTGTTTCGGTTTTGTTGTTGTTGTTGGGTTTTTTGCGGGTTTTCTGTTTGGTTGGTTGGTTTGGTTTTTTGGTGAGTAGAGAAAACGTCTGTTCCCTGCAGAGAAATCCCAGCTCTGGCTGATGTTACCTTGCATTTCCCCCTTGCTGTAGTTTCTCAAGCTCATTTTGTGGTCCTGTCAGGGCATCTGGGGTTTGGTAGAGCACACACATCCCTCTGAGCTGAGCTAACATGGAACCATGGAATCCCAGGATGGTTTGGGATGGAAGGGACCTTTAAGATCATCCAGTGCCACCCCCTGCCATGGGCAGGGACACCTTCCACTGTCCCAGGTGGCTCCAAACTCCATCCAGCCTGGCCTTGGGCACTGCCAGGGATCCAGGGGCAGCCCCAGCTGCTCTGGGCACCCTGTGCCAGGGCCTGCCCACCCTCAAAGGGAACAATTCCTAATTCCCAATATCCCATCCAGCCCTGCTGAAGCTGGAGGGATTGGAGCACAGGTGTGATGAGGAGCATCTGAGGGAGCTGGGAAGGGGCTGAGCCTGGAGCAAAGGAGGCTCAGGGGGCCCTTGTGGCTCTGCACAACTCCCTGCCAGGAGGGGACAGCCAGGGGGGGTCGGGCTGTGCTGCAGGGAACAGGGACAGGACAAGGGGAAAGGGCCTCAGGCTGGGCCAGGGGAGGCTCAGCTTGGACAGCAGCAGCAATTTCTGCATGCAAAGGGTGCTCAGGCCTTGGCAGGGGCTGCCCAGGGAGCTCTGCAGTGCCCAGCCCTGGAGGTGTCCCAGGAAGGGCTGGAGGTGGCACTCAGGGCTCTGGGCTGGGGACAAGGTGGCCACTGGGCACAGCTGGGGCTCCATGGGCTGGCAGGGATTCTCCAGCCTCAGTGATTCCATGATTTCTATTTATTTGATACACTTGATAACTTTTGCCTTCCCCCCTCCCTCCTTTTCCTTTTGCTGGTGGCAGCTTGGGGCTGGTTCTTTTCTCAGAGCTCTCTGGTGTCCGTGGCAGGAGGAGCAGCCTCTGCAGCAGCAGCTGCCAGGCAGGGAGATGTTCCCAGCCCAGGGAACACAGTGTCCTCCCTGCAGCACAGAGCCTGCCTCTGCTGGAGCTTGCTTCAGGTGGCTCCACGTGTGTAGGTGCCACGAGTGACTCACAGATGACTGCAGAGCTGGAGACTCCTTGCACGGGGTTGATCTGAGCTGAGGAGAGAGGGAGGAAGGAGAAATCTTGCATGACTCTCTCAGCTGGTTCTTCGAGGCTGCTGGGGAAGTCACTTGCCAGTGAAATTCTCTCTCTGGCAAAGGAGCTTGCAGCAGATTATTCCCAGAGGTTCTTCTGTTCTCAGCAACAAGAGACAGGACCCAGGGAATGGGACCCAGAGACAGGACCCAGGCTGGAGCTGTGCAAGGAGGGTTTAGGTTGGATTTCAGGGCAAGGTTCTTCCCCCAGAGGGTGCTGGCACTGCCCAGGCTCCCCAGGGAATAGGCACAGCCTTGAGCTCCAGGAGAGCTTGGACACCTCTCCAGGGATGCCCAGGGTGGGATTGTTGGGATCAGGAGTGGGATCAATGATCCCCGTGAATCCCTTCCAGCTCAGGATATTCGGTGGTTCTAAAGCTGGGAAAGCCAAGATGACCAACACATCCAGCAAAGAGAGCCTTTCCTGATGTGTGTTTGATTTTATCTTATTGAATGAGCCAAAGTGCTGTGAGAACCACTGCAAAACAAGAATTAAGTTTGTGCATCCAGGCCATCTTATAGGAATTTATTTATGTCTGTGGGAGCTCTGTCTTCAAGCTTGCCCTGCTGTCTCCTGCTCACATCTATTTTGAAGGACCAGAAGGGTTTTGGAACAGCTGGATATGGTTCCTGTAGTTTTTAGAATCAGAGAATCCCCAGAATGGTTTGGGTGGAAAGGGACCTTAAAGCCCATCCAGTGCCACCCATGCCATGGGCAGGGACACCTTCCACTGTCCCAGGCTGCTCCAAGCCCTGTCCAACCTGGCCTTGGGCACTGCCAGGGATCCAGGGGCAGCCACAGCTGCTCTGGGAATCTGAACCAGGACCTGCCCACCCTGCCAGGGAACAATTCCTTCCCAAAATCCCCTCTGGCACTGGGAAGCCATTCCCCCTTGGCCTGGCACTCCATCCCTTCTGCAGAGTCTCTCTCCATCTTTCCTGTAGCTCCTTCAGGCCCTGGAAGGCCACAATTTGGTCACCCCAAAGCTTCTCCTCTCCAGGCTGAACAATCCCAACTTTCCCAGCCTTTCCTTGAAAAATGTGATTTAATAAAACCACACGAAAGCTCAAGATTCCTCTGTGTCCTGTGGGACAATCTTAGGAAATTCTACCTGTTCCTGCAGCCCTGCATTTCCCAGGGCCTAAAATTCCCATTTTCCTGCAGTGGCTTGGATCTAACCTGGACACCAGCTCTGTTTTGGCACACCAGGCTTTTGGGATGGTGTTGCAATGTCCTTTGGGCTGTGGGAGCAGAGAGCCCTGGAAATCTGCATGTTTGAGCAAGTTCAATGCAGTTGCCTGTGCTGGAGCCTGACTTCCTTCCTTGGAGCAAGCCCGAGGTTTGTGGGCTCCAAGAAGGTGGCAAGTCACCAGCTTGGCATCCATAGGAACGAGGAGGGCGCGGCCCCGCTCCCGTTGCACAAAAATGTCAGAGCCTCTGGAGAGGAGACGAAGGTGGAAGCAAAACCTGGTTTATTTTCTTTCCTCCCAAAGCCTGTTGTGTTTCTGGTCGCTGAGAGCCATTCCATAAGTGCCAACGTACAGGAAAAATTTTGGTAAAGGGTTGGCATCTGACCCTGTGGCGTTCATGGTGAGGGATTCCTCTTGTGACAAAACTTGCTGGCATTTTAACGCCGGGAGCAGAGGGAAGAGAGGTTGGTTGTGGTGGTTGGCATTGGTTTCTTGGTTGAAGGAGGTGTCTGTCTGTGGTCACCTCTGCCCATGAGGTCACGGGCCACAGAGCTGGCGTGAGATGGGTCCCCATCCCTGCCAGCCACAGGGTGACCAGGGTGATCTCCAAGGACAAAACTCATCCAGCATGGGCTGATCTTTGTTTCCCAGTTTCTTGGCACGCTCAGAGCTGTGATTTTGAGCCATCCCCAGTGGCCACATGGATGTTTCCTTCTGACAGCAAGAATGGAGACTGGTGCAACTTCTGGTTTCCTTTAAAGGAGCTTTAAAACAAACCATCAGGAGTGGCAGAACTTGTTGTAAAGCGGAGGCTCCATATTCTACTCGTTACCAAACGTCAAAGCAGCCAGCACTTCCAACATCATTGTCACAGCGCTCTTCCCTGGAAGGAGAAAATGCCCTGGCTCTGCTGGGAATGACAAACAATGCTGGCACAGGGAGAGGCAACAGGGCTGAAATCAAAATGCTTGTGTTTATAATAATTGCTTTTACCGTGGTCCCTGGAAGGCTCAGGGTCCTGTAGGGTGAGGGGCTGGGCAGGAATAGAACAGGGCATAATCCCAGTCCCCAAAGGGATTGAGGGCTGTCAGACTCCTGCACCAGCCAGACTGACACCACCACAGACACACTGATTTTAATTGGGGAAAACAAAAAAAGAAATTTATAGGCTTCTTTTTCAGCTGCAAATTAAATTTCTTCTGTCTTGTCAACGGCTTTTGGATGGCCGCTGCGGAAGGATCCTTCTGGTGAGACAAAAAGGCTGCAGAAATAATAGAAATGAACGTCTGCAGCTGAGGAGCTTGACTGAGACTTGAAAAGTTTGCTTTGGGTGGGAGCCAGGTCCTGCTGAGGTCTGCAGGAGTTTTGCTCTTGGCCTCGGTGGGGCCGAGCTTTCACCCTCAGAGATCATGTCCTGAGGAAGAATTTAGTCTAAAATAATCCTCAAAACTTGTATTGTTTGACTCCCATCCAGGGGCTTTTTTGGAGGCTGAGTGGCTTTGTGTTTCTGATTGACTCGGGTTGCTCCCCTTGGCATCTCCCAGGGATGAGCTCTCAACGGAGGGCCAGGAGGCACAAGGGAGGGTCAGGCCTCCATCCGGGTTCTCAAACCAACACATTCTTTAATTTGAGGGGTGTAGGATTTGTTGGGTGTGTGCTGAAGCTGCACGTCTTTGGAGGGAGCCATAGCATGGGAGAGAGACACACCAAGGTGACAGCCAGGACCTGGCGGCATCATTGGGAGTGGGGGGTCCTTCCCTCCCCTCTGCTGATTTCCCATCAAGCAGGCTTTGGAAAGAGGAAAGAGGGAAATGGTAAGAAGCAGTTGGATTCCTACTGTATGTGCTTGCTGTTCTTGATGATTTTCTCCTCCTTTTTTTCAGGACATGGTGGCAGGAAAAGCAGCTTGTCCAATTTAGTACCCTGAAGCTCCTGGCTGGCTTTTCCCCCACCTGCTTTGGTATCGCACTTACACAGCACATAATTATCAAGAATTAAATTTGCCTCCTGAACTCCATTGGTTCCACAGCAGACCCTGAGAAATTAATTCCTTCTTTTATTTTTTTTTTACTGAAAGAGGGTGTGAAATAATTTTTACAGGTTCCTTTTTGAAAACATTGAAAGCTGTCTAATAAATAGATCTATAGTGTATAGGCTTTCTTTGGTTGCACTTGAAGTTGTCCAGTGTGGAGTGCATGACTTAGACTCGAAAAATAAATTAATCTGTGAATCAGTGACTGCAATATAGGGACTATCAACCACCAAGAGGCTCCTTGAAATCTCTGCTGATCCAGGCTCTCTGAAAACTGTGGCCTTGCGTAGGGAAGAATAACAAGAATAAAAGGGAATCTGAGAATTATTTGTCTTGTAATTATTTTTAGAAAAAATAATTTCTCTTTTTTGCTGGGAGAACTTTCATTTTTCCCTGCTCTCAAATAAAGCAGTGAGATGGTCCTGCTGTGCCTCAGGCTGTCCTCTTAAAATAAAGGAAGGGCTAAAAAGATGGACCATCTGGAAGCCTGTGCAGAAGGAGCGTGCCAGAGCAGGCTGACGTGCAAGAGCATCCTTTGGATGTATTTTTGAACACTGGTCAATCCACTGAGGGCTTTTTTTATCTTTTTTTTTTTTTTTTTTTTTTTTTTGTGATGAGTTGATGGCAACTTCTCAGAGGCTTTTGCTGCGTGTTGCAGCACTGGTGGTTATTCCATGAGAGGCTGAAAGGGAATTTTGGGACGCGCTGTTTCTCCCTGGAAGCAGCCTATGACTGGCACCAAAACCTCCCCCAGCTGAGTTTTGGGCTGAAATTCCAGCTGGGACTGGCTATTCCTCCAGGTCAGTGGTCTCCAAACTTCTTTTTATTATGCTCCCCTCTGTGCAAAAACCATTTTTAAGCAGGCACCTCAGTTGTGTGTGTGTTTATAAATTAACACAACGTGCTACTGCCATCCAGGTATTTCCTCCTGCTGCACTTTGGCTCATCTCATGCTCCAAGGGATGATGGCACAACCTTCATCCCATCTCCTCTTTATTGAGACGTTCCTCCTCCTCCCATTTTGTTTTTTGTCTTGAGAGGCCTGGTTCCTGTGACTCCAAGGGCAGAATGGGAAGTTTTCCATTCTGCTGGACTTTGCAGGACTGATGCATTAATCAGCAGACTTTGCTTCATTTCTGCCCCCTCCCCCCCAGAGATGGGCAGAAATTTGCCCACATTCCTGGGAAAAGGGATGAATCTCCAGCACAGGCAGCATTCTTCTTCTTAGGTGTCCTCAGGTGTTCAATTCCCAGCCTTGGACTCGATGCATCCCTAGTGAAACAAGGCAGATTTTAATTTTTTTTTTTAGGAAATGTTGGGGAAATCTGTTTTTTTATAATGCTGATGGTTCTGGATTGATGGTTAACCTGGACAATCATAAAGCTCTTTTCCAACCTTAATGTTTCTATAATTTTTGGTGGAAATTTTCATGCCCGACCAGCTCCACCTCCTCAAATACTCCCAGTGTTCCAAGCAGCCTCCATGAGGAGATGATTCCTGCTCCTTTGGAGGGTGGTGGAGAGGGACATTTGCAGGCTGGTGATTTTTTACAAGGACAAGTGATGGCAAGTTCCCTCCTCTCATCGTGGCCCCTGCAGAAAGTGCTGAAAGACTAAAGGGCATCACAGTGTGGGGGCATTTGTGCTGTTTGTTTCTCCAGCCATATGTACAGCTCAGTCCTTTTTATAGTGCCACATATGGCACAACCAGAATTGAATTTTTCATCAGAATTGATCTGACCTGTATCATCCTGTTGGCTTTAGCAGAGCTAATTCCAACAGTGTGAGATTAGGACTGAAAATATGGCCCAGTTAGTGGAGCAGCCATGACTTCCCAGCTATGAGGAGGTGCAGATTCTTTGTTTCTTTTTTCTGCCAAGGTCAGGATTAAATGTGTGAGATGGTATTTCTTGCTTGGACTCAGATGTTTATTAGTTCTTATCTATGTCACAGTCTCACAAACCCTGAGTTCTGCAGCACTTCACTCCAACAAACTAAAAATGGAGCTCCATCTCTCTCTTTACAAGGCCTTTTAAGGATAAACTGTCCAATTAAGAAATGACACCTGAATTATTTTTACTTTTAACGCAATAACCAACCACCTGTGCCCTGCAATGTGGACTTTTTAATCCAATTACACAAAACCACCCAAACCCATGGAGAAGAAGGCGAAGAAGAAGGTGAAGAATAAGGATCAACCAGCCTCTGCCCTAAAACCTCTATCTTGTTTATATATATTACTATATTGTAAACCCTTAGACTCTAAGTTTCCCACCCTGTGATATCACACACCTCTTTTCAAACTCCACACCCACAATCCCAGTTCTATCATTCCATTTTGGATGTCTTCTCCATGGCCTCAGGTCAAATGCAGTCTTCTTTTGGGGGTCAGTGTTTGTCTAAACCCTTAAATTAAGTTTTCCACCATGTGATATTACACACTTCTATTCAAACTCCACACCCACAATCCCAGATTGTGGCAAGAATTGAATTCTGTCATTCATTCAGATAGAATTGAATTCTATCATTCAATTTTGGAAGCCTTCTCCATGGCCTCAGGTCAAATGCAGAGTTCTCCTGGGGGGGTCAGAGCCTGTCAGCACAGAAAGCCTGAAATTCTCAGCATCCAGGGCTCCAAGAACTTTGCCCACTTTGTGCTATTCACACATGGCACGTGGTGGAGGCTGACCCAGGCTTGGATTGCTTTTGTCTTCCACGGGATGTGGTGCAGGGGGGGGCAGGTGGCTGCCTCTGCCCACAGCAGCCAGGAAAGCAGGTCTGGAACGCTGGGGCTGGTGGCTCTGGCTGTGTTTTATGGAAAACGGGAGGGTGAGGGTGCTGCAGTGTCCCACCCCCGGGCAGTAGTGGGATGCTGAAGGCTCCTGTGTCACTTCGGGGCTTCACACACCACGCCAAAAACACTGCAACTGGGGAGCTAAGCCTGCCCTTGTGCTTAGAGGGGGAAAAAAAACCCCTTTGGTGGTCTCTAAATCTCCCCTCACTACAGCCAGAGCTTCTCCCTTCATCTTGGACTCTCAAAGGAAGAAACAGCTCTGATGGGCTGCTGACAATTTGAGAAGATTAGAAACTGTCCTACAAGATTAGGAAGCTGCAAAAATGGGCTGTAGCTACTTTCTTTCCCAGTGCTCTCAGCTGCAGCTGAGAATCTAGACCAGACTTTATTTTTGGCAAGGGGGAAAAAATAAATCTCCTTTGATACTGTGCAAAAAAAAAAAAAAAAAAAAAAAAAAGGGAGGAGGAAAAAAAAAAGGCAAGTAAATGTTAAGCCTTGTGCCTTGAGCAAGGATCTCTTCTGCTGTGCAGCAGCAGCATTTTAGAGCTGAAATCCACTTGCTTTGATTGCTGATGGGAAAAAAAAAAAAGACATAAAAGGGATTTATTGTGAAATAATGGATTTGATCCCTGGTAATCCTTTCTTTGGGATTAGACTTGGAATATTATTTTTGTGATCTCTGGAATTAGACTATGCTGGCGTAACAAACCAGAGCATGTGAGTTGCTCTGCAGGATGAGGGTGAGCTGTGAATAGAGAATTACTTGCACAGAACAAAGCAGATGATGAATTTACAGTTCTATTTTTGATTGCTCAAGGCCTACAGGCAAATCTAAAACCCAGCATAAAACCAACCCAAACCCAAGGTAGGAAAGACCCCAGACCTTCTCTTCTTTGTGGCTGAGCTGTTGGGACCTCTGAGGACTGTTAGAGCTCCTTTTTTTTGAGGATTTTCCCATTCATGGGGATTTAGGAGCTTGTACCCACTCCTGTTGGTGTTGCTGTGGACATGAGATGTAAAATGTCACTGGAAACCCCCTTGGTGCAGGTTTTGGTGGATGGCCACAGTGCTCTCCAGGGAAATTGGGCTTTCTCTGCCCAAAGGGTGAAGCACAGGTAAAGTGCTGAGAAACCTCCCTGGGCAGGTCGCTTATGGGCCTCTTAAAACAGAATAGGTTCAAAAATGTGCTGTGAGACCTTGATGTGGAACTTTGAACTCCCGAATCTTTCAAAGGAAGCTGTTCCAAGGAACTCCTCCCAGTTTCTCGGCCAAATTTCAGCTTTCTGCACTCAGGGGTAGCTTTTAAACTGGGGGAGAATTTTTCAGTGTTGGGCTTTGAAACAGCTGAAATTAAAATAAAAACAAACAAAACCACCAAAAAAAGCTGTAGGCAGAGAGGAAGCTATGGAAAGGGAAAGATATTCACTGCCTGCCCCATTTCTGGGTGTGCTGCTGGAATTGCAAAGGTCATTTTGTCACTGAACTTTGCCCAGGCTCCCAACCTCACCCTCAGCTGTGATCCCAGAGTGGCACAAAGGCAAGGCTGATTAAGGAAATGAGCTCTGGAGATCCTCTTGGCATCAGGGGCTGCTCCTGTGGTGCCCTGTGCCAGCTGCTTCTCCAGGGCCAGCTCCTCTTTTGGGAGCTGTGGAGAGCCCAGGACAAGTTATCAGCTTCCCCAGCACTGTGTTTCCTGGCAAAATGTCACCTCCTGGAAGTGCCGGGGGTAGGATTGCTGTGCTGGTTCTGTGCATTTGGGGAATTATTCACGGAGTGCTTGGATGGGGGATCCCTCCCAAAAACCACTTGCAAGGATTTCTGGGCAATGTGTTCCCTTAGGAAGCAGTCGGTGATTACAACCCATTTTCCAGAGGTAAAACAGTCTCCTGTTCCTTCTGGGGGATGAAAAACGTGCTAATCCTTTCCATTTTTGGCTCAGGCAGGGTGAGCTACCTTTCCCAGCGTTGGAGGGTTATGGATGAGGAGCTTGGAGCCCATCCTGCTTGGCTGAGGCTCAGGAGCTTTCCTGGAGCTCTCCGTGTCTGGAGGTGGTGCTGACAGCCCTGGGCACAGCCTGCAGCTGGCACCACTCCCCTGGATCTGCCTGTGCCACCTGGATTCCCCAGATCCAAGGGCTGGCACCACAGCATCTCCCCTTGGAATGATGCAGGTCCATGGCATGGGGGAGTGTGGTGCTGCGTGTTTTGCCTGCTGGCACAGAGCTGGGGGCTTTGCTGGGGATGGTGCTGCTGATGGGGAGTGCCCAGCAGGACCCCACCCTCACTACAAACCCTGGGGGTGATGCCTTTGGTTTTAACTTTTAAATTTTTATATTTAACTTTCATATTTTTCAGATTCTGTGCTGCTTTAGTGTGTGGGTCTAAGCTTCACATTAAGGGATGTTTTTTTCTCCCTACTCTTCACAGAGTAGGGAGACAAAACAATTCCTGCTCCAGCTGGGGACCAAGGACAAATGATCCAAATTGTCACGGACATATTTTGTGAAACCTTTTGCTAGGATTTTTTCTCCTGAGAAGCTGAGGAGCCTCAGAGGAAAAAAAACCCCAATTATTATCTGCTGCTGGGGAATGCAACAGGTGCATTTTTGATTGGTCCATGTTGGATGTTTCTAATTAATGGCCAATCACAGTCAGCTGTCTTGGACTCTCTGAGAGTCATGAGCTTTTGTTATCATTCCTTTCTATTCCTTTCAAGCCTTCTGATGAAATCCTTTCTTCTATTCTTTTAGTATAGTTTTAGTATATATTTTTCTTTTAATATCATAAAATAATAAATCAGCCTTCTGAAACATGGAGTTGAGATTCTCATTTCTTCCCTCGTCCTGGGACCCCTGTGAACACCACCACACAAATCTCAGGCCCAAGAGCCCAAACAACGTGGGCTGAAAAGAGAAAAACAAGCAGGATGGGACTTCATAACCAGGAGCTGTAAAAAGACAATTGACTCCAATATGCAAATGGAACAGAACTTATAAAAGTGAGAGACCCCATGTCCATTTTGTGCCCATTTTGTTTCACCTTGGGTGCAGCCCTGGCTGGGCTCTTGTGCTGCCCAAGGTGGATCCATGGAGGAGATCCTTTGAATAAATCCCTGCTTTATTCTTTAGCTCTGTCTGGCCTCTGTTCTAGCTCAGCCTCCTCAAGGCATCAGTGGTGCTCCAGCTCTGCCTGTCCCCCCACATGTCTCTCAATCCCTCCTTCCCTTGCAGCCCCCTGCCAGGAAAACCACAATTATGGTGATATCAGCTCTAACTCAGCAAAGGATCTGAGCTCCAACCTTCATTTGCTTTCCAGATTTGGACTCCTTGATCCTAAATTCCCTGGCAGCAGAGCGGTGATGCTTGGGAATTTTCTTGGAGCAGAGTAGCCTGCCTGCACCAGGGGTTTGTCCCAACCCAAGTCACACCTGAAGGATCAGCAGCTCATGGTTTGGGCTGTCTGGAGTAGAGACCACACATCTATTTACAAGAATGTGTAGCAATAGGACAAGGGGGAGCAGCTTCACACTGAAAGAGAGGAGGTTTAGAGTTGAAATTAGGAAAAAATCCTTCTCTGTGGGGGTGCTGAGGCCCTGGCACAGGGTGCCCAAAGAAGCTGTGGCTGCCCCTGGTTCCCTGGCAGTGCCCAAGGCCAGGCTGGACAGTTTATTGGAAGGGGTTCCTGTTCACAGCAGGGGTTTAGAATGAGATGATCTTTCACTGATCTTCTTTACTTTCAGGGAGGTGTGTGTGTTTGGGCTATTTGTGGGCACAGCCTTGCAGAAAACCACCTGCCTCTTCTGCTCTGAGCTCTGGCAAATTTTTGAGAACTGAAATCTAGAGAGATTTCTTTGGTTTCCAAAGAAACCTTCACCTCTGGCTTTTATTTCTACCTTCAGTTGTTTGGCTTTCAAAGCTCCTCCCAACAGTGGCTTGAACCAAAACCACAGACTCCAGAAAAATCCAAGGAGAAATAACACTTCAGCATCACTATTAGATCTCTCTTGTCTTCACTCTCAAAGTTCTCTTTCCCTTTCACTGGATCCAGGAGAAATAAAATACTAGGAGCAGTTGCTTTGTGTTCTTCCCATTCCTTTTTTTCCCTTCCTCCCCTTCAGGGTGAGTCAGGGTGCTGAGGTTCCCAGAGAGGCTGGGAAGAGGAGAGTGCCTGATTTCCTGATTTCCAGGGGCACACAGAGTGCCAGCATCTGGTCACAGCCACAACAAGCAAAAATCACAGGTGGTGCTTGTGGTCAGGAAGAATCTCCATTTATTGGCTGTATGAGGCATTCACAGATCCTGTAAGAGAGAAAAAAGGCTCAGTTTTGTTGTTTTTTTTTTTTTTTTTTAATTAAAAGCGTTTGATAGAAGAATAAATCCAGACCAACCCCTGGGGAAGGACAGTTGTTTTCCAAAATCAGGCCCAGTTCCAGCCAGGGATGGAGATTTATGGCACAAACTGAGGTTGTCTTGATCCTGTGATCTGAGGGTTGCCAACCTTTGCCATCTCTCAAAATATCCATTAATTTCTTTTTATAATATTCTATTTATAATTACATTTTTTATGTCATGATTTTTTAATTTAATGATATTTTATTTATCATGGGGTTTTTTTTATTTATCATGATATTTTATTTATCACACTGCTTATCTGGGTTGGTGAATTGTTGAGTATTATCCCATTATAAGTCAAGGTAGGTCTGGTTTCTACTCTGGAAACACCCAAAACAAATTGATTTGAATTAAAAATGACCTGATAGAGAATGAGTGTAGACACTGTCCCACCTGCCTGTCCTCATCTTGTGAACGCCTCAAGCACAGGATAAAGACAATACAGGGAAGATAAAAAAAAATCCAATCAGGAAGACTCCACGGCCATAAATCCATTGATTTAGAGTCAGAGTCCTCTTTAGCATCAGCTGAAGAAAACCCAGGTGAAGGAAGCAGGGACAGACTGCAGAGCAAACTGGTGGTCCAAGCTCTAAGACCCATCTATAAATTATAAAAAACCTCCCTTGGCTGATGGCGCCAGGCTGCAAAATGGTATCAGCTTCTGCAGGGGCAGAGGAACATCTGGGTGCAGATCTCCTCCAAACCCCCGGGCTCCTGGGCAAGCTGCTCCTGCCCTTGAGGGTGTGTTTCAATAACTGATACTGAAAATCCTCCCTGACAAGCAGAAGCTGATGGGAAGCATTTCTTCATTCTCACAAACCATCACCCCCCAGATACATTTTATGAAGTGTGGGAACCCAAAAAGCTGAACTTTAGTTTCCATTGCTCATTGGTTGAGTTTTGCAGAGTCATTTTTCTCGCCTGAAAGTGGAACAGTTTTCTGCTCAAAGTTGTGCTACAGACCTGATTCCTCCCTGTGGCCTGCTCACCTTGCAGGCAAGGGCAGAGCTTGCTGATCTAGCAAGCCCTGGTTGCTGCTTTTCCCCACCCCATCACTTGAGAGGGTTTCTCAGACACACCTGCATCATGACCTCGATTTTGACAATCAGTCTCATGAGGGGGTTTTCACAGGGAGGAAAAAGGGAGGTTCTGCTCCTCCAAGCCCCAGCCACAGCCTGCAGAGCACCCCCAGGCCTGCTGAGGAACCCTCAGCTGGTGGGATGTCAGAATAATGGCACAATGGAAGTAAAATTACTGATTTCTGAGTGAGTCCTTTCCTTTGGAGTAACACTGCCCTGCCAGGGGAAACCTTGGGGTTAAAACAGGGGATGTTTCATGAGGTCTCAAGTGCTGCACCTGGATCAGGGCAACTCCCAGGATCAATCCAGGGCATGAGCAGCCCTGGAGAAGGCCCTGGGGGTGAGAGCTGGGAGCCAGAACCCCCCCCGTGCCCTGGGCTGAGCCCCAGCGTGGGCAGCAGGGCAGGGGGGGATTCTGCCCCTGTGCCCCTGTGCTCAGGTGAGACCCCACCTGCAGAGCTGCCCCAGCCCTGGGGCCAGCACAGGAGGGACCTGGAGCTGCTGCAGAGAGCCCAGGGGAGGCACCAGCATGGGCAGAGGGATGGAGCAGCTCTGCTGGGAGGAAAGGCTGGCACAGCTGGGGGGGCTCACCTGGACAGGAGAAGCTCTGGGGTGACCAAACTGTGGCCTGAAGGAGCCACAAGAAACATGGAGAGAGATCCTTTAGAAGTGATGGAGTGACAAGGGGGAATGGCTTCAAACTGACAGAGGGCAGTTCTCTTCTGTTCATTGAGCAGTTTGCTTTAGCTCTCCCACAACCAACCCTCCCTCCAGGAGATCTCTGCTGTTCATGGGCCATTAATTATTAATTATCTCCTGTCCATGGCCAGTGAGTGTCCCTGCATGGCTGATCCAATTCCATCATCCCATGGGGAGATGCTCTGCCCAGGGGAGGAGCCAAGCATTCCTACCTGGATCCAATCTGAGCCTGGCACAGCACAGCAGCCTTTGCCCCCTGCATTCCCAGAGGAGCAGCTTTTTGCTGCCCTGCATTGCCAGAGGGAGCCCAGGCCCATCTGCAGCAGCCCTGGAGCTGCAGAGGAAAACTCCCCCCTTGTGCAGGATCCCTGCTGCAGCAGAGCCACAGCTGGCACTGCAGGAGGGCTGAGCCCCATGGGATGGGGCTGTGACACCCCTGACACACAGGGGACTGGGCCTGCTCTGACTCTGTTTATCTTTTTGTACTATTTTATTTGTATTTTTAATTTTCCTAGTAAAGAACTGTTATTCCTATTCCCATATCTTTGCCTGAGAGCCCCTTAATTTCAAAATTATAATAATTGGGAGGGAGGGGGTTTCCATTTTCCATTTCAGGAGAGGCTCCTGCCTTCCTTAGCAGACACCTGTCTTTCAAACCAAGAGAGATGGTCTCTGGCAAGATCTAGTCCATTGCTCAGGACCATCCAAAAAAAGCCAAAATGCTGTGAGGAATCACCAGCAAAGGAAGGGAGAGCACCACGATGCTGCAGCACAAATCCACCACGCCCTGGGAGCAGTTTTAGTCTCCCCAGCTCAGAAGGGAGGTAACAGAGCTGGGAAAGCTTGGGGAAGGATGGAAGAACTGGAATGGCTTCTGTAGGAGGAGCTATTTAAGCCAGGTTGCCTATGACAGGTCCTGATGTTAGAAATTGGAGTGTAGCAGATGGCACCAACTTCATCTGGAAACAGGCTCAGGTTGGGCAGAAGGGTGCTGCTCTCAGGACACTGCAGAGTCCCCTGGTTTTGGGGATGTAAGGAGTTTTTTGTGAGCTTAAATGGGTGATGAACGAGTTAATGAATGAGCAGGGTGCTGGTGGCTTCCAAAACGACCCACTTCATAAAACACCTGAGCAGCAAAAGAAGCTGCAAGAGCCCCCAGATGAAATCTCCCTGCATTTTTTCCTTGTTCCTACACCTCTCCCCGGGTTTTTGGGCAGAGTTCAAGGCAGGGTACTGGCCTCAGGGGATTTGCAACAATGCAGACATTGTCACGCTCTCCTGGCACAGGAAATCAAAGAGACCTTCCCTCATGAGCACGGATGTGATGAGCAAGTGATTTCTGCTTTACATCCTCATTCAAGCTGAGCACCTGATGATGAAGCCCGGAGTTCAGAGACCGAGGGATGGAAAAATTCAACTCCCCCAAACCATTCTGTTTCAGGACACCTGTGCCTCCGGGTTTCTGAGTAAAAGAACTACTTAGAGGCTGCCTCAGGATCCAACCACAGAGCAATATTGGCTGGATAAAAGCCAAGTCAGCCAAAATGCTGAATAAGCAGAGAAACTTGTGCCACTTACAATGTGTTCTCAGCTTCTTCTGCCAGCAGAAAAGGGTCCTGGGCTTGTGGGTGATTCACTTTGTGTCACTTGGCTCCCCCTCAGAGGTGAGGGTTTCGGAATTACTCACAGCCCCGTGCTAACGGAGCGGATCGGGTGATGCTGCTCAAGTTTTGCACCCTTTGAACCCAAAGAGGTTCTGAGCAGGTGACTTCAAAACGAGACCTCCATGCTCTTTTTTTTTTTTTTTTTTTTCCCCAATTTGAGGCAGGTTTCATTGCAGTGAGTCCTTGTTTCAGACTGGGTGGCTGGTATTGATTGAGCCTCAGCAAAACAACCTCAGTTCTCCACTGGGAAGGTACAAGTGGGCTTCAATTACAGATGACACGGAGCTCTGAACCATTACCCAGGCATCACAAATTCATTTCCAAAATCCCACAGCCTGTCTTTTCTAATCCAACTCACACAAGGAAAGAAGAGGCTTTGGTGCAGACGGCTTGGGGGCCTGGGCATGGTCTGGCAGAGATGGAACAAGGTGGAGTGAGAGGCCTCAAGCATCTAAAAGGTACAACCCTCTTTTGACTCCAGAGATGCTTTTACCTCCCCTCCCTCAATTTCTTCCCCAAGGAAACTAGAATCTGACACACAAAAACAAAAGAGAAAAACCCCCAAGCCTTGCTTAAGCCATATATCCAAAACTCTTGTAAATGGAAAGTCTGGAAGCCAGAGAAAATTGTTTGTTGTGCCAGATATGGCTACTTTCAAAGTCCCTAAGTGTATTCCTTTGCCCTTCTCTCATTAAAAAGCTACAATGGACCCTGCACAGATGTGTTTTTAAAGGTGTAAAGAGCTGCCCAAGAAGCTGGAGGGATCACAGATACTGTTGTGAGGACTGTGGTGCCTCAGCCTGGCTGGGATGCAGCTACAGGGGAAAATACCCACCTTGTTCAGTGTAGATGGATTTAGGAGGTGACTGCAATTGTGAATTCTCCCTCAGCCTGTGCTTCCTGCTGAGTGGAGGCTTGGTTTATTTTCTCCCACTTCTCAACGACATGGCCACCTTTGTTTCAGCCATGAGTCCTCCTTGGCCAAACAAATATTTTTATTAATACTCATCAGCAAAAATATAAACAGATACTGAGTTAGAACCACGGGCTCGGCTCTGATTGTTTGACCTTTAGTTTCTACTGACAACAGCAAAGTAAACAATTTCTGTGGGGACTCAATGCTGATTTCTGCCACAAATAAATCAGAAAATGAGATTAATATTGTGAGCTTTAAGTTATTAAACAGAGACATGAAGCCATTGAAACTGGAAGCTGCCCTGGAAGAACTGATACCTGTGGAGCAATGAGTGTCCCTGGCAGAATGCTGCTCTTTGTTCATCTTGCAGGTTGGATTAGGATGGATCTGCCCAGTGGTGTGGAATTGAGCTGAAGTGGACTTGAGAAGGGTGTCTGCCCTCCTGACCAGCACTCAGGGTGGGTTTTCAGAGCCAGCAGCTCCCTTGAGGGGCGTGAATGGGCTGGGAAGTTCCTGTGCACAGTTCTGGTGTTCCAAGAAGGATGTGGAACTGTTTGGAGCAGGTCCAGAGAAGGCACCAAGCTGCTGGGAGAGCTGGGAGAGCTGGGGCTGTGAGAAGGGTGTGTGGAGACATCACAGCTCCTTCCAGGGCATGAAGGGACACAGGGAACCTGGAGAGGGACTGGAGGGACAGGACACAGGGAACGGCTTCCCACTGCCAGAGGGCAGGGATGGATGGGATATTGGGAATTGGGAATTGTTCCCTGGCAGGGTGGGCAGGCCCTGGCACAGGGTGCCCAGAGCAGCTGGGGCTGCCCCTGGATCCCTGGCAGTGCCCAAGGCCAGGCTGGAGCAGCCTGGGACAGTGGAAGGCCATGGCAGGGGTGGCACTGGATGGGCTTTAAGTTCCCTTCCCACCCAAACCATTCTCTTAATCTGTAATTTTATGATCCAAGCTAAGCATGGAAATAAAACCCCAGATCCCACTGCCTTATAGCCAGATAGGAAAACGCTGAAACCTCAAACACAGACGAACCTGCAGTGAAAGTGCAAGGCAAAAAGCCCTGTTTTTAGCATAGCTCCTGCCCTCAGCAAAGAGCAGGAGGCAGGTGGAGTGCTGCTGAGGCTCTGTGGGGATGGCTGGCCCAGCAGGCAGCCCAGGCCTGCTGTAGCTGCAGGGTTACAGCAGCCCCACGAGCCACGCTGACCTTTTGGGAGCTCCCATCCCTCCCCCACAGCCTGGGACAGCTGTAAACATCCCCATCATAAAGACACAATTGTGAGATCCCATTTATTTGCCATTAGGAACCGGCCTGGCACGGCCCAGGGTTGCCCGAGGGGCTGGGCAGGCAGGGCCTGTCCCTGCCCTCCTGCCATGGCCAGGGACCACGGCAGGCCACAAACGCCTCTGGGCTGTCCCTGAGCCCCTCCTGGCGCCAGCGTCCCTGGGACAGCTCCTGCCAGATGAAAACAACAACCCAATTCCCTCCTGGCCTCTCACCAGCTCTTCCCATCCCTGCTGCTCCCCCGGGTGCAGGGGCTGAGGCTGGGGAGGAGGGCAGGAAGCTGCTGACGCGGGCGGTTGGATTTGGGTTTGAACACCATCCAGAAAGGAGCACCAAATATTAGTAAACAGATCAGGAAGCGTTTCCGTGTTGGGCAATGACTCTGCTTTTCCACGGCAGCCATCATCTCCAGTGGTTTTTCCACCAGGGGAAAAGACCCCACTTGGTTGCTTTGCTCAAACTGGAGCAGCTCAGCAGAGCAGATCGTGCGATGCTGCTCAAGTTTTGCACCCTTTGAACCCAAAGAGGTTCTGAGCAGGTGACTTCAAAACGAGACCTCCATGCTCTTTTTTTTTTCCCTCCCCCAGTTTGAGGCAGGTTTCATTGCAGTGAGTCCTTGTTTCAGACTGGGTGGCTGGTATTGATTGAGCCTCAGCAAAACAACCTCAGTTCTTCACTGGGAAGGGACAAGTGGGCTTCAATTATGGATGACACGGAGCTCTGAACCATTACTCAGGCATCACAAATTCATTTCCAAAATTCCAGAGCCTGTTTTTTTTTCTCCCGGAGCCCCTTCAGATCCTGCCCTTCAAAGCCAGGTCTGTGGGCAGGTGCTGCAGCAGAGCATTCTCATTTGGGCATGTGTTGTATTTGTGGGGTGCCCCATGGCAGGGAGGAATGATGAATCTGACTCCATGTTCTCAGAAGGCTAATTTATTATTTTATGATACTATATTATATTAAAGAATGTGATACTAAACTCTACTAAAGAATACAGAAAGGATACTTACAGAAGGTGAAAAAGATAATAATGAAAACTCGTGACTCTCTCCAGAGCCTCGACACAGCTTGGCCCCAATTGGCCAATGAGCGAAAACAACCCACAGCAGAAACTAATGAAACAATCACCAGTTGGATAAACAATCTCCAAACACATTCCAAAGGAGCACAATACAGGAGAAGCAAATGAGACAAGAATTTGTTTTCCTTTTTCTCTGAGGCTTCTCAGCTTCCCAGAAGAAAAATCCTGGGCAAAGGGATTTTTCCAGAAAATGTGAATGCCAAAGGCATGGGTCTGATTCTTGCAGAGCACAGGGTGCACACTCCTGGACATCCCAGGGGATTACAGGATCCTGCAGCCATGTCCAGCACCTCCACCATGATCCAGGCTGAAAAGGAAAGGATCAGGATGTTTGGCCTATATTGCTTTGGAAAAGAAGATTATGAAGCAGTTTCCTGGCCGTGTGGTGAAGAGGGAATTACTGAGTTCCGTGGGCTCCTCGGGGCAGGGACAAAAGGCCTGTCAAGTCCTGCTGCTTCAAGCTGCAGTCAGTCCCGTTAGGAAAAAGACACAGGAATGAATCAAGCACTGCATGAAATCCTGGTTTTACCCTTCCTCAGCATCCTGGGATGAACCCAAGCTACTCCTCTTGCAACACGTGAGGGAAATAAAACAGTCCCTGATTCTGGAGGACTGAACTGCCCCAGATCTGTGTTTCTGTGCTCTCCACCATGACTTCCACTCAACAAGTTCCAGTTTAGGGGCTTGGATAAGAAGCCTCTGGTCAAGGGCTGGTTTTGGAGAGAAGACCTCAATTTTGGGCACAGCACCTCCCACTGCAGGTGTTGAGGGATGTTGATGTGGGATGGAGGTGGCACCAGCATGAAGAAGAGGAGCTGAGAGGATGAGGGGAAAATAGTTTCAAATGAGACAATCCTGACCCACAGCCAACAACAACCCTAAAAGCAAAGGAGGAAAAAGCAACAGAATTTGTCTTTTTTCATGTTGAACTCCACAATATGGTGTGAGAAACCTATCTGATCTAACACCTCGTGTGACCAAGTCACTGTGACTGCGTGAATCATCCCACACAGACACCTGGTGATGCTAAAGGTGACACTGTGACACCCACAGCTTGCCACTTATTTTGCCACTGGTGGTTTTCACTGATACTATCAGTGCTGCCTGCAATAACTAACAAGTGGCATGTCCATTTGAGAACCAGGGTCTCCAGGGAGATGCCACCACACCTTGTGCTCTCATCATTTCAGTCTCCTTCCTACACCTTTGTCCTGCTTTTTCTGGTTTACCAAGATAAGGGGGCTGTCTCGCTCCAGCCCCTGACATGGGCAGGGACACATTCCACTATCCCAGGCTGCTCCAAGCCCTGTCCTTGGAAACTTGCAGAGATCCAGGGGCTGACACAGCTGCAATGGGCACCCTGTGCCAGGGCGTCAGCACCCTTGCTGCCCATCCTGGGCATCCCTCAGCCCCAGCAGCAGGGATAACAAAGGGAGCAGGAAAAGCGGAGCCTGCAGGACCCGCTTTGCTATAAAGTGAGGGAGCTGGGAAGGGGCTGAGCCTGGAGCAAAGGAGGCTCAGGGGCCCTTGTGGCTCTGCACAACTCCCTGCCAGGAGGGGACAGCCAGGGGGGGTCGGGCTGTGCTGCAGGGAACAGGGACAGGACAAGGGGAAAGGGCCTCAGGCTGGGCCAGGGGAGGCTCAGCTTGGACAGCAGCAGCAATTTCTGCATGCAAAGGGTGAATTAGTTCTTATCTCTGTTACAGTCTCACTAACTGTGAGTTCTACAGCACTTCATTCTAACAAACTAAAAATGGAGCTCCATCTCTCTCTCTACAACACCTTTTAAGGATAAACTTAAGAAATGACACCTGAATTATTTTAACTTTTAACCCAATAACCAACCCATGGCCTGCAATGTGGACTTTTTTGTCCAATTACCACAAAACCAGCCAAACCCATGGAGAAGAAGGTGAAGAAAAAGGATCAGTCTCTGCCCTGAAACCTCCATCTTGTTTATATATATTACTATATTCTAAAACCTTAGATTTTAAGTCTTCCACCATGTGATATCACACACTTCTAATCAAACTCCACACTCACAATCCCAGTTCTATCATTCTGCTTTGGAATTCAATTCCAGGCCTTGGCAGGGGCTGCCCAGGGAGCTCTGAAGTCCCATCCCTGGAGGTGTCCCAGGAAGGGCTGGAGGTGGCTCTGGGCTGGGGACAAGGTGGCCACTGCGATTCCATGGGCAGGGATGGCTTTTCCAAGCTCGGGGATTCTGGGATTCTCTAAACACCACCCAAAAGCACCCCGAGGGAATTGCTGGTGCAGCCTCCTGGCCCAGCTGGGAAGCTGATGCCAGGTTTAAGGAGCTTTGCTGGCCATGGGCTGGAGCTCAGTCGTGTGCTCAGCTCCTGCAGGGCTCATGTCCAGCTCTCCTTGCCCGGGGAAAGCGCCGAACGTGGCGGGGCGTTCTAACGAGCTTTCCAAATGGTTCCTACTCCTCTGCTCCCAGGCCAGGCCTGCATGGAGCAAACAGAGCTGTGCCGAGGCGTGGATGGAGCTGGAATCCTTCCCCAGCCATGGCCAAGTGGGAATAAGAGTTACTTCTTTATAGCAGATGTGTAGCTCAAAGTTCACCATCAGGGCACTCACATCGAGAGCACAGCGTGTATTGTTCTGCAAGAAGGCTCAGCTCAGCCCCTCAAAAGACTCTGGAACAACTAATTTCATTATTCAAAGAATAAAGTGAGGCAGAGGGAGCCAAAATTAACCCTCTGGCCGCTCCCTGGAAGCAGGGATTTCTTTAGCACCCTGTGCTCAAAGATGCAGGCAGAAAATCTGCCTCACAGTGTTCCAGCTGTGTTTTTCTCACTAGTTTAGGAGTTGGATGCCTTATTCCTCTCAGAATGACTACCTGGATCCAGACCAGGCTGAGCACCCCCACATGAAGCCCCCTGTGTGTACACTGCAGCAGCAAATGTGGCTCAGGATTTTCATGTCCACTTATGACCTCCAGGGAAAATCAGAAGCAAATTTTTTTTTTTTTTAAACTATCCATACAAAAAAGATCATTCTCTTACTGGCCAAATTAAAAAATAATTCTTTCAGACAAGAAGGAGAGAAGAAGACAAGTTCCACAAAAGGAAAATTCACCTATTTTTAGGCAGATTTGAGCAAAGAAAAACACACTCCTTCAAATTATGTCCCCTTCTTGGCCAAGGATCTCTTGACCGTGTGGCTGGGGCATGAACTGTTCCTGAAATTCTCCCTGCCTGACCAAATTCCTCTATCTGGACCTGAGCTGCTCGCTCAGCATCAATCCTCCCTGTGAGTTAAATTCTAAGGGAAAAGCCCAGGACACCTAAAGGAAATCCCCCCAGAGCAGGAGGTTGATAAAGGCTCAGTCAAGGACCATGTGCAGATGGGTCCCTTTCATTTGCTGCTTCACTTCCAGCACACGGAGCAGGGGGTGCAATTGAGATGAGCTCTGGAGAAACAGCCAGGAACCATCTCCAGCCACGTTTGGGGCAGAAGCCTGGGTTTCTCCCCAACCCAGAGCTGCTCAAAAACCCTTTGGTGAGTCCCTTGGCGAGGGCCAGGGACCGGCTGGGGCTGTGATGTGTAACAGGGATTATTTACACTTGCTCCCGTCCTGCTGTGCTTGCAGCTCGCATTCCCAAGCTGGCCCCAGGACTGCCTTTTAAATCAAAAGAAAGTGGGATTTGCACTACACAGGTGCGCTGAGGCAGGCAGCAAACCCCAAATGAGCGGGATGAGGGGGTGCTGATGATCTGATTTGGAGCAGACTCGCTCCAGCTCTCCCTGTACAGAGCAACACCCGCGCACAGCCCGTGGCTATTGCAGCATCACATCTGGGAGCAGCTCGAGAACAAAAATCCCTTTGTCCCGGCGTGTTCCCGAGGCTCCATCCCTCCCGTGCCGAGGAATGTGTGAATGGTTTGCTGCAAACGGGAACGGCAGCCGTGCCTGGCTAAATTCGAGGTGCTGAGCCGGGATTTTCTGCCCTGGAGAAGGTGGCAAAGTGTGGGAAATGGATTTACAGAAAATTTTAAAAACTTAACAGAAGGCTCATATAGTGTGTATTTTTATGTAAACTTTGAGATAAGAAATGCTGACTTGGAAATGCTAGAGAATAAGATATTGGTAAGGGAGGAATAGAAACAAGTTTTAAAAGGTAGTTTTCTAAATAAGACTAGATACTTAAGAGAAATAGAATTATGAAAGTTACATTGAGGTAAGATTTACGAGGGTAATTTTAGATTATTATTTTTAAGGTATTTACAGCACAGTGTAGCTAAAGCTGATAGAAAGATAAGAAACACTTATAGTGTATTGTAAAAGATAAAGAAACACTTCTAGTGTATTGAAATTAAGAAACTCCCCAGTTTCTGATTGTGATGGTGTGAATTATAACATCTGTATCATCTCACTCTTCTCAGAAGACTAAAAATAGAATGAAAAGTTTAATAGAATAATAGAATAAAGGATAAAAGAATAAACGCCCCTTAGTTACCCCATCTCTGGGTCAGAGAAGAACATAATCCGACAGCAAAGGAGAGTAGCCCATCCCCTCCTCTCCCTCCAGCTCATCCCCTTTCCCTGCGCTCTGGCTCGGGAACCAGCTGCCGGGACAGAGGCTGACCTACATCCAGCTCTGACTGCCCACCACGTGTTTTAGTTTTTTTAAAAAACCCATTTTCCCCCCAAATCTGGTCTGAAAAAGGACGGTCAAACCCTCGCCCGGGGCGCTGGCATCCCCGCAGGGAGCCCTCGGGGCGCGCCCGGCTGCGCAGCCCGCGGCGCGGGGAGATGCGAGCGGCTGATAGCCTGAGAAAGGAAGGATGTCGGGCCGGGCGCAGGTGAGGGAGGAGGCGCCGCTGGGCTGGGCTGCAGCCCTGAGCACGGCAGATAATGTCACGCCGAGCTGCGGTTGACCGCAGCGGCCCCGTGACCGGCCCGGCGGTCGGGCGGCAGGGGCACAGCGGAGCGGGCTCGTTTTCCCACAGCTCGGCTCGCACGGGGCTGGGTGAGAGCCCTCGGCACTGCAAACCCTTCCCCAGATGTTCGGGGATGAGGGGGGACACACACACACACTCCCAGCTGGGTTTTTCCATGGGATGAAAATTGGGAAAGGACAAACCTTTCCAAGCATCGCCACAGCCTCCAAGATGACAACAACCTGCCCTGCACCCCAGCGTGAAATTTCTCCACTGGGGTTGAGCCAGTGCTCAAACCATGCGAGCCCTCAGCACTAAAAACCCTTCCCCAGGTGTTCAAGGGGTGAGGGACAGCCATACACACCCGGCTGGGTTTTTCCATGGGATGAAAATTGGAAAAGGACAAACCTTTCCAAGCATCGCCACAGCCTCCAAGATAACAACAACCTGCCCTGCACCCCAGCGTGAAATTTCTCCACTGAGGTTGAGCCAGTGCTCAAACCATGTAAGCCCTCAGCAAAACCCTTCCCCAGATGTTCAGGGATGAGGGACAGCCACACACACCCAGCTGAGATGAAAATTGGGATGAAAATTGGGAAAGGACCAAACCCTTTCCAAGCATCGCCACAGCCTCCAAGATCAACAACAACCTGCCCTGCAGCCCAACGTGAAATTTCTCCACTGAGGTTGAGTCAGTGCTCAACCCTTGTGAGCCCTCGGCACTAAAAACCCTTCTGCAGATGTTTGGGGGATAAGGGACAGCCATACACACCCGGCTGGGTTTTTCCATGGGATGAAAATTGGGAAAGGACAAACCTTTCCAAGCATCACCACAGCCTCCAAGATAACAACAACCTGCCCTGCACCCCAGCGTGAAATTTCTCCACTGGGGTTGAGCCAGTGCTCAAACCATGCGAGCCCTCAGCACTAAAAACCATTCCCCAGGTGTTCAGGGGTGAGGGACAGCCATACACACCCGGCTGGGTTTTTCCATGGGATGAAAATTGGGAAAGGACAAACCTTTCCAAGCATTGCCACAGCCTCCAAGATGACAACAACCTGCCCTGCACCCCAGCGTGAAATTTCTCCACTGAGGTTGAGTCAGTGCTCAACCCTTGTGAGCCCTCGGCACTAAAAACCCTTCTGCAGATGTTTGGGGATAAGGGACAGCCATACACGCCTGGCTGGGTTTTTCTGTGGGATGAAAATTGGGAAAGGACCAGAAACCTTTCCAAGGGTCTCCAGGGGTTTCATCATCACAACAACTTGCCCTGCACCCCCTTTACCCAACATGAAATTTCTCCACTGGGGTTGAGCCAGTGCTCAAACCATGCAAGCCCTCCACACTAAAAACCCTTCCCCAGATGTTCAGGGATGAGGGACAGCCACACACACCCAGCTGAGATGAAAATTGGGATGAAAATTGGGAAAGGACCAGAAGCACGAGGTTTTCCGAGGGTCTTCAGGGGTTTCATCACCACAGCCTCCAAAATGACAGCAACTTGCCCTGCACATAAAATTTCTCCACTGGGGTTGAGCCAGTGCCCAACCCATGCAAGCCCTCAGCACTAAAAACCCTTCTGCAGATGTTCAGGGGTGAGGGTGTGTCCTGGTTCAGGGCAAATTTTGGAGAGCATAAACAGAAGAAGATGATTGGGAATAAAAGCATCATATAGTCAACCTAGGACATTGTGACAGCCACACACACTCGGCTGGGTTTTTCCGTGGGATGAAAATTGGGAAAGGATGAGAAGCCTTTCCAAGGTTCTCCAGGGGTTTCATCACCACAGCCTCCAAGATGATAGCAACCTTGGTCCTGCACCCCCTTGACCCAATGTGAAATTTCTCCACTGGGGTTGAGCCATTATGGGGATTTTTGAATGAGTTAGAGATGGGACTTCTAAATTGGTTTTGATGATGTGGTTTATTATTGTTTTGTCTTTTACATAGGTTTGGCTCACATCTTTATTGTATGGTTTAGAAGGTCACAAGACCCCTAGTTACAAGACTTCTTAAGGATTTGTTGACTAATAAAATAAGGATATTTATGTTTTTTACTTAATCTTTAAATATTTTGTCTTATGGACTCATGTTACAGTGTAAGCTTTCTTAGCCAATCATGTTATGGCACACAAACCCACGGTACTGCATTCTAAACTCCTTGTTCACTCTTGTAACTACTTCTATTTTTATATCTTTAAAACTCTAAACTTTCTTTTTTTTACCTTAACACGTCTCTGCTTTAAACTATAAATCCACATTCTCCCTTCTAGCACCTAAGTTTGGAAGCCTTTTGTAAGGTCTCAGATCAAATCCTGTGTTTAATTCTAAGCTTGGTCTTACAAAGTTCTGAGAGCTCCTTGCATGCTGGAGTCCAACAAGCCACAACTCTCTCCCTGTTTCCATTTATTTACCTCCAGGGGAGAAATTTTGCTTGGATCTTCTTGAAAATGAAGCCAGTCACTCTCCCTCCTCCTCCTCCTCAGCAGAGGGGCTGCTCTGTGCCCATGGGGCTGATCCCGGAGGTGCCACCTGAGAGTGGGAATGAAGCACAAATGCCAAGGAGGATGCCAGGGAGGAGCTGCAGTGATCAGGGCACAGCAGCAGCAGAAGGCTCTGGGATTTCAGGGCTCCAGCTCTGCCACACAAAGCGGCTTAGGGACAGCACAGCTGAGCCAGGGGATGGATTAGAGGCAAAACCGGCTCTGGCTCCGGGGAAATCTCTGCACAGGGGCTCAAGGTGCTCAGAGAGTGCCCTGGTCTGTCGCAGACATCTTTCTATGAAAAATCCTTTCCTTAGGATTTTTCCTCCTGAGAAGCCCAGAGGAACAAAAGGTAAACATTGATTATCTGCTGCTGTGGAATGCAACAGGTGGATCTGTGATTAACCCATGTTAGAGGTTTATAATTATGGACAATCACAGCCCAGCTGGCTCAGACAGACAGCCGAGCCACAAGCCTTTGTTATCATTCCTTTCTATTCTTAGCTTAGTTAGCCTTCTGATGAAATCTTTTCTTCTATTCTTTTAGTATAGTTTTAATGTAATATATATGATAAAAATAATAAATCAAGCCTTGTGAAACATGGAGTCAGATCCTTCGTCTCCTCCCTCATCCGAAAACCCCTGTGAACACCGGCACACTGGTCCTCCCCTGGGATGCTCCTAATGGCCTGTCACAGCCTCCTTGTGCCCTGTCACAGGCTCCCTGTGCCCTGCCACAGCCTCCTCATGGCCTGGCCCCATCCCCTTGGAGCTGGTCACTCTGGGATTTGCAGCCCAGCAAACGCTGCCCGGGCCCAGGCAGCCCCAGAGCCCTTGGTGCCAGGCTGGGGCTGGTGACCCAGACACAGCCAGGGTGGCACAGGGTCAGGTTCCTCTTCCTTGCACTGTCTCAAGGAGGAAACTCCTCTGGCAGTGTCACAGGCCACGCTGGTGACACTGCAGCAGCAGAGACCTCTGCTTTGAGTCTGAGGCTGCACCAGCACAATGCTGCCCCTCCACCAAGAGGAAATGTGGTCACAGGGGTGCTTTCAGCTGGGCAGCACCTCCCACCTGCAGCTGACTTTTAAAAATAATTAAAAAAAACCAAACAACTCAACACAAAAACCCCCAAGTCTCCAAAACTAAATTAATCTCCTAAATTATTTTCATATGCTTGCACAAAACCACGGCCCAGGTCTCTGGAGACAGAAGAGACTTGTCTGGTTGATTTCCTGGGATTTTCCCTGCATGGATGTGACCTTAGATGGCAGATCCATCCATTGCAGCCCTGTTCCCATATTCCCTGATCCCAGAGTAAAAGCAGTGGCTGCACAGGGTGCCACAGGCCTGCCCTGCCAGGGGATGTTCCCTGGGTGGAAGTTACCACAGCTGGGAGCTGGAGGGCTTTGAGAACCCATGGCCCTGGCTTTCCTCGTGATGAGGAAGACAAGAACATCATGGTCTGGGAGCTGGGAGGCTCCAGTCCCACTTCAGGCTGTGCTCGTGGCACAGATGAGAGCAGACAGAGCCATCCCCCTTGTCTGGGAACAAGGAGAGAGCTGGAATGGATGGATCTGCCAGTTAATCAAAAATCAGGGAAAATCCCAGGAAATCAAGCAGACAAGTCTCTTCTGTTGCCACCCTTCTGGATACAGTGGGCTCTTTGAAACATCACCCTCTGTGGGAATTCCACATCTCCCTGCTCATTCCCGCTGCCCAGAGGAACACATCCAACAGCTTTTCCTCTCCACCTTAAAAAAAAAAAAAACAAAAACCAAGCAGGTTTTACCTAAATCATCTTAACCTGGAGGGATGCTGCAGAATTGGTAGACTGGCCTGATATTTTCAGCAGGAATTTCTGCATGCAAAGGGTGCTCAGGCCTTGGCAGGGGCTGCCCAGGGAGCTCTGCAGTGCCCAGCCCTGGAGGTGTCCCAGGAAGGGCTGGAGGTGGCACTCAGGGCTCTGGGCTGGGGACAAGGTGGGACTCCATGGGCTGGCAGGAGTTTTCCAACCTCAGTGATTCTGGGATATGAGGAAGGAGCAATTTGAGACTCACCAGGATTTGAAAAAGCTCCAAACTGAAAATCTCATGACTCAAAATCATCTCTGAATCTGTGATTTGGGTACTTGGAGGTATCAGGGTGACCAAAGCTGAGAGACTGCTGAAAGGAAGAGTCAGAGACATCCCCACTGCTCTGTCACTGCTGGTCTCAGAGGCTGCTGCTGATACAAAGCCCCTGAAAGAGCATCACAGCCCTTCAGAGAACAACCACTGAGCCAAAGACGCCTCACATCCAGTTTTCTGCCTACTTTTAAAATTAACAAGTCTTAAATTCTTAGCGTCACTTAAAATACTCCTCAAGAAATGGCCAAAGGCAGCAGTAAATCACTGTGGTCAGCTGGTGCGATACAGGATGTCAGGTTTGGGTGAAATAAGAAAAACAGAGGCTGAATTGTACTCCTCTAATGGTTTAAATCCTGTCTGCTATATTTTGTTATTTTCAGTGCTGTGGTAGAGAGGTACTAGACTTGTGACACGTGATCGAAGAGGAAGGGCAAGTTAAAATGCAATTTAGAATAAATAAATTATTTCTTGGGTAACTTCTGAGTAATTTCTGAGCCCATCCCATTTCACCCCCTGCCATGTCAGGGACACCTTCCACCATCCCAGGCTGCTCCAAGCCCCAAAGTCCAGCCTGGCCTTGGGCACTGCCAGGGATCCAGGGGCAGCCCCAGCTGCTCTGGGCACCCTGTGCCAGGGCCTGCCCACCCTGCCAGAGAACAATTCCTAATTCCCAATATCCCATCTGGGAGAGGGAAGCCATTCCCTGTGTCCTGTCACTAGGACAAGGAGAAAATAAGGAGTTTCCAAGGAATAAACCCCGCAGCTTCATGGATTTTTGTGCTGCTTCAAGTCAGGCTCCTCTCCTTGACATAATTTTCATGGGCTGTAAAAATATCAGGAGACCTGGCAAGGGTGCTGGAGCTCTGTGCCACTGCCTACAGCCAGGGAAAGTCTTATTTTAATCAAAGTAACCACTCTGAGCACAGATCCTGGAAAATTCAATTTAATTCCATCCCAATAATTATTCCAGCGCACTATACCTCTTCCTTTATTTGTTTTTTTGCAAGATGATGTTGATGTTAAACTCAAATTCAATCCATCACAGCAAAAATTCATTACTAATCTAGAGGAATTTTAGCAGCCTGAGTTTGAAATTGCTGTAAATGAGGCTTCACAGCCTCTGCAAGGCTCATGGCAGACTCTATGCAGCCATCAAAGTTGGAACGAGTGAATCCATCACCCCCACAGATCAGGAGAGGCTGAGTGTGAAGAACCATCTCTCCTGGACAATTGGGCACAGCTCTGGTGACCTGAGAATGAAAAACATAAAGGGAGTGGGAAGAGAAAGTATTTTATTTACCTGAATTTCACACCAGAAAGATCTGTGAAGCACATCACAGAACCACAGGATGGTTTGGGTGGGAAGGGACCTTAAAAATCATCTCTGCCATGGGCAGGGACCTTCCACAATCCCAGGCTGCTCCAAGCCCTGTCCAGCCTGGCCTCCCACTCCAAAAGGTAGATCCAAACATTAACCATCAAAGCACCACTTTTGGGAGATGAATAATTAGAGTAAAACTTGACTGTGTGTGGAAATTTAGAAACTTTACAGCCTGTTCTGTTTTGTTCTCAGCAGATATGACTTGTCTGAGATTCAAAAAGGCGTGAGGGTGATCTCACATCAGCAAAGTGGAGCTTGCAAAATCCCAGACAGGTTCAACCTCCTGTCTCTGCATCACAAAATCCCAGGATCACTGAGGCTGGAAAATCCCTGCCAGCCCATGGAGCCCCAGCTGTGCCCAGTGGCCACCTTGTCCCCAGCCCAGAGCCCTGAGTGCCACCTCCAGCCCTTCCTGGGACACCTCCAGGGCTGGGGACTGCAAAGCTCCCTGGGCAGCCCCTGCCAAGGCCTGAGCACCCTTTGCATGCAGAAATTGCTGCTGCTGTGCAGCCTACTAAGGCATGATACTTTTAAAATTTTCTTTTGATCATTCCATGGATTTCCACCCAGTAAACCATTGCTGGATCCCCTCGTGGGACTGTCAGCTTCCAAGGAATTTTGTTAAATCCAGGGGATTTTTCCACTGATTCAGATGTACCCCCAGCTGGCCACTGCTGAGACATTCTCTGCCACTGCCACGTGTGGATGAGATGCAAAGCACCCACATTTATGTTGCTGGCCGTATTTTCTGCTATTGGGTGTTACCATCTTTACAAAGGATGAAATTAGCTGAAAAAACCAGTTGTAACCCCTTACACTTTGTTCAGCTTAACAGAGGAGTCTATCCAGGTATGGCAAATCCAGACAGAGCTTCTCCCTCAGACCAGTTTTAAGTCAGTACTTAATTTATTCCTGAATTTTTCTCACAGATCGAGCTGAGTACAAACAACACAGAAAGACTTGGCAGAAAAAGTCTTTTTTGAGTGTCCTTTCTCTTTGGCTACCCAGTGTTTATTTGGTGCTGGTTGTACCAAACAGCTCCTACCCCTCCTGGTATTTGGTCAAAGATCTTGGAGGTGTTTTCCAGCCTCAGTAATTCCATATAAAGTGATTCTGCCAAAGGCACACGGTGGGTTGGGAAGCTGCTGGCTCTGAATGCTAATGGTGCCTTCACCATAATTAGAGCAAAGGGGATCCAGAGCTGCAGCTGTGCTGCTAAGTAGTGTCAGTAGAATTTTGGAAGTCCTAATCCCTCATCTGCCATGGATAATTGTAATGTCTGCATTTTAATCCCAGGATTGTGTTTGGCCATGTGAAGGATGTTACAGCCGGATTTAATTAACGAGTAGGATAAATCCCAACTAAAAGAGTCAGGGGAAACAGGCACCCATCTTATCAGTTCCCTTGGCCTCTGTGGCAACAGCTTATTATAATTGAAAGTAAAGAGAGCTTTAGGAGAAAGAGGGAGCTCTGCCCCAGATATTTCATTTAGGCAGTGATTATTTTATAGGGTGGTTTTAGAGATCTCTTTATTGAGATAACGGGTCTGACCTACACGGACTTATCTGCAACCTAAGACATATTGACATTCATCCACCAAATTACAGGCTGGTGATAATTCCTCCTGTGGCACCAGCAGCTGCTGGACTCAGAGCCCTGGCTGGCAGCAGCAACAGAAGCAGGAGGTGGATGGGGTTTGGGAATGCATTCCAGAGCTGGAGCGATTGTATTTGCAGGGACTGCCCTGATGAAGGCAGAAATTATGCATTGGATTGTGGGTTTTTAGAAGGTCAATGTATTACTTTATTATATTAAAGAATACTATATTATATTAAATAATATTACATTATATATATAATTATATATAATAAGTATAATATCATATAATAGAACATTTGATTTCATGTTTTTAGAAGGTTAATTTATTACCTTATGATATTAAAGAATACTATATTATATTAAAGAATATTATATTATACTAAAGAATACAGAAAATATATTTACTGTATGTTAAAAAGATAATAATGAAAACTTGTAACTCTTTTTAGAGTCCCGACACAGCTTGGCTGTAATTGGCTAATGAGTTAAAACAACTCACACCAGAATTTAATTAGGTAATTACTTTTGGGTAAACAATTTTTAAATACAGTCTATGTGAGCAAAACACAGGAGAAGCAAATGAGATAAGAATTGTTTTCCTTTTCTATGAGGCTTCTCAGCTTCCCAGAAGAAAAATCCTGGGCAAAGGGATTTTTTTCAGAGAATGTGAGTGCCACATGGATCCAACTCTTCTCCCCCTCCCACCCACAGCTCTCGTGAGCACCAGCAGCTCTCAGCAGGTAAAGCAGGAGAAAAGTCAGATGTCACAACCAGGGAACCTTAGCAGTGACATCTGTTTGTCCAAAAAAAGCCCCTGAACTGATAAAGAGGAACTTAGAGAATACACCACAATTTTGGTGGGTTTTATATAAGTATTAATACCCATGCTAAGGTTGCTTTTGCAATCCACCAGTCCTTTACTTGCAGAAAAATATACTTTGTGCTAACCAGACCAGGTTCCCAAACTGGATGCAGATCAAGGGGTATGAGCAGACTCCACAACAGCCATCCACAGCAACTTCAAAAAAGGAAAAATTTTTAGGGGACTGCTTTAAAAGTAAATATTTTGCATCAACCTCCACGTTCAAATTCACCAATGTAAATTAACTTGAGAGGCTTTGGGTAAACATGGAGATACACTCCAATACTTTAGGAAATCACCAACAATCTCCTTGGATTTTTAAAAGAAGACTGCAAAATATGCACATTTTGCTATTATTACCCTTAGGTAGTTTACTTTAAAATCCTTTTCACATAACATTCTGTTAAATTGAGCTGGGCCAAATCAAATAACAACAATTAGTACGTCTGTACTTCTGCTCTTCTGTGGCAGGGTGGGAATTTTGCTAATAACACCACATACTTTTGGATGCACAGAGATGTACTGAGTCATGATTTTTAAATACCAGTGAAAATCCCACCGAACTACGTGGGATTTACTTCCTTCCTGTACACTGCTCCTGCCCCTGCTCACCAGGAGAGCTGCACAACTCACTGCTGAGCCAGGCCCACGATGTTAAAAAATGGCTAAAAATGACCTGGCTTTGCTGGCCAGCCCTGGATGCTGCTCATGGCTGCCTGGAGGAATTTGTCACGGATATTGAGCAACCATCCCCTTTCCCCTTGCTCCCTGAGGGTGGAAAATGCAGCCCAAGCAGGTCCTCCCAGCTGAGTACCTGGGAGTATCTCCATCTCTGGCACTTGATGCTGCTTGGTTGAGGCAGGGAGGGCACAATGCTCTGCAGGTGGCTGAGAATGATCTGCTGCACCTCCGCGGGGTCTGAGTCCAGGTGCTCGCTGCCAAAGGCCACAGTGGTGTGCACCACGACCGAGGGCCCGATTTCAGGAGACTCTGGAAGAAAGAAAGGAAGAGGAGAGGTGCTTTTGGAGCATTGCTCATTCATACCTGTCTTCCCCACATGCTGACAGTTGTGCCTCTGGACTAGGAGTCAGTAAGAGCAAAAATATCTGTGGTACCACTCTTGTTCTTCCAGATGGGAGAAAAGCACATGGAATGACATCACAAGTCAGGGAGGACAATCTCTGCAACAGCCTGGCCTTGGACACTTTCAGGGATCCAGGGGCAGGCACAGCTTCTCTGGGAAATCTGTTCCAGGGCCTCAAAACTGTAAAAAAACGGAGGGTTTTATTTGATCTAAATTGACCCTCCCTCAGTTTAAAACCATCACCCTTTTTCCTATCACAAAAATTTGTTCTCATCTATGAAATCCTAGCTCAAGTGCTGACGTTGATCCCAGCAGACTTGGAAAGGGCCAGGCTTTGTTACATTTGGGGCTGGCTGCACGTTCTCTGCAGCAGGTGACTCCTGTCCCCTTGGCACGTTGGCTTGCCACCTTACAGACGTGCCTAACAACCAGGAGCCAGGGAATTTGCCTGGATTAGGGGACTTTTGGGTGCCCCAATGAGCAGGATGGAGCAGGGACACCACGTGGGTTATGCTGCATTTCAGCTGAGCTGGTTCTTCAATCAACTGATTCCCTCTCACTCGCTTACCCAGCAACTCCCTCCTTGGGAAGCCTCTCCTGGTTAGACCTTTGTTTGGACCAGCACATTCTCAGAAGATTTTAGTTTCAGTGTTTTCTGACCCAGGAATCCACAAAGAAAGAGGTGGCTGAACACTTGCTGACCATTCTGGCTGTTAGGCACCAAGCTTGATAAACTCCTTGTCTCTGCTCTGCCACTGAAGAAACCAGATCCTCAAGATCCCCTCTGGAAGTTGGCACATTCCAGCTTTCCAAAAACGATTGTTGGAGTGCTCAGGGGTCATCCAAGGATCACAACCTGGTCTCCAGCAGAAAACTGTTCATGGATGTGATAGGCACACTTCTCCCACAGGAGTGTTCTCCTCATTTTAGGGGAACAGCATTGAGTATTTTCCTCACATTGCTGCCCAAAACCTGAAGCCATAATGGATCCCGATAAAAGCCACGATGCATTGGTTTCCTGACCCTCAGGGATTTGTAAGCTTCCTGGGGAGATGTGTTTTTCCATCTGAACCCATTCTGGTCCTGGGCAGCAGGAGGGGGAAGGTTTTTACCACACCAAACAAACCCTGGAAGAAGGAGATGCTGCTGGGGCAGCGTGGAGGGCAGCAGAGAAGCTGGACACCTCTGGACAGGCTGGGACTGCATCCCTGCTCCCTGCGAGGCTTCACACAGTGCCAAAAGAGAAGTCAATGTGCAGGCCTCATAAACCCTGCCCAAAAGTTTAAAAAAGAGCAGTGATCGACTTTACTACACCTAGAAAGCAAGAGAGGTGGAGGGTCACTTTCAAAATGCCACACTGCTGTTTGGGAGGATGGCCAGTGAGCTTCCCCATTATCCTCAGAAATTTCCGTGGTTCCTAAGGTCCCATGTTCTCCCTGGAATAAAATCTACTCCCTGAGAAGGCACATTTGGGAGGAGTCATGGAAAGAACGGCACTAACTTTTTCATATTCAGAAACCCAGCATTTCATTAGCCTTACCAACAGTTTCTGATTATTTTTCTAAAAGGCAGGCAGGGCTGGCAGAGGATTACAACACAACTGGCTGCGTAACAAGGCAAAAACTTAAACAGTTCTTTAACTCCTTCATCTTCCTAAAAATTCGTATTTCTGGAAGGAATGGAATCTCCATTTCAAAATTGAAGAGGATAGTCAGGAATTATACAATGCCAAAAAAACCTGCAAGGCAGATCTTCCCTTTAAATTACATAACCCCACAATCCTGGAGCAAAAGAAAGGAACCACTTCCCCTTTGATGTGTCATCTATCTTTAGTCCTCCTGGAATGCAGAGAGATGCAAAGACTGCAGTATTCCAGAAATAATTGATGCTGGAGAATTCCCACTGTCCCCCCCGACCTGGTATAAATATGGATGGGGTGTTTGAGGCAGCCAATCCCACAAAGTGTTTAATATTCATGCACGCCACACGGGGAATTCAGCACACGCTTCTGGTGGGCTCCCCCTTACGTAACATCACCTCTGCAGGCAGGCATGGGATTCTGCCCACAGCAACTGGGATCCTCAGCTGCCGGGAAAAGCCTTCCCTCCTGGAGGCTCCTGGTTACACCAGGAATTGGTGGCATCTGGGAAATTTCTTTATCAAACCCTGCGTGATCACAGCAACAAGGCCGGTTTGGGTTTCGCTGGTGCAACGCCCACGAGTTGGATGTCTCTGCTTTAGTGAGTCGAGGCAGGGACTGCCACATCCCAGACAAGTGACAAGGACAGTCTGGGCGTCCAACAGCCTTTGCTGTTGGCCTTTGAGGGCTGGACTACCTGCTTTAGGGAGATGTTCTCTGAGTGCCTCAGCAGAAAGCTCACGGGATCATAGAATCACAAAATGGATTGAGGATCATCCAGCTCCAAACCTGCTGCAGGAGACAGCTACCAGCTACAGTTATTTTCTCTGGATCTCCACTGTTCAAGGCTGTTTATTATAAACCTACTATTTGAGGTGGCAGTGAGGGTGAGGTAAGCCTCCATTTACTGTTAGATACATCAGGTGAGATTTGAGAAAGTGGTGGCTTTTAGGGAATGATGACTGCCCTGGGAGATCTCAGCTGCCTCACCCAGCAATTCTGCTTTCTCTGAATGTTTACTTTTTGGTTGTCACCATCCTCTTCTTAAATGAGTCCAAATAATCAAGGTTGAAGAACAAAAGAGTGGGAAGATGATGAGTGGAGTGGAGTTAAAAGGGACAGTGAAGTGCTCCTGTGCCTCCCACTGAAATCTTCTGCAGGACACTTAAAAGCACAGGAAGAAAAATGCAGATGCAAAATACTTGCATATGTGCTAAAACAAGCATAAAGGAACTTTTTATTCATGTGTTTTGGTTGCAGGACTTCACATGTAAATAAATTTCACACTCAACCTCCCTTGCCTGTGCTGTCTAAAGCCTGTCTCCAAGGAAGAGACGCACACACACACAATTTGTTCTTCTTGGAAAAATTTGCTCATATAAACAGAACTCTCCCACAATTCAAGGGAATTTTTCAGTGACAAAGGTATGTGTCAACACTGATGTTCTGGTACTTTCTATGTATTTGTTAACAATATGCCCCAAATAATGTGCTTTGTACTTGGTTCAATTGCATCTGGAGACAGCAAAGCTGTTTGATAATTCCATCACAGTTCCATATTTGCTGTTCTTGGTGCTGGGGCTTTGAGACCACATGTGCAGAGAGGTGGGGAAAGTATGGGTGAATTCCTCCTTGACACTGGTAAGGATAATATCAGTAGGTCCTATTAACTATCAGATACTTTTTGTTGAACACAACAATGGCAACAGAATCTCAGATGCAAGAAAATCTCCAGCTGAACGCTGTCAGTAACAAGGAGACAATGCCAGAGAAAAAAAAGGTCCCTCAGTATTTGGCTTTCCTTGGGCTCTTTTTTCACATATTCACCTAAGTCCCTGCTGGAGAAAGCACATCAGGGTGGCTACATCCTTATTTTGGCCAGTCCAGCCATTCTTCTCTTTTGTCAGATCAACAGGCTAAATTCTTAGGGCAAACAACAAATTTGCGCTTGCACAGAGGGATGGAGAATCTCTCCTACAAGGAAGGAGAGCTAGGGAGTGTTCTTCCTGGAGAAGGGAAAGCTCTGGAGAGATCTTAGAGCCTCTTCCAGTGCCTAAAAGGGGCTCCAGGAGAGCTGGGGAGGGACTGGGAACAAGGGATGGAGGGACAGGACAAGGAGAAATGGCTTGCCACTGCCAGAGGGCAGAGCTGGATGGGATATTGGGAATTAGGAATTGCTCCCTGGCAGGGTGGGCAGGCCCTGGCACAGGGTGCCCAGAGCAGCTGGGGCTGCCCCTGGATCCCTGGCAGTGCCCAAGGCCAGGCTGGACGGGTGGAAGGTGTCGCTGCCCATGGCAGGGGGTGGAACTTTGTGTCTTTAAGGTCCCTCACAAGCCAAACCATGCTGGATTCTGTGACTCTGATTGGTCTGCCAGTGTTTTTTCTCGAGCTGTTCTATGCCACCCCACTCCTGGTAGGTGAAACACATTTAATAAATAAAATACATGCACTTCCTCAGCAGCCATCCTCCAGAAAGACAGGAGAAGGGTCTGTCTTGGGGGAATATTCTCCAAGCCCTTCTGAGCACATGCAGCCATTTCAGGGGCTCTCCCTGGTCACAAAAGCAGCCTGGCTGACTCTGAACTGGGCTGAGCAGCTCCAATTAGCCAAGTCATTCTGGCTTCCAAGCCTTGAGGAGAGAGCAGGAGCTGCGGAGTAACGGGCGATGGGAGACAAACCAGTGAGTGCACGGATCACTGTTTCAACAAAGGAACCCCAGCTCTTTCTTGGAATAGCAACATTTTGATGTCTCCAATCCCCTGACACTGGTCTCATAAAGGCAGTAACATAAACCATGTGCTGGGGGCTGACTTTCTGAGGGCCAGCCCGCTCTCATTGTGTGCTTCATTACAGGCCAAAGGCGACATGAAACGCCATCCGCCGCGGCCGGGAGTTAAACACTGGAGTTAAACACTGCCTCTGTTCAGAACAGCAACACTCAATTAAACAGCATTTCTCATGCTCTGCACCCTCCATTGTGGCTGTGTTTAAGGGGAATAATGGGAGCACTGACCTATATTGCGCTTCTTGTTATCGATGGAGATGAAGCGCACGCAGGGATTATCGGCGACGTAGCGAGCGGCCCAGGGGACACCAATCCCTGTGCCAGCCTCATAAAACAGTCCCAGGGCATAACGGGATGAGTAGCTCACAGATTCCAGTTGCTGCTTTTGACTTTCATTAATTACTGTGAAAAGAGAGAAAAAAAAAAAAGGGAAAAGGAAATCAGACAATCCCTCTCCGCTCAGAACATTAAATATGGGAATGCCGCGGTTAAGCTGATTATTCCTTCCTGAAAATGACCAGACTGCTAAAACTAAGAATTTAATATTAAGCCCAGTGCTTTGTAGGTTTTTTTCTGTTTGTTTGGGGGTTTTTTGGTTTGTTTTTTTGTTGGGTTTGGTTTTTTTTTTTTTGGTTTGGTTTGGTTTGGTTTTTTTCTGGGACACCTCTTCATGAAGTTTTAATGGCGCATTACGTGGAGTGTGCCCTTCACACACAACCCTCCCCCAGCTGCTGGGGGTTCCTCACCCAGCTCTCCCTTCTAACTTGAAATTTCGATGATTTTGGTGACTTTTTGTTTCAAATCTTGTCTCAAAGGGTGAATAAATAGCAATAGAATGCTTGGCTTGCCTCGAGGACATCAAGTAAATGGTCATATGGCTTGACAAGCACCAAAATGATTTCACATATCAACAAAATGAACTCAGAGCCTCTTGAACCTCTGGGGAAAAGAGCCCTGTGACTTCTGTGCTGCAATTCAAATGAATGAAGAAAACCACACTTCAGCCTACAAAAGGTTTGTAGTGAAGTTCAGCTCCTTCAGCTGAAGGAATTTTAAAGCAGTTTAGAAAATTTCAGAGCAAGTATGAATCCTAATTCCTCCCTATGATTAACTCTCCTATCTTCTAATTACAGCAAGATCTGCTTTTTTGCTACAATTTCGTAATCTTCATAAAAAGCTGCACAAAGTAGCATTAGCCCCACGGTGAGCATTCAAATACCATTTCATTTCATGCCACAGGGAAATCCACCAGCTTGGCTAATTGTGGAGTTCAGCCCCATGTCTCTCCTCCTGTGACTGGATGGATGTCCAAGGCTTCTGTGAGCTGGAGCAGCACGCAGCAGAGACAGCAGCTCAGCTGATGCTGTATGAAGAAAGGAACAGCTCACCCCACAACGGGGCAGGCTGACCAAACTCACGGCACAGCACTGTGTCCTGCCAGCTCTCCCAGCTGAGGGGCTCCTGGTGGGTTTCTCCCATCACCCTGACCCAATGTCCTGCACACCAGAGGATCACAAGTCAGATTCTGTCACAGACAACTTTTATGAAAAGTCCTTTCTTTAGGATTTTTCCTCCTGAGAAGCTGAGAGGCCTCAGGAACAAAATGTAAACATGGATTATCTGCTGCTGTGGAATGCAACAGGTGGATCTGTGATTGGTCCATGTTGGTTGTTTCTAATGAATGTCCAATCACAGTCAGCTGGCTCAGACACAGAGCCCAAGCTACAAACCTTTGTTATCATTCTTTCTTATTCTATTCTTAGCTAGCCTTCTGATGAAACCTTTTCTTCTATTCTTTTAGTATAGTTTTAATGTAATATATATAATAAAATAATAAACCAAGCCTTCTGTAACATGGAGTCAGATCCTCATCTCTTCCCCAATCCAAGAACCCCTGTGAACACCGTCACAGATGCTGGACAGCTGGATTGAGGATAAACTGAGATTCTGTCAGGTGCAAACAGACCCCTGCAGGTGGTGCTTGGCCAGGGGATGACAGGGAAGTGTGGGATGGAAGGACACCAGCCCAGCTGGGCAGGCCAGGAGAGGGGAGAAGAGGGAAGGCAGCTCCAGGGCTGGGATTTCCCAGATCCAAGGGCTGTAAACAGCCAGGGCACCTCGTTCCCACGGCCAGGGAAGGAACAGCTTGGGGAAGAAGTGACTTTTCCAAGCCTTGGGGAGATGGGGTAACAGCCAGGCTGAGGACAGGCTGCAGTGCCCGGTGCCTGCAAGTGTTTTGGGGACAGTGACAGGCTGCTCACCTGGTGACATGTGAACCCCAGAGGAGCTCACACAGGATCCCTGAGGCTGGAAAAACATCTGCCAGCCCATGGAGCCTACCCTGTGCCCAGTGCCCACCTTGTCCCCAGCCCAGAGCCCTGAGTGCCACCTCCAGGGATGGGGACTCCAAAGCTCCTGCCAAGGTCTGAGCACCCCTTTCTGTGAAAAAAAGGTTCCTCCAGACCCCCAGGCTAAGCCAGAGCTGGGAGGGAACCTGCAGGCTGGAAGCAGGAGGGCCCTGGAGCCCTGGCCAGGCTCAGGGCAGCTGTCCCAGGTCACTGGGGCCACGTCAGGGCATCCCTGGGCATGGGGATCCCCCAGCACCCCATCCCAGGGCTGCTCCCCCAGGGCTGCCTGGGGTTTGCCATGCCCCAGCTCTGCCTCTGGTCTCTCTGCGACCACACCATAAAGCAGAACTGACTAAAACCCATCATCCCCAACAGTCAGCCTCACACCCCAAAATCTGAAAATTGGAAAGCGCATTAATTCAATTACTGACGTGTGTTTGCCGACTAATTTCCTTCACTACTGCTTAGGTTCTTGAAAAAAAAAAAAAGTTTGTGGTTCACTGGGTTCTAAGCAGCTGCACATTTACCAAATGGAGGAAGTTTTTATAGCTTGAGAAGACAGGCAAGAAAGTGACGTCAAATTTGAAATCCAGCAACAAAAAAAAGCTGAGCTGTGTGCAAAAACAAAGCTAAGAGTTGTAGGATTGAGGTTTTTCCCCTGCTCCATCCATTATGCATTTCAGCAAGGCCAACAAGTTGATCTAAGGACATGGAGAGAACCTTCATTTTGAATTTCCATACTTTTATTGGTTTAAATGAAAACCAGACTGTTGTTTTAACGCTGGGTATGAAACCACAAAATAACTATTAACTTTTCCCCTTCCAACAAAAACGGTTACGATGATTTTAATAACATTTTTGGAAAAAAAAAACCCAAAGAAAACAACAAAACAACCCAAGCTTTCAGAACATAGAATTGCCCAGCATAGAGCCATAGTGATATTTTTAAAGCAACGCATGAAGACATGAAAATCTTGTATTTTCCACTGCAAGACTCAGCTCCAGCTGCACTGCGAGCGCCACTGAAGTGAGTGTCCTCTGGAGATTTCATCACATCAAAGCGAGGGCCATGTATGCTTTATTTGCTGTTTCTGCAGCCACTGACAGCAGAGTGGATTACTTATCTGTAACACTCAATAAATACAGCCAGGGCCTTTTATCTGCTGTTCCAGGGCTTTAATGTCACCTCGCTGCCTCACTGGCGCTGTGGGAAGGAGAGGACCCAGAGATGCCATCAGGGCCAAGGCTGGAGCTGGCAGGCTGGGAGCACGGGCACCACGCCATGCAGGAGGGGAGCCCAGCCTCCCACACAGAGCCAGGGAGGCAAAAATAAACCCAGCTGCTGAAACAGCCAGGAACTGACTGGGCTGATCAAGGTTTCACCCTGGGCTTTTTGCTCTTCCTGCCAGAAAGTGCAGGGGGAGGTTGCAACATCACGGAATCACAGACTGGTTTGGGTTGGAAGGGACCTTAAAAATCATCTCTGCCATGGGCAGGGACACCTTCCACCATCCCAGGCTGCTCCAAGCTGCATCCAGCACTCCATCCAGCCTGGCCTTGGGCACTGCCAGGGATCCAGGGGCAGCCCCAGCTGCTCTGGGCATCCTGTGCCAGGGCCTGCCCACCCTCACAGGGAACAGTTCCTAATTCTCAACATCCCATCCAGCCCTGCCCTCTGGCACTGGGGAGACACCCTGCATCCCTCACCACCAGCTCCTGGCAACTGTCAGAGAATCCAGCAAGGACTGGGCTCCCTGCTGCACCTTTGGTTGGGCAAGAGCCACCATGGCTCAGGGCAGGACTCAGGGGGCTGAAACCATGTCAGGACCGCAGGGAACACCAGCTGCTACCATGTGAGAGGTATTTAAAACAACACTTGTTTTGGAAAGTTTCGCTATTGCTAATTCAGTACTGCTAAAAGCTTGTGGGGACTCGTGTCCCCATGAAGTCACCCCATGACATCAGAGCTCAGCTGGCACGCCTGGAGCCAGCTCTTGCCTGACCCCAAGGGTGTGTGGGCAAAGTTGGGCAAAGAAACCAAGATCCTGCTTTAAAGGCTTCCAGGGATGAGAGGGAAAACCCTCACTTTGTCTCACCAGCCAGCCTTGCTGAGTGGCAGAGGGGATTTTGCATCCTGACAATCAGCAGCTCCAAAAAAGGGTGACAGACAGCCAGAACTATCTTCTGCTTTAGTGCACAGCAGCCACTGCCTAGAATGCTCAAAATCACTTATTAAGATATTGCCAAGGTGACTAAATCTAGAGCTAACAGACATGACCAGCCACCAAAGCAGTAAGGAAAAAAAAAAACCCTTTGGCAGTACTTTGAAGGAATGAAAGTGCTATAAAAACTGCAAAATATGAGGATGCAGGACTCTGTACTTCAGGAGAAGATGGCTCTTTTTCACCTTAACTTCTTTCACTCTAAACTTCTTATTCTAATAATTCCATTTTGATGGGAATAGCATTAGAGCCTGGCTTGAACTCTGTGACTTTGTCACTGCCCAACCACCCTGCAGCTCCCTCCACCTTGTTCATTTTTTCTCCCATTTTATTTCAGTGACCACCTGCCTCTCTCACAGCTATGCCCTCAATAACCCCACCACTGACCCTGTGCCCCAAGAGGTTTTGTGGCTTCCTTAGCCTGCTTTGCTTAAGATTTTACTCACAGCAAATCCCCACACATCACCCAGACTCTGCTGGTGGCAGGGCATCTATGAGTGCCCAGTGACCACCACTGCTCTGAAAGCTGAAAAGGGAACTGTGGTTAAACGGCTACAGAGATATTTTCAGCTCAGCTATCAGGCTGAGGGATCTCCAGAGAGTCACCCAGCAGAATGGGCAGCTCAGATGATATCTGCAGGGAACAGTTTAATGTCACAGCTCTGCTCAGGAGGCGACTTAGGCTGGCGCGTTATCACAACATCCATTCGCACACCAAAGCCTGCTTGGATGGGCACCTCTCCTTGCCCAGCAGGGACCTCTCCAGAGGCAGGAGCTGCTGCCCTGAGCTCTCCAGCTGCGTGGGGACAAAGGACAGGCCCTGCAGGCCAGGCTCTCAGCAGTGGCCGTGCCACTGGCCCCGTGCCACCGCGCTGGCCGCGGCCCGTCCCCGCTGCTGCTCTGCGTGGGAGGGAGCAGAGGTTATGAGAAAGGCTCCACTCTTAATCCAGCTTCCTTATCAAACCGCTCAGAAGTTTGTTGGGTTGTTGTTTTTTTTTTTCATTTTTAAAAAGGCAGGGTAACAGTTAAAGCCAGCCATGGCTGTGTCTGCACTGAAATGGTCACTAAATGCAGTTAGTGCTATTCTTCCCACTGCTGGAATAATCCTGCTCACCTCTGTGTATGTGCAACAAAAAGGATTAATTACTAAATAATTACTACAAATCACAGCAGCCCTGGCTCACTTGGCACAAAGCTTCGTTATCTGAAGACTGTGGCACATGAAGGAAAGGCACATCTAGAAATGTAGATGATGAAGAAGAAAAGAGATGCTGGGGGAGAAAAAGGCAACACCGCTAAGTTTTTTTATGAAGTTTCTGATTTTGAGAAGTAAGCTTGGATAACTGCCCATCAGCTGCTCTTGATGAGATTATTAGGAATTCATAGAATCACAGGGGATTTGGGGCTGAAGGGACCTCTGGAGATGATCCAGAGCAGACAGGGTCACCTGGAGCAGGTGACACAGGAGCACCTCCAGGTGGGCTGGGGATGAATCCAGAGAGGGAGACTCCATACCCACCCTGGGCAGCTCTGCCACCCTCGTGGAAAAAAGGTCTGCCTCCTGTTGAGGTGGAACTCCCTGTGTTTAAGTTTATGGCCATAGCTCCTTGTCCTCAGTATTTCACTCAGTATTAAACTAAAACCTTGCATTTTCACAAGAAACATCTCCATTCATCTGCACAAACACACGAGGTCAAGTTCTGAACCAACTGAGGAATGGAACTGCACCTTTTCAAGACCAGGGGGCAAAGCTGGCACAGGGAGCCACCCACTCCTGTCTCCTGCAGGAAGGGCAAAAAAAATTTAAAAAATTAAAAAGAAAAGAGTAGGGATGAAGAACCAGAGGAGAAGCTCCGTGGCATCTTTGCCAAACACTTCAGTGCTCAACTCATACTTTTTTCCCCCAAAAAAACCAAAACAAAAAAAAAAACCACAAAAACCCAGCTCTGTTCTCCAAAGCAATAATATTTTTGTCAATTTTAACAGACAATTAAATTTTTAAATTTGGCAAACCACTATCCTCCATCCCCAATTCCATATTTTACCCTGCATTACACATGGCTCCACACTGCTCTCTTCAGCCATCTCTCAGGTGGATTTAAAGCAAATGCTGACATCATATTCACATTTCCTTGTGCTTGTATTAATAAAGAAAATAGCTTTTCAGTTTTCCAATAACTGGTTATTTGGAGGGCTGAGCTGTGAGGGCAGAGCTGGACTCTCAACCCAAAATCTGGTCGTGCAATGCCCACACACCACAGCACGGAAATGCAGCTCCCTGTGGGTTACTGCATCCATGGTTTTGATCCAAAATTAATGACAGTCGAAAATGGGAACCTCTGCTAAGCTTCCACCCTGGGAAGAACAGGATATGACATTTATAAGCAAGTAGAACTAAAGGAGAAGACAATAACTGAGTGTTTCTCACCACCCCAACCCTTCCTGTGGTTACAGCACAACCTGCCTGGGGAAAGGAAGCCAGTCCTGTCATGGCTCAGAATGCCCACATTGCAGCTGGGAAATTTCTTCCAGTTTGGTTTGGCTGTGCAGCCTCCAGTACAGAGTAACTTAATTCCTTCCAGCAAGGAATTAAGAACCCCAGAATTTTCCAGGAGATTCTGGGCATGCCTGGAAATTAGATTCACTCAGAAAGAACCCTGAGAAATTAGTCAATAAAGCCCAAATAAAAAATAAAATGCACGTGTACACTCCAGTTCCTGCTTTGTAAGCATTCACAGGGAGATGTGGATGATACACATGGCAGATTAGCAGGACTGCAAATCCAGTTTCCATACAAAACCACATTTTTACTGTGTTATTCTCACAGAGCCCACTAATTCCTATAGCTGGATGTTGACAGAAACCAAAGACATCTTTAAGAAAATCTGATTTATTCAGGGATCTCTACGTGGATGTAAGGCCTTACCTTTGAGGTGAGAGACTTGCAAAAGCCTGGCTATAAAAAATAAAGCTCATTGTCACATTTCCCCCGGATTAATCTGCAAATTAATTTGCAGAAGTTACTCTGTAACTTGATGTAGGAAGGAAGCTCCTCTAAGTCCTCTGTAATGACAGGGCACAGCAGGAAGATGAAACTGGATTAATTTGCAAATTAAGCTTCCTTCCTACATCAAGTTACAAAGTGCTCCACACAGTTCTGGTACTCTCTGGTGCCAAAACGTAAAAGCTCATTACTTACATAATCACCATCATAAAACATTTAGCAAATAACTTCTTCACCTACTGTACACACAGCACTGAGCTGAATAATAAAGGCAGGAGGATTTATTTTCTTTAAATATTCCACCAGTTGCTGAAATGGCATTAAAAGCTTTTCAAGGCAACGAAGCAAGAGGTTGGATTATTGCTCCGTGCTGTGACTCAGGCAGAAGAAACACAGCAATAAATTGAATTAGATCTGCCTGATGTTTGTGGCTTCTGGGCTGCAGCAGGACCCTAATGGCCTGTAGGGCTGGGACACAGCAGCTGGGATTCTCCCACAAGGTCCCAGTAAAGGAAGACTCCTGGAAACCCTTCCCTGTTTCCCCTGGAAAACCTTCCCCTGTAAAGCAGTACCAGGTAGTGCAGTGCAGCTCCACAATATCAGACACCAAAGCGATTTCCATTTAAATAAGAACTGGAGGAAAATGCTTTCAGGCATTAATTATTGAGGAAGGATTCAGCTGGCCTCTGGAAATTTCCACTTAAGAGGAGATATTAACATATTTTCTTCTCTTTTTAAAGTGCATCTGGTTCATTACCAGGAGGATGCAGGAGGAAGGAGTACAGGGTAGAGCTGTGCACATGAAAAGTCAAAGAAACTGCATTCAACTTTGAAAAGAACCCCCTTGGGTTGACTCTTAGGGGATTTTTCCCCCCCCATTCAGGCCAGACTAGTAAATTTCAGTATTACCTCTACTTGGACCTCTGCTTTTGGGAATGTTCTGAGTCACTCCAAGCAGCCTTGCTGGGCTTTCCAGCACTGGGAGAGAGCTCCACACTCCTGACACAGAGCTGTCTCCTCCAGGCTGAGGAACCCCAGGCCACTGAGCCCCCCCATCCACCTCTGGAGCCCCTGGAATGCAGAGCTGCAGCCACTCCAGGGGATGCACCAACAGCAGGAACCTGCACAGGAGCCAACCCCTTCCCTCCCACGGCCACCTTCCCAGGGCACAGCTTTTCTCCTGCTAAAGCTGAATTATGATGCTCTTCCCCCCGATGTTGTGGGAATTAGCAATCCCACCCCTCCCAAAAAAAGGCAGAGCTGAAGTGGAAGGCAGAGCCAAGAAGGGGTTTGCTGCCATCCCCTCCTCCCTGGCAGCCCAGCTGTGGCTCCCATGTGGTTTTTACCGCTAAGGAAAGACTGTGCTAAATACTGAAGGGTCTGTCTGCTGCCTTACTTAGTTAAGAAAAATGCTTGCTGGGGAGCTAAATGACCTTGCCCATCTGTAGGGAATTTCTGGATGTCTATTCTACTGCTCATTCTCAGCATTAAGCTTTGTTTTCTCAATTCATCATAAACAGCCTCCCCTTTTTTGGATATTGTTAATGACTGTGAGTTTCTATCTGTCACACAATTTAGCTCAAATGCTTCCAGGCTGCTTCTCCTCCTTCCAGGGGTTTGGCCTGGAGTTGCCTCTGTATTTTACCATCCTCAGATGGGTCCTCTACCAGCTCTGCTCATTCCCACCCTCTCCTGAGCAGAACCTCCATGCATGCTGATGGGGATTTTGCAATACCTTGAATTATTATTGGGGCAAATCTTAGACCATCCTCTTCCTGTTCAGATTCCTATTATTTATATATTTATATAGAAATATTATTTATTCCTATATTTATATATTCCCCAGATCCTCCCTTTGGATCTGGCTTAGACAAAAAAATTAACAAATTAGCAGTAAAACAAGTCTTGAATGTTTTGGGTTTTTTGTTTTGTTTTGTTTTGTAAGCATTGCATTTTACCATCTGAATTTTACAGATTCTATAAAATACAGATGTCTCTGTATTTCACCATCCTCAGATGGGTCCTCTACCAGCTCTGCTCATTTCCACCCTCTCCTGAGCAGAACCTCAGTGCATGCTGATGGGGATTTTGCAGTACCTTGAAGTATTGGGGCAAATCTTAGACCATCCTCTTCCTGTTCAGATTCCTATTTTATATATATATATATATATATATATATATATATATATTTGTATATTTATATAATTATATAAAAATATATAAATATTATTTATTCCTATACTTATATATTCCCCAGATCCTCCCTTTGGATCTGGCTTAGACAAAAAGTTAACAAATTAGGAGTAAGACAAGTCTTGAATGTTTTTGGGTTTTTTTGGTTATGCCAGAGAACAGTAAGACATTTATGGTCTATTCAGATAAATGCATCAGAAAGGTGTTTGATGGTTTAAAACGTGCTGTGCTTGAATAAAAACCTGATTGGTAAATTTGCAATAGCTTGAAGTAAGCTGGACACCTCACTTCTCCAAGAGATGCAAGCTGTGATGGTACAAACAAAACCAGAACTTAGTATGGTTTTCTTTTATTAAATCTGCAAAGAATGATCACCTTCTGGAAGTGATTCCTGGCAGGAAACACCTTATCAGCTGCCCAATCTATCCTGCTTCCACCACAGGAAAGCACAGAGCAGTATGAAAGCAAAGGGGAAAAAATGCAGCAGAGAACAAATCCCAAAGAGAAAAGGGGTTTGAAAAGGGGTTTCTTAGTGTAAAAGGCTGGGAGAGCTGGGATTGTTCAGCTGGAGAGGAGAAGCTTTGGGGTGACCAAATAGTGACCTTCCAGTGCTTGGAGCAGCCAACAAAAAGGATGGAGAGTCATTATAAGGGCCTGAACAAGGGGGGATGGCTTCAAACTGGAAGAAAGCAGGGTTAGATGGGATATTGGGAATTAGGAATTGTTCCCTGGCAGGGTGGGCAGGCCCTGGCACAGCTGGGGCTGCCCCTGGGTCCCTGGCAGTGCCCAAGGCCACGCTGGAGCAGCCTGGGACAGTGGAAGGTGTCCCTGCCATGGCAGGGGTGGCACTGGAAGGGGTTTAAGGTCCCTTCCAACTTATGATTCTCTTCCTGAAGCCTCCCAGGAGGACAGAGCTGCAGCAAAAAAGATGGTTTTCCCCATCTGATGAAGTTCTGCGCTCTCCCTTGGATGGGTGAGCTGAAAACTCATGAACTGTCAAATCCCACTGTTCCTTCCACCTGCTGTGGAACGTGCAAAATGCAAAAGGATCAGGATGACAAAGTTACCAGTGAGAAAGGAGGAAAGGCACTGGCACAGGGACATGCCAGTGGTGCTAGAAAATTAATGACAAATCACACACAAATATTTGCATTTAAAAAAAAAAAAACTAAATTATATTTGGAGGAAGTCTGTGATTTTCTGCTGTTGGGAGAAATCTCATCACGAGCTGAAACACTGAATCCATTTAAATGTAATTTAAACTCCCAATGAGGCTCTCAAGCTTCCAAAGGCATACAAATGATTTCAGAGGGTAAATTCTCATCCTGCTAAGACCCAGCCAAGAGAACTGAGCTTGGTTTGTCAACACCTGTAAGACAAGCAGGAGGCAGCTGCAGCAGGTTTAAAGGGAAGAAAAAGGGGGATAAGGCAGAGAGGTGACACAAGGCAAAGACACTCATTTCCCTCCTCATCACCAGAGAAAACAAATATTTGCTTCATACAATCCACCACAACTCTGCCTCTGCAAACACAGAACTCCACTACCTAGCACTAGAAGCTTTTTGTGATTATCTCTATATATAATAAATATATATAAAGATATATATATATAATATTTTATATTTTTATATATATGTATATGTGTTATATATAAATATATATTGTGTGTATATATATAAACACAGAACATTTATATATTATATATATATAAATAGATAGATAGATAGATAGATAGATAGATATACACAGACACAGAACTCCACTACCTGGCACTAGAAGCTTTTTGTGATTATCTCTATATATAATATATATATATTATAATTATATATAAGTTATATAATCTTTAAAGAAATTTATAATCTTTATATAATTTTATAAAAATACATATGTTATATATACAAAAACATATATATATATATATATATATACATAATAAATATATAAAATCTTTATTTATAATCATATCCAAAAGCTCCCTGTCCCAGCCTTTAATTCACCCCAAACACTTTTTTTCTTTGGTGCCTTTCTGCCTTACCAGTACTTCAGGGGGTTATGGGGAAGGAAATAAAGGCACAAAGTTTATTCTTCCAAGAGGAAAATACAACTTTTCTGAAGAGAAAAGTTGTTATAAAACCTAGTAGCTAATGAGAAAGCTTATTTTTAGGAGGTTTCTGCACTGTAATAATTAGTCCAGGAGAATCTGGGACACACAATTTCAGGAATCCTCATCCTGAGATAAAGCTACATAACACTGGAGCATCACAGGGCTGGGGATCTTTATAATCACCTCACAAACATCTAGAGATCCAAATTTGGATGGAATTTAAAGTTTAACATTCATAATATTGTGGACAGGATGATAATAATAATAAAAAAAATCAAATCCATTTACTTTCATCTGAGAATTATCTAAGCAAATCCTCTTGCTGGGGAAGAAGCAGCTTTTGGACAATGGAAAATGCCAGGGCTCCACAACTGCCAGCCTGGACAGACATTTCCTGCAGGAAGAAATTCTCATCCATCAGATCTTTCACCCTTTACATGACTCTCATCTGCTCTAAAAATGGCCCTGACAGACCTTTCCTTTTTTTAAACCCACACCAAGCTCTGCTGGGTTTCATAGGAGCTACCAGAACTGTGAAAAAACACAATAAACCTCCTCACAGAAATCAAGAGACAGAAATCAAGGATATAAAATGGCACCTGGGATTACACATGCCACACTGACACCGTCCCCAGACAGAGCACACATGAAATTTGGGGCTTTTGTTTTATTCTGGGTGGTTTTAAATCAAATAAATTATGGCCATATTTCTTTCTAGGTTTTATTTTGCTGCTTTTTTTTTTGCCTTTTTTTTTTTTTTGCTCCCTGCAGCTGAATTAGTTCTAGACTTTCTGAGCCTTTCCTGCCAGAAGTTCTAATAAAGCAAAGACTGAAAAGCTGAAACAAACAGTTTTATCCTTCTGCTATTTTTAGAAGCCCATTTGAATTCTTATGTGCATATTTCAGTAACTAAAAGGGCAAGGGAGAGGGGAAAAACATAATTTCTGCTGTGTTCCAGCAGCAGAAGAATCTGAAGTGGATACAAAGGGATAGGCAGGAGGGGAAAGGGAAAAAACTGGGACTGGATAAAGGAGCAGGGAAAGAAGCAAAAGGGCAGATGGCAAAACCAAGGTGGTTTATGCAGAGGAAAAATAACATTAAATGCAAGGCAACAAGACAGGAGGAAAAGACAACAGAAAACACAATAGAGGTAACAGATTTACAAACAAACAAACAAACAAAAGTTTCAAACTTTTAGGGAACAGTATTTAAAAAGCAAGTGAAAGATGAAGCAAGGGAAAGCCAAACTAAAGGAGGAAAACAGGGAACTGAGGTTTCCAGAGAGAGGCAGCCCAGAAGGAAGGCACACACAATAACTGAGATTAACAGACACTTCTGCCAGATGTTCTGTCTCCCTGAACTCAGGAGAAACAATGGCATGGCTCCTGTTTCTGAACTGGCAGGGAGTTTTATTTTGGGTTGCACACTTTTAAGAATCCCAGTTGCCTTGGCCGGTGCTGAATGTCTGAAAGTCTCTTTAAAGATTTCCACTGCCACTGCTGAAAAGAAGCATCCAGAGCGCTGCTGCTCTCCTCCCAAATATGCTCTGTGGGTTTTATTTGCTCTTCTGAACAGCAGAACCACAACAGATCTCTCCATCAAAAGCAGAGTAGCTGAAAGTCCCTATAATAACCTAAAAAGTTGCTGTGTTCTGTAACTGAATGCTCAGCCCCAAGCAAGCTCAGAGCTCATTCCACCTTTTCAGAAAAGGCTGAGACAACACACAACCCAACCTGAAAAATTACTCAGGCCCACCAGGAGCTGAGAGACGCTAAAATACACTAAAAATACAACCAAAAATGCAGAAATTTTCAAGGCCAGCTTGAAAAGAGCAACCAGATCTCGTGGAAAGTGTCCCTGCCCCATGGCAGGGGGTTGGAGGGGGATGATTTGTAAGGTCCCTTCCAACCCAAACCAGCCTGATTCCCTGATCCTATGGAATGAGTGAGGAGCTGCCAGGGGGTATTTTTAGTGGGTTCCTGCAGAGATGAGTAAGAAGTTTAAAAGTGCACAAACAATTATGCAAATGGCAGTGGAAAGTTGCTAATGGCACAAAGTCTGCCTGAGTGGGCAGCCCTGCAGGATCTGTACCTTCCATGCAGGAAGCTGGAGAAGCAAGGAGGAGGAGAACTTAAATTTCATCCTGAAATGACAAATTCTGACCTTAAAAAGGAGCTGGAGGAAAAAAAGATGTCTGGGAGATGGGATAGTGAAGGAGGCTCAGCACTTCTCTGGACAGAGAATTCCCACCTCTAAGAGGATCAGCCAGCCCCAGAAGTGTTTCTTCAAGAGGCAACAGCTGGAAAGGAAGGTTTTCAAAAGCAGGTGGATAACTACCAGGTGTTCCATCTTTGAGGCTTTCTGCAAACCCTGAATGAATTTCTCTGCTGAAGTGCCAGAGGGGAACCCAAATGTGATTTACTGCCATCTGAGAGAGCAGGATCAACTCAGAATGGGAAGGAAGGGATGGCCTTTGGCAGGGCAGGGAAAAGACACGGGCTGAACAACCTTCCAAACTTTAAACCATTTGTGAGACCTGTGCAAAGTCTCTCCTGTCACACCAGCAGCCCAGAGGGGCTCCAAGAGAGCTGGGAAAGGACTTTTCCCATGGGAATGCAGTGACAGGACAAGGGGGAATGGCCTCAAGTGAAGAAGGGAAAGTTGAAAGTAGAGATTAGGTTTAGATTAGATATTAGGAAGTAGCTCTTTACCCTGCAGGCTTGGGGGGAGCAAACTTCTCTCCCTCCCCAGCCTGGATGTAAGCCAAGACCCAAACACAACTTCCCACTGTTGAAGGTAGCCCAGGGACACCCACAGCCCTTTCAGCAATTCTGGTTCTTCCTGAAGCACAGCCTGGAGCAGGAAAGACAGAGATCCATCCCTGAGGAATATATATAATATATAATGATGTGTATAGATATAACATAACATTATATTATATTATATTATATTATATTATATTATATTATATTATATCTTATATATTATATATATTACATATTACATATTACATATTACATATTACATATTATATATTATATATTATATATTATATATTATATATTATATATTATATATTATATATTATGTATTATGTATTATATATTATATATTATACAGACACATCACAGCCCTGATGGGATGGGCAGGGGCTGAGGCCAGCACAGGAGCCAGGCACAGAGAATTGCAGGCAGGACAGCCTGGGCAGGAGGCACTGGGAGTATTCGGAGCACTGGAGGCACTGGGAACACTGGGAGCACTGGAAACACTGGGAGCATTGAGAGCACTGGGAGCATTGGGAGCACTGGGAACACTGGGAGCATTGGGAAGCATTGGGAGCACTGGGAGCACTGGGAGCACTGGGAACACTGGGAGCATTGGGAGCATTGGGAGCACTGGGAACATTGGGAGCATTGGGAGCACTGGGAGCACTGGGAGCATTGGGAGCACTGGGAAGCATTGGGAGCACTGGGAAGCATTGGGAGCACTGGGAGCATTGGGAGCATTGGGAGCACTGGGAGCACTGGGAGCACTGGGAGCATTGGGAGCACTGGGAGCACTGGGAGCACTGGGAGCATTGGGAGCACTGGGAACACTGGAAACACTGGGAGCACTGGGAGCACTGGGAGCATTGGGAGCACTGGGAACACTGGGAGCACTGGGAGCACTGGGAGCACTGGAAACACTGGGAGCACTGGGAGCATTGGGAACACTGGGAACACTGGAAACACTGGGAGCACTGGGAGCACTGAGAGCATTGGGAGCACTGGGAGCACTGGAAACACTGGGAGCATTGGGAAGCATTGGGAAGCATTGGGAGCACTGGAAACACTGGGAGCACTGGGAGCATTGGGAGCACTGGGAGCATTGGGAGCATTGGGAGCATTGGGAACATTGGGAGCACTGAGAACACAGGGAGCACTGGGAGCACTGGGAGCACTGAGCATGTTTCCCCTCTGATTTTTTCATTCCCTTCAACTTCTCTCACTAGCACAGAAAATACAATATTTAATTTTCCAGGCATGGTCAAAGCAGCTCAGAATTTAAGGTGAGTCTTTAACTCTGGATTAAAAAAAAACCCAACAAAAATCAAACCAAAACCAAATCCCCCAGCTGCTGCAGAATAAAACTGATACCACTGTAACCACATGAAAAATACTATCATGATAGCTGTAAAAACAGTATTTCCAGTTTTGAATAGTTGCATGATACAATCAAAGCTCTCTGACAAAAACTGCCAGAGGAATAAAAACTCTTGCAGCCCCAGTCTCAATAACTAGGATTGGAAACTACTTATTTTTGACAAATCCCTTCATTCTGTGGGACTCAGGATTGTCACAAAGGCCACAGAAACCCATTAAGTGAGTGGTCCAGGCTTCCAGGGTATTAGGTCTCTTCCCTGGATCAAGTTGTGTATGCCTAAATATAATCCAGAATAAGCAGCTAAACGTTATCACATTCCTAGTAAGTAACAGCAGAGCTTTTCACCTTAAATAGCCAACCCCCAAAAGAGGAAACTTCTTCTGGAGGAATAAAAACACCAGGAAAAACTTGTTGTGTCTCAGAGCATTCTGCTGAAATCCTACTGGCACAGGTTCTGGTCCTACAGAAATCTCTGAAGAACCAGTTCAGGAGGGAAAATCAATTACAGCTCAGCCCCTTCTGCAGGACACTGCAGGGATTTTTCTCACCTGACTAACCAGAAAAAAACAGACCAACAAAAAAAAAACAAAAAAAAAAAAAACAACAACAACAAAAAGAAACAACCCACACATAACACAACAAAGAAAACCTGTCCAGTTATCTGGAAAAAAATATTCTTTCCAAAAATCACGTCCTGGTCTGCTCTGTTAGTTCATCCAGAATGCACTTCCCTCATTAAAAGATGTTATTCTGTCTCTTCTGGCCTTTGGCTGAAAAGAGAGCACAGCAGGACAAGTGCATCCTAAACATGTGGAGAAGTTGCAGTTTTGCTTGGCATTAACACACTGTCCCTTCCTACACTTGCTGGGATTTACAGGAAGGTTCTGAACAGGCAGGAATTCTCTCCTCTGCTGGTTGAAATCCATCAAGCTCTAAAGCCCCAGCCCTAAGTGGGGCTTTTTACTTTTCATCACACACACACACACAATCAGATGCATCAATATTCAAGTTACAGAATGACCATAATGGACATTTCATGGTTAAAAATACCCCAAGCAATGCAGTCAACACCAGCCACTTCAATTCTTTATAAGACTGCAAACTCTTCTTTTTATAAATAAAGATTTCATCTATATGATCAAAGAAAGATTTCTTTGCAGCCACACTTTTTTTTTTTTTTAATAGCTTTTCAAGTTCAGGAAACACTTAAAGAATGAAGCTTTCCTAGTCCAAGTCCCAGCCTGCAGCAGATTTTACAGCTGAGTAATAAACCCTTTTAAAATATGGTTTATTATGGAAATTCTGTCAGAGCCTTAATTAAAGCAGGCGCCACAACAGCAGAGCTGCTTCCACAACAAATGAGCCCTGCAGAGAACACCAGGCACCCACTGGCCTGAACATGGGGGGCTTCCCTCCCACCCCACCCTTCCTTTTCCCTGGGATGGGATCCCTGGGACAGCAGCTCCAAGGCGCACACACCTCCTGCTACGCCACGGAATCACTGCTGGCTGCAAAGTTAAAAAGGATTTTAAACCAGACTTTAAGGTCTGAGGTTTAATGCAGCTTTGGCTCAAAGAGATGATGAAGAATTAAGATCTCTTGTCGGCAGTATTTCATGATTTTGATTGAAATATCCTGGCCTCACCCAAGGCAGTTTTGCCCACAGTTTCAGAGCCCAAGTTTTACCCGAAGTAAATCAGAGAATCACCTGCTCATCAGGAAAGAAAAAAGAGGAAAATGATGCATTATGACAAGAATTTGTTATATGCTGGCAAAATGGGTCAAGACTGAGAGTCTGATAAATGTAAAAAGCACCTCAGTACCCCAGAAATTCAGAATTTGTGTGTAAAACACATTGAGGGCACCAATTCCACGCAGGAACGTTCCCAGAGCACAGAGCCTCCCCTTCTTCTGCAGCCTCCCCTCCAGTTTTGCCCACAGCCTCAGAGCCCCAGTTTTGCCCAAAGTAAATCAGAGAATCACCTGCTCATCAGGAAAAAAAAAAGGAGAAAACTATGCTTTATTACAAGAATTTTTATATGCTGGTAGAATGGGTCAAGACAAAGAGAGTCTGGTAAATGCAAAAAGCACCTCAGCACCCCAGAAATTCAGAATCTGTCATTGAGGGCACCTATCCCAAGCAGGAATGTTCCCAGAGCACAGAGCCTCTCCTCCTTCTGCAGCCTCCCCTCCACAGCTTCAGAGCCCAAGTTTTACCCAAAGTAAATCAGAGAATCACCTGCTCATTAGGCAAAAGATTATTGAGGTTTTTAGAAAATGATGCATTATTACAAGAATTTGTTATATGCTGGCAAAATGGGTCAAGAATGAGAGTCTGGTAAATGCAAAAAAGCACCTCAGCACCCCAGAAATTCAGAATCTGTGTGTAAAACACACCAAGCACTGGGATATAAATATAAATACATATTTATTCACACTGAGGGCACCTATCCCAAGCAGGAACGTTCCCAGAGCACAGTGCCTCCCCTCCATGTGTCTAGGTTTAATCCCACAGTTCCTTACCCCCAGGCCAACAGGATTCTTTCTTTCCCACTCAATTATGTTAATTGCAGAAGAACTTGCCTGTCCCTGGGGAAACTGTGGGAAGATCCTGCAGGGCCAGCCAGGGATCCTGGCCACATCCTCAGTGTCACTGAGCATGTTTGCCTCCTGATTGCTCCATGTCTTCCAACTCCTCTCACTAGCACAGAAAATATTCAATTTTTAATTTTTTTTTTTAATATTTAATTTTCCAGACATGGTCAAAGCAGCTCAGAATTTAAGGTGACTTTTTAACTCTGGATTAAAAAAAAAACCCAAACAAATAAAACAAGCCAAGTGCAGGGGAGGAGGGAGGAAAGGGGGCTTCTGCCTCCTTTAAGGTTTAAGGAATGCTGGCTGTGCCAGGAGCCTGCTGTGAGGAAGAGGATGAGGATGAATATTCTTCAAATAGATTGTGTTTTCTTTGTGTTTTTATTTCCAGGGTACATCACAGGCACAGTCTCCCCTTAATTTCCTCAAGTCACCACATTACCAATTTCTTTTTGTAAGAAGAAGACCAACTTCTTGGTTTCCCCCAAAAAACCCATCAGGGATAATACCAGAGGAAAAGCAGACATAGAAATACACCTTATATTATTTAAATCCAGGTTTCTCCAGGAAATAAATCTTTAAATCCAGGGAGAGGAAGGCAGTGCAAGGAGCCCTGTTGGGGACACAGGAGGAGTTTTGGAAAGCAGTGCTGCAGATGAGAAGCTCACGGGCTGAGCTCTGTCCAGCCCACGCAGAGGAGGCCAAGGAACAGCTCAATCCCACAGGGATTGCAGAAATCTGGGAAGCAAACACTCACTGGAGCACTTTCCACTTGCAAGCCCAGCAAGGCCAGCTGAATCCAGGCTTCTCTCAAGGCAGGATTTAAAGGGAGAGATAAATCTATCAAAGGCAGGGAATGGAAGAGACCTCCTGCCCTTCCCCCAAAAGCTGAAAAATCACAAACCAGAGTGATCCCCACTCGAATGCACCAAGCATCCTTTGGCTCATCCATCACTGGAAGTGTTTGTGCCAAGATTGGATGCTTCTTTCTAGATTGGCCCCAATTAAAACAGTCCTGTGGCCTCCAGGGCACTGTTTTATCTGGTCACAGTGGTCCCTCTGGGCTTTCTAATCTGTAATCTAATTTCCAATCATGGAACAGCACCGCAGTGTGCTCTCCTTGGTTCCATCCTTGGAAGTGTCATGCGGTGCAGGATGTGGTAAATAAAAGCACACAGCACTTATTTTTAAAGCTGGCTGGGCTGAGATAGGGAGGAAGGACTATTTGTGGGTGGTTTAAATGAATGTACTATATTTAATTCATGGCATTCATCAGATGACACAGCAAGAGGCACAGAACGAGGATCAAACAATTAAGATTTTACTGAGAAAATGCAGTAATTCCACTGGTTTGGAATGGCTAAGGAGGGCCAGCTCTTCAGCCAGCCATGAGATTTTCCTTCTCCATTCACCAGTTTCCCCCCAAAGCCTGGCAGTGAAATACATATTTATTCCCATTAGGTTTGGTGACATCATATATTTTAGAACACACCAGATCTCCCCATCCCACTGATGAATTCTGGTGTGTAAAATGGGAACAGAACTGAAAAAATAACCTTGTCATGGGCTCTCAGCACTGAACTGCTCCCAGCTTGCTTCCCATCACTTTGAATTTTTGTGGATTTATCAGAGTGGAGGTGGCCAAGTGGCTCTTCTTATACATATAATATTATATATATATATACATATACATATATATATATATAATATATATATAAATATCAGGCCACTCAAAAAGCTTGGTTAGATTTTTATAATAAATACAAATAATAAACCTACCTGGCCCAAGAATGCCTTTGATTTTCCCCTAAGTACCCTATTCTCTCTCCAATTTTCCACACAATCAACAGACAAAAGAAGGTCTCGTGTGTTTCCTTGAGAGGAATTCTGTAATTAGAAAGAAATTTGACTGATACAAAGTTAGCTCAGTGGAAAACTGCAGGAATGGTGAAATGATCAAAGTCACTTGTAAAAACAGACAAAACTAAACATTTGCTCGTGTTTATCCAATGGGGCTCCAGAAAAGAAACATTAATGAACATTTTAACGGGACATTTCACAGCCTAGATAAAAGCTGTATTAAAACAGCAAGTTAATTCCAAATCAAATCTTGGGCAACCTAGGAGTATAAATGAAAACAATGAGCACTCTCCTACTTTTTATATGACAAGCAAATCTCTGTTTATTAAATATCAAGCGCCCAATTTTCATTCCACGGGAGCTGCATGTCTAATTCCTCTCAGCTTTTCTGGAAGACAGCACTGCGGGGACAGACAGCCATTCTTTCAAAGCCCTGATGTCTGTGCTTCTGAGTGGGAGCTCCTCAGAAAGGGACATGAAAGAACTGAACACACATAAAGAACAAAATTCACAGCCAGACGAACAATAAACAGCACAAAACAATAAAGAGCACAACGAGGCCAGGCTGTGATAGCACAGCAAAGCCTCGCGCGGCGTGTGCGCGCGTGCTCTTTCAAAGTTCAGAAAGTCACATCCATCTTTAGTAAAGCAAAACCACACATGATGGGTTCATTACTGCTGAGCCTTCAGAGCTTGCTGCACTGGAGTAATAATCCCAAGCTGGAGTTTAGGAGGTTCCAGGTCTTTTTCTGCACGACAGATCCCAGCCTCACGCAGTAACCAAACAATTCCCAGCCTCTGCTCGCTCAGCCTGGGATTCCCAGGGACTGCAAACTTATTATTATTATTATTATTATTATTATTATTATTATTATTATTATTATTATTATTATTATTATTACTGTACGAGTATACCTGAAAATTAAGTTTCAGGCCTGCCCTCCCAGATAACATTGCTGCTGCTTTCAAGCTAAAATCAAGTTGTGCACACCTGATGGAAAGAACAGTGAGGCAGGTCAAAGTTCTCATTACTTGCCCCAACAAGCCTTTATTTAAAGGCTGCATGAATAAATATGATGTTGATCCTTCTGCTGTTCAAATAAAAATGCAATATTAGTTCCCAAATCAAAACACAGAGTTTTTAAAAATACCGTTTCTAGCATGCTCCATATATTGGGAGTGGCAGAATAAAATTTAGCAAACAGCAGACAGGATTTGCCCTTGTTATTCCCCCCAAATTATGAAAAATAACACAATGCTGATTAAAATCAGAGGAAACTTCACAGAAGATATTCTGGGGTTCTTGGGCAGCAGGAGTCCTGAATAAACTGGGAAAAAACAAACAAACAAAAAACCCCAAAACAAAACCAAAACAAAACAAATAAAAACCCAGGGAAAAAAAAAAAAGGCAAAAAAAATTTTTAAAAACACACACCAATAAAAATAAGCCCACCAAAACCCACCAAAAACCAAAATACCCCCAGAAAATGGGTTTTGCAGAGCTCCCAGAAGGCTGGTTGTGCACAGGGACACACAAGATTCTCCCCATCCTTCTGAAATCACTTGGAGGAAGTCACAAATGCCAGGGAGAACCTCTCCAAACCCTGCAGAAGATTTCTAATCCTAAAACTATCGGTGACTCAGACCTGCAGCCTGAGTGAGTGAAAGCGCTGACACCAACCCCAGTGCCAGGGCTGAGCTGGCATGATAATGATAATTATGCACACTCACTATCAGCCAGCCAAAATGCCTCCCAAAAATAGAACCACAGATATGAGCCCTCATTAGAAGTGTCTGAATTACCAGGATTCCTAATTAAAAAAAAAAAAAAAGAACTTTATTGATGACAACTCAGCAGGTTTCCATTCCACCGCAATTAATCTGGTAAAATACCCAGAGTATTTAAAGGGAAATTAAGGGCTGACCCCACAAAAAAAAAAAAAAAATCCTACCTGGCAGTTTTGGTTTTTGTTCAGCATAAAAGATTTACAACTCATTAATTAGCTTTTGGGAGATGTTTTAGGTGCCCTGCACTGAATGCACATCTCACACTGTAAACAGCACTGAGAGGTTTTGGAGCACAAAAACCAGTGTGGGAACGAACAATTAATTTGTAAAAGCATGCTAAAATTTAGGGCTGGCCATTTGACACATAACCACACCTGTGCAGCACTGATTTTTACTCTGCTCTTTGCTAAATTTTATTCTGCCAATCCCAATATATGGAGCATGCTAAAAAATGATATTTTTAAAAACTTTGTGTTTTGATTTGGGAACTAATATTACTTTTTTGTTTGAACAGCACTTTACTTCCTACACTGCTGGAAAACAACAGAGAAAATGCAGAATAGTGGGGGAAATCTGGGAGGTCAAGACACATCCAAATTAACTCCTCCAGCAAGAACCTCATCCTGTGTCTTTGCTTTCCAGCCCTCTGCATTAAAAACTCCAAATTTACACAAAGCTGAATTTATTCTCCCTAATTTTCTTCAATTCCCAGGGCTCCTCTTTCCAGAGGTCCACATCTCTTCTTTTATTACCCAAATAAAAGGTACTAACTGCTTCCTTAGACGTCCCTGCTCTCCATCACCACCTTTGAAAAAAAATCCTCACAAAGTGCTGAAATTCAGTCAAAGCACAGCATTTGCACTGCCCTGAAATGAACATTTTTACACAGTAAAATGAAGCATTTTTGGTACCAACTGTTCCCACAGAAAAGGAACACTCAATCCAGTTTCCCCAAACGGGAAAAAAAAATAATAAAAAGGCAAGGAAAGCCATTTTTAGACTGTACAAAAATACAAAGAACTGATATAACCCACAAGGAAGTGTGGCTTGTGTGCACCACTATTAATCTATCTTGACTGAACAATATATATAATTTTTTTTTTTATTTCACTCTTCCGCCTCCACTTTTTGTTTGCTGTTGAGGACAGATAAGTGCTCCTGGCAGTATCTTGGCACAGGCATTTCACTGAACAGTAGCTATTGTAAAAGCAAAAAAATAAAAAAATAAAAAACAAAATCTCAGTCCCTCAGGTTCTGAGAATTTCACTTTGGGCTGAAAGGTCTCCAATTCTAGGTTCATGCTGGAAAAGCAAGAAACCTTTCCTCTGTAGAGGGGAGTCAATGAGGGGGTTTAAAATTCTGATTAAATCCTGAAAGGTTCTGCCAGTGCTGTGCTGTGAAGAAAAACATCAGCCAAGGCAAGGAATCCCACTCCTGGATGGTCTTTAAGATCCTTTCCACCCCAAACCAGCTCTTGGTTCTGTGATTGTGCCAACATTAAAATAACCCTGGGAAGGAGGGCGCTGGAACACCAGGGATGAACAGCTCCCTGCACTGGGAACCTTGCAGTGATCAAGGCTGATTAAGAAATGCATGGGGAGTTCTTGCCTTATCAATGTGGAAAACAAAACAAAACAAAAAATTTTAAAAATCTGACACATTAGGAATTTTCACACAGAGAAATACAGAAGGGACTGGCTCATGCTAGTAAATATTCCAAATTACACTGTGCACATTTTGTTTTTAAGGGGATTTTTCAAATCAGTTCATAGCCATGTCATCTTTTGTACCAGCTTTGTCAGGCCTACTAAATTAGCTTTTTTTTTTTTTTTATTTACTCTGAAGTGTCTTTTTAGGGAAGGTTTAAGAACTGTGCCAAGAAATAAAAGTGCTAAATCTTCTCAGACGTGAAGGTATCTTAAATAACTGTGTGGCTGTGCCTTTGATCATTTCAGGGTAGAAGCCTGGCAATGCTGCTGAGAGGAGTCATCCCCTCTATTTGTTCAGCAGATCCTGCACTGAGAAAACAGAAACACTTTGAGGCTCCCCAACCTTTATCAGGAATGAAGTTGTAATTGGCAAACCAAGGACTCATTGAGAGCAATTGCTCCCTCTGTAACTTGGTTATGTTCATCAATTAACAGTTAGGGGGAAATAAAAGGGAAAAAAGAGATGGTTAACAGTAATTATCCTTCACTTCTGCAAAGCTGATACATGCATCATCTTCCTCTTTGCTAAAACTTTATGGGCATCCACAACTTTTTCTTTCTTTTTCTTTCCAGCTGGCTGAAATCCTGACTGTGGAGGCAGAGCTGTGACACAGGTGACATTCAGGTTTTGGAGGACACAGCCTCTGGACTTTGATTTAGCCACTTGTTTTCCTAGAGGGGGAAAAAAATCAACTTTTTTTTGGAGTCACCCACTCTATTAGTTCAGCAGATCCTGCACTTCGAGGCTCACCAACCTCCCCTGCCTTTATCAAGAATGAAGCAGAAGCTGTAATCGGCAAACCAAGGACTCATTGAGAGCAATTGCTCCCTCTGTAACTTGGTTATGTTCATCAATTAACAGTTAGGGGGAAATAAAAGGGAAAAAAGAGATGGTTAACAGTAATTATCCTTCACTTCTGCAAAGCTGATACATGCATCATCTTCCTCTTTGCTAAAACTTTATGGGCATCCACCACTTTTTCCTTCTTTTTCTTTCCAGCTGGCTGAAATCCCACCTGTGGAGGCAGAGCTGTGACACAGGTGACATTCAGGTTTTAGAGGCCACAGCCTCTGGATTTTGATTTAGCTACTTGGGGGGGAAAAAAAAATCAACATTTTTTTCTTGTCCCCACCTTCAGCTGGATTTATTTATCCCCTTACTATTCCCAGCAGCTCTGCAAAGCTCATTTCCCTAATTTTTTTGGCTTTCTAGGATAAAGAGGCAATTGCACCCTTCAAACCTCTTTATGGGGGAAGAAACAACTGAGGCAAAACCTACTCATGATAAAAGGGTCAGTGGAAATTTGGCAATTAACTGTGAGCAGGATGAGCTGCACAAACTGCCAGGTCCAGGGTCCCCTCTCTTTGCAGCACAGTTTTAAAAGTAAATTTAATTTTTTAATACACTTTTCCAGGATTCTTTTACCCCCACTTCATCAGGGTTCTGAGAAGGCATTGCTGCCTATTCATGAAAATATCCAGCACACACTGGCAAATCCTTCTGGATTTTTTTCAGCAGCTTAAATTTTCCATCAATTTTAATACCCAACCTTTTTTTCTGCTGACTGCTTCTCACTTCTTCCTTCTATTCCTGAATTCAGGAATTCAGGGATTCCATATTTTATTTCCTCTTCTTCTTTATGCGGGGACTTTTTTTTTTTTAATTTGCATGGATAGTTCCTGAATTTTATTGGAGGGTTTTTTTTTCACTTACTAAATTTCTCACAAGATAAATACCCAAACCCAGGAACTCATAGTTGTCTCCTACCAATTTCATCTCAAACAACTGAAGGCACTGAATTTAAAAATTAATTTCTGAGTAAAACAAACACCCAAATTGCAGCTAAACCTCGCAGTGCACTCTTCTGGTGGAGGATGTGCTCTAAGTGACAAAGAGATAAAAAAGAGGCTCAAAACACTTTCCCACAGGAACAAAACTTTGCTTTTTTATTGCAGTCCAACCTAGCCCTTGTCTTTTGATTCAGGGAGCTTCAATCAGCTTAGCCCATCAGTTTTGTGAGCAATAATTCTAATTAAACCCCACTAATAATGTTGATAGGGGAAAAAACCTTCTCCATGCATACATTTTCCTAGAGCTAAACACATAAGATTATAAAGCTGCAAGCAGCCACTGTAACAAAAGAAGATGAAGTGCCAGAAGTTCCAAAAATAAATTAATAAAGCCCTCTCAAGACCCCATTAAAATCTCCTCTGGGAATAATTTGCAATCTGCAAATCACACTCATTTCTTTATTCATTCTGCAAATCATGATCACAAATCATCAACCAATCACCCACCAAATTTTACATTCTTGTAGCTTTTTATAAGCGAATACAATCAAATTATTATTATTTCTATTATTAATATTGTTATTAGTAATACCATTACTATTATTTTATAGTATTGTTATTATTATTATATATCATAGATATTATAATATAAATAATAAATATATAAAATATATAATATACATAATATATATAAATATATAAATATTATATATAAAATGTATATATAACTATATAAATGTTATAAATATAGAAATATAAATAATAATTAATGTATTATATTATTTATAGCATATTACATTTATAGTATATATTATTATGATAATGATCATCCTTATTATCATTATTGTTATTATTATATTTAATTTTAATTTATGTTTTACTTATTTAATTTTAAAGAACAATTAATTAATAACTAATATGATAATATTATTAATAATAGTAATAATATTGTTATAATATTACAATAGTATTATTAATAGTAATAACAGTGTGTCCCCATGTCAGCTGCATTTCAGGGCAACCAAACAAGGGCAGGAGGCACCTCAAAAAGAACACTTTGGTTTTACTCATCCCCTTGGGAGATGCTGGGAAAGCTGAGCCATCTCCCACTTCCCTCTTTCCCAAGGTGAAGGAGCAGAACGCACAGGAGGTGGGACAGCAAACGTGACCCCTGCAACCAGAGAGCCACAAGAGCACAGCTCAGAAAAGCCCTGCCTGCTACACCACAGCCCAAAAAGCCCAGAACAAACCAAAAAAAAAACCCCAGTGCAACACCAAAAAAAGGCAGAAGCGAGCACAGGGGAGAAGTACAAAGTGAAAAGTGGAAGTAGAAAGAGAGCATGTCAACCCCTGTGTAGCTGTCTGTCCTTCTGGAGGGTGACTCAGCAGAACAAAGGGATTTGTCCTCATGGAGAAACAGAGTCCATATTGCACAGGAAGTGGCAGAAATTCACTGTCTGGAATGTGACTGCAGCTCCAGTGGCTTCCCTGGGGAATTTCCTCAGCTGCAGATCACCACCCTGCTCCACATCAGCTGTACACACCAGGGTAAGACTCAGCTCTGCCTGCACTCAGTGGAAATAAGAAAGAAATCTGCAGAAAAACTAGATGAGTGTGAGACTCTCATAGCTGAGAAAATTCCCTTTTGCACTGAATAAATCTGGATTTATAAACTGGAATACTCTGGGAGGACACAGGTACAGGACAAACCATGTGCCTCCACCACGACCCAACACTGAAATTGTCACCATACGAAAGTCACCAGGTTTAAGACCAACATCTATATTTTAAATACTTGTACTTCCCTTTTTGCATCAGTTCTGTCACATGCATAAATGTTAAAGGAGGCTGAAAGGGGAACATGAACAAACAGCTTTTAAACCATCAATTTAAAAAAAAATATGTTTTTAGCAGTACCAAGAGATGCAGCACTTGGATGAGATCAGACCCAGCTTATCAGCATTTGGAGTTAAACACCACGTGGTAGAAAAAACAAGACAGCTATAACTTTATCCAAGGACAGATTTTTCTGCAATATCTGTGTTTGGATTAATTTCTGTCACTCTTCCTCTCCAAGCATTCCCATGCCATCACCAGTGGATTTTCTGATGAAAACACAGCATTATTCTACACCCAGAAATCACCTGCTACCATGCAAAGCAGCATGCTCAGGGGGTGTAAAAACATCAAAGTTAATGTAAATTAAAATTTAAAATAAGAGTTATTTTATTAAAAATTAAAAAAAATTTAAAAGTTAAATAAAAAGGAAATAAAAGGCAATTTTCTTTGGTTTAGTGAAGCCATGCTTAGCCTCACTTTGATGAAATAAATCTCCACCTCCATCCATGCACTCTTCCTGTTTTTATTAAAATCCTGAGTGCAGTTTTCCTTGCAGAGTGGGTGAGTGGGAGTGTGGAGCACAAGTAAACCCTGTCTCTGCACGTCACAGTTGTGAAACACATTCTAAATAAAACCATATGCTCTCAGAAGGAACATTTCATCTCTCTCCCCTTTTGCTGCCTGCTCAGGTCGGCCCCAGTGCAGGGCTGAGGGAATGCAAATGCATTTATAGAAAGGTTTGATGAGAAACTGATAAAAAACACATTCATTTCTTTATTCATTCTGCAGGGTGAATGCACAAAAGACTTAATTTTAAGAAGAATTCCGTGATTTGGCTTCTCCTCTTGTCTCCTTGAAACAGTTGGGAATTGGTGTCACCTGGTACCTGTTTTAGTGTCTGAAACTTCAGTGATTTCCAGATCATCTCATGATGATGGGGAGGAAACAAACAAACAAAAAAATCACTAATCCACCGTCCTAGCAAAAAAAACCCCTTAATAACAGATTTATTCTAGAGCTGGTTAGAAAGTTCTGTGGTTTGTCCTCACATTTAACACCTCAGTGATGCCCTGTGTGGCTCTCAGCTATGAAATTTAACAAGCCATTCTGTCGATTCTTTGTAACATTTTGCAAAATTTGCCTATCATGCCACAGAAATAACTGACCCCGTGTTCTTCTTTCCCATTCCTTATTTTCTGTCCAAACACCTGCCTTGGTGACACAGGGAGGCTGACCCAGGAACGTGGGGAGCAAAGACAAACCACCTCATTTCTCCCTCCTACCAGGACTTCTTTTGCTGATCAAAAACACAGCAAAGGGGAAGTGCCAGAACTTATTTTTTTTTTCTCTGTATAATATTTAATTTCCCATTCTGAGTTATGCAATGAGCAGCTTTCCTCCCTGGGTCTGCACTAGGTATTTTGGACACATATAAAGTGTGTTATCCTTTTTTCTCCCATCCTTTGGCATCTCAGCTGTTGTTCAGGTTGCTCTGAAGAAAAAGGGCAAACCCAAAAGCACCACTCTCCAGTGCTGCATTCGTGGAATGATGGAAAAAAAGGAATATTGGGAAAGCAAGCCAGCAAGTGTGAAGGGCCAGGTTATTCAGGAGTGCTCATCAAACCCTCATCTGTGTGATCAGCACTGAACCCCAGGCTCAGACACTGATAAAGGGAAGATAAATTTCCCCCCAAGCTGAGGCTGCTCTGTTGTGCAAACCACAGCCCCACTCCAGAGCTCTGACAGCTAAATGTTGTTAAATTACTAAATTTCCATTACTAATAGGGATTTTTGCTTGTTTTTCAAGCAGCTTCCTCGCCTGGTTTTCAGATCTACCTAAGACATAATCACTACCAGAGATGGCTAAAATAATAAAAACTAAATTAAATTAAAGCTGTGTACATTTGTAATGCTTCACCCACAATCAGTTTCATGTGGCTTCGAGTGGATCACACGTTCTGGGTGTCTTGTCTGGTTTATTTCTTTTGTTTTATCACACATTCTTTCATTTTGAGTCCTGTCTCTCTTGTCACGACTCTCCAAAGGATTTAGACAGGCAGCCAAGCATGCAGAGCACGTGTTCTGGAAGCACAGATAAATTAAACAAGCTGTACCTGATTGCAACTGGCCCCTCCTCTGCCAGGATTTTGCCAACTTTTGTAAATTAGACACACAATCAAGTGCACAACTCAAAAACCCTGGATCTCCACTCTCCCTTTTTTTAGCTTGTGAGAAGGAGAGCCACGGCTAACAAATCCTAATGCTCAAAATGTGACACACAGTGGAGGGGGGGGAAATAAAAACATGATTCCTTGAAAGTTATTGACAGATCAGCTGCAACCTACCAGAGGCTGAAAAAAGATACCAGATGGAATTACAAAATCCTTGCTATTAGTGCATCAAACCAAATGCTGTATTCTGAAACCAAACTCTGCCCCTCCTCCTGCTGCAAGGAACTGTTTCTTGGAAAATTGCTTATGCCTTTATTGGTGGTGACTATTGACTCTAATAGTTAAATGTGACAAAGGGAAAAAAAGAAAACAACAAAACAAAGCAGAAATACTGTCATAAAACACTGTCCAGACTTATCTGCCTTGCAAATCCCATTAAGATAAAAAAAAAAACCAGGTACTCACCTAAAATTGAAACTTAAACCCCCACAAACTGTTATTAATACTAAGTACCTTGATATTTGATTTTACAATAAAATATAAGAGATAACACACACACACACAAAAAGTGGGGAGATGGGATTTATGGCTGAAGGAAACATGACAGAAAAGAAACAGAAAAGAACAAATTCTAATTTAAAGTACACCAAGTAAGAATGTCTTTCATTGCCTGTAAACACATAATATAATGTAATATAATATAATATCATATCATATCAGCAGCACAGCTCCACTGCCAGAACATTGATGCAGGCTTAAAAAACACAAAGCCAAACCCCTCAAAATCAGTATTGATGTAAACCCCAGCTCAGGCCAGCAAACCACCTGGAAATCCCACTTAGGATCCAAAACTATGACAATTTTTTGAGCACTTTCAAGACACGAAAGCCAAACTTTTTTCCAAACAAGCCTCAAACTGCTCCCAAGGAACTGTCAGACCCCTTTCCCATGGGAGTACTGAGGAATTCTACCTCCTGAGGGTTTAAAAAAAAAGAACTGATGTCTGAACTGATGTGTTACATTTATTTCCCAAACACCTGCTGGTGTTTCAGGGCCTGAAGCAGCAAAGGCATCGAGACTGTCACCAACAGGCAGGGCAGAGCTGGGAAAATCACACAGAATTCTGAACCAAGGGGCAAAAACTTGGAGGAGTGAAGCTTAAAAAGCCTGCCATAACCATGGCCATTCCCAGGATTTTAATCAGAATACAAACTGGGACTGGGATGCCTTCCTGAAAGTATTCTGATAGCACCACAGATATGTCATTCATTGGTTATATAGATTATATATAAATATTTATTTATAGATTAATTATACTAAAATAGTAATAAAATTATATATGTAATAGATACATACTATATATCATATGATTATATAATATTATTATATATTATTATATGTATATTACACAATATAGTATGTAATTATGTAATTTATGTAATAATTCTATATATCATATATATTATATCAATTTATATATGTATATTTATTCAGATTCATATTATCATATTTATATATTATATATTATAATATATAATAATGTATAATCTATAGAATCCATTATCCAATTATATAATATATAATTAATAATCATGCATGTAACATATAAGAAATATTATATATATTATATTATATTTCATCTCTTTCCAAGTGTGCAGATGCTGACAGGGCCAGGATCCTGCAGCACCAGCACGAGGCAAACAGACTTACACTGACATCTAAAGGTGTCATTTACTATCTGATGCCTCACAAAATGTCTGCAAAGGGCCAGCATCTTGTAAAAAAGGTAACAAGACAGAAAAAATGTCATTATTTAATTCTTACAATGAGTGTCCCAGTATTTAATTCTCACAATGAGTGTCCAAGGCCAGGCTGGGCAAGGCTTGGAGAAACCTGGGATAGAGGAAGGAGTCCCTACCCATGGAATGAGATGAGCTTTAAGATCCCTACCAAACCATCCTATGATCATCTGCACATAAAGCCCAATTTTGAGGCAAATTTCCTTTTTCCTTTTTTCAGTAAGAATTATGTAGTGTTTTCTTCTGTCTAGAAAACTCAGCTTTTGCTAAATTCTGTCTTGGGGAAAAAGATGCATCTTTTCCATGGAGTTGGGCACAAATCCCAGCTGTAGCTCAGCCACTTGAAACCAAGTGGTCATTTCACAGTTAATATTTTTTCCCTGCTTTTAAGTTGGTTTTCAGCAAAATTCCCATTAGAAAATGTGAATGCTGGTTTTGCAAGTAGCATGGGTTAAATCAGAATATATCAAAAGGTCTCTCATCAGTGATCCTAAACACACCTCCTACTGTGCCAGAGAAAAATGGACATGGAAACAGATAGCAAATCTATTTCTTTTGTGCCTTTCAAACCCAGACACCACCTGTTGTTCTGTCCACAGCCTGTGAGACACTTAAACCTGCACACAGTTCACTGAATAAAATGTATTTTCCTGAATTTCCACCGGCATCCAGCCTGTTCTCCCTAAAGTACAAATGCACTGGGAAGGGAGCAGTAAATCCTTCTTTAAGGAGAGGTGCACACCCATCCTCTGTGCCTGTGCAGAGTCTCACATCCTGGCAGAGCTGTATTTCTGAAGGATTCATTTGGGAATAGAATTGGAGGCTCCTGGTGCATCAGGGCTGACTCTGGAAAGCCTGATCTGCATGTGCCTGGTTCTGTGGAATAAATCAAGTGAAGAGATGGCTTTAATCCATTTCAGTAAGGTTCTTTAAACTTGAAATAATTTGTGGCAGCAGAGTCCACTGCTGCAACAGGAGGTGCTTCATCAGCTGAGTCAATAAAGGTGACCAATCACACAATTTCCTAAATTACCAGCCCTTGAACAGAATTTGTTTTTAAACAATTTTTTAAAAATAGTTAGAGTGCTTTGAGCATCCCTGGCAAGGTGGGGAGAGGAGGGAATTAAAACCCTGAGGAACAGCAAGGCCATCAGTAGTGAACTCAGGCTCCCAAGGCAGCACAAAACCATCTGTAACATCTCACCTGATGGCTCAGGAAATCATTTTTTTTATTTCAACAAAAGGTGTCTGAGGGTGAGTTATTCCTAAGGCTTCTTTAATCCAAGAGCACACCAACATTCCTGGAAATTACAAAAGGCGGGTGGGAAAAGCTGACAGCAGGCTCCACACAAAATTTAGGCTTGACTCAATGCAGCCAAAACCTCATTAGGTTTAAAATTAGTATTTTTCCTCTGCTTTAATCCAGACATGGACTGCAAAAATAACCGAAAAGTTCACAGACATGTCCGTGGGAGGTAAAGATAATCTTTGTAAAGAATGGTCTCAATTACAGTGATGGGAGTGGCCAGCAACTATTAAAAAATCCTCTAAAAATCCACAAAACCCCATCCAGTCCAGAGGCACTGCCTAAACTATGAGAATACATTTAAAAAACATTGTCCAGTGAAGGCTTTTGTCTGCCTACTCGATTGCAGGACTAAAAAACAAATGAATCCCAAAGCAAGCAATTAAATGTAAGGACTGCTTGCAAACCTGCAGCAGACTTTTCAAGGGTTTTCAGCTCTATAAAAGCCACAGTTTGAGTGGCAGATTTCACATCAAAAAGAAGGCTGTAAAGTCCAAATCAGCCTGTGGTCACCTTTGCACATTTGTGTCTCTCAAGTGTGCCCAGAAGGTCTGGTAACAGGAAAGGACGGAGAGGTTTTCCAAATGTATTTTTCCAAAAAAAATAAACTCAAGTGAAAAACTTCAAACAAAAAAAAAGAAAAAGATTTCACTCAAAGGGAGAGGTGACACATAACATTATCATATATCCCAAAACCAACCACCCAAACCATTTTAGATTCAGGAAAATTCAAAGCTGGTAAAAATGCCCTCACTGGACTTCCTGAAGAATGAGATCTTATAGCACATCCCAGCCTCCTACAACATAGAAACCAGCAGCTCATTAAACACATGTCCCACAAGACACAAATAGAGAAGTTTCAGAATTGCTCAGTTTGGTCTCATTTTTTGGCAAGGAACTGTTTTTTCCCCTATCTCCCTTCCTTTTAGGCTCATGGCAAAAAAGGGCAGCTTTGGAAAGATTTCTCCATCTGAACCTAACCCCTGGAGAGAACCAAAGACTGGGAAAAAACTGAGAGGTATCTGTGTTTATTGTTGGGATAAACAAACTTCAGAGCATTTATTTGTTCTGTTCCAAGTATGTCCTGTGCTCAAATACCATCACCTTGATTATCCAGAAAATTAAAACCCCACTTTGTGCACACAGCTGATCCTTGTGCACGTTCAGCTGATCCCATGTGTCTGTGGTCCCATTCTCTATTTTGGGTACTGGAATGACACAAAAGAGCTAAAAAGGCATCAGATAAATGCGTGACCAAGAGCCCTGGTGCTGCTGGACCCTGCCAAGCCAGCCCAGGCTGCAGTGGCAGGAGAAGCACATCCAGGTTTAAGGAATTACAAACAGCCACGTCAGGCAGACTTGAAAGCATCAGCACACAACCCCCCCCCCTTTTTTTCCCAAACCAGCCCAGCTAAATCAGCACAATCTGCTGCCAGTTTAACGTGCAGGTGCTCTGCAATCCCTCCTGGGACTGCACAGGAAAGCTGAGCTTAGGACTCAAACCACAGAATCGCCAGCATTCATTGAGAGGGCTCAACCACTCTCCCAGCCCCTGAGCTGCTCCCTGCCCTTGCTGGAAGAGCAGGATGTGCCAGCAAGTCTGTGGGCCACATGGTGAACTGAGGATCACACCACTGAGGCTGCTAAAAATAACTCCCCCACCCTTTTTTGGGGTGGGGTGAGCGTGTCTGAGGTGCCACAGCCAGCTGTGCTGCTGCAGCTGGAGCTGGGGCAGGGACTGCTGGAGAAAATGCTGCTGCCACGTCCCCAGGCACTGCAAGGGGATGCTGTGACACAGCAGAACTCACCTTCTCTGCAGGGTGACTTTTGCAGAGCTGGCACCCTGGCCTGGCCAGAGGATGGGCAGCCCTGGAGGGGGAACCAAGCCTGAAGAGAAGAAGCTGCATATTTTGCTCTTCCAGCAAATTGCATCTGGTTTTCCTTCTGTTTTACCCTGACATCTGTCAAATAAAGACTTTCAGCTCTCCACCCAAGGCAGGCAGCCTCAGCTGACAACACCAAAATGCAAAACAGCCCTTTATCTAACACAGACTGGATTTCACTCTCCTTTCCAGGCCTCCTCTCTGCTCACACACGTGGGGTTTCATCCCCACACCCCCCAAATGGAGAGGGTCACTGGCATCAGTGTGTTTGACAGGTTTCCAATGTGCTCTATAACTACAGGACAACCCCATTATAATCACTGTAAATATTTTAAAAAACACCTGAAAGAAGACTAGGTTTCCAATGTGCTCAATCACTGCAGGATAAGCCCTATGTAATCATTGTAGATATTTTAAAAAACACCTAAAAGAAAACCAGGTTTCCAATGTGCTTAATAACTGCATGATATGCCCATTATAAGGACTGTAAATATTAAAAAAAACCCTAAAAGAAGACCAGATTTCCAATGTGCTCAATAACTGCAGGATAAGCCCATTATAATCACTGTAGATATTAAAAAAACACCTAAAAAACAGACTAAGCCAAACACACACTGAAGAATACACACGGCCTACTTTGAGTTTTTTTATTTTTTTCCTCCTGATGTGCAGTTCCAGCTCTGGCAGCCTTTATTTTTAGCAGTACTCCCTCAGAGAGGCTATACCCGAGCTGCAGCGAGCACAGAGGAGCCACCTTCTCCTTCCTGCCTCCCTCACGCCTCTCAGACCATCCCAAGGGCAAAATCCTTGACAAAATCCAAATCCTCGACATGGAATGGAAAATAACAACAAGAACAACCTCCCAAAATCAAAACCAAACAACCTCCCAAATGGAGGGCCATGGAGATGGTCTGAGGGATGGAGCAGCTCTGCTGGGAGAGCTGGGATTGTTCGGCCTGGAGAGGAGAAGCTTTGGGGTGACCAAACTGAGGCCTTGCCGGGCCTGGAGGAGCCAACAGAAAGGATGGAGACTCACAATAAGAGCCTGGACAAGGGGGAATGGCTTCAAACTGGAAGGAAGTAGGGTTAGATGGGATTTTGGGAATTAGGAATTGTTCCCTGGCAGGGTGGGCAGGCCCTGGCACAGCTGGGGCTGCCCCTGGATCCCTGGCAGTGCCCAAGGCCAGGCTGGACAGGGCTTGGAGCAGCCTGGGATGGTGGAAGGTGTCCCTGCCCATGGCAGGGGTGGCACAATGGTTTTTAAGGTCCTTCCAAGCCAAACCATTGAGGGATTTCATGCCAGAAATCTCCATCTCCCTGCTGGACTGCTCAGATCTCCTCTCAGGAGGGTCAGAGCTGGCAGCAGCAGAGGGACACAAGGACGGGCAGCCTGGCCCTGCATGCGAGCTCACCCCAGGGCCAGGGGTGAATCCTGCCCCAAAACCCAGCAGGACAGGAGGGTTTCCTGCACAGAGATGGATGCTCCACGTCCCGCTGCAGCCCCCAAAACACCTCTGACACTCCCATGCCAGGGATCCCCCAAATTCACCACTGACCCTTCCCCTGGCACAGCCTCAGGCAGCACTGGGGGCTCTCCAGGCAGGTTTTAAAAGGAGCACAACCAAGAACTCCTCCAAATATGTTTCCAAAAAAGCCCAAATATTTCCACATTGAGGCCTCAGCTCCCTGATAAGCAACTAACAAATCAGTGTACATGTTTACAGTGGACATTTCAGATCTGTTAGGTAATGAGAGCTCCAAGCTGGATAAGCCCCGCTCGGATTGCTTGGAACTGGAACCACAGAATTCCGAATTTATCGTGGTGCTATCCAAAAATAAACACATTCACTCAGCAAGGACTTGTGACTCGTGAAAAATTATCAGGGTTTTGTGCTTTCCTAACTCACATTATAAAGCCTTCCCACGCAAATGCAGCCCTGTTTCACTTGTATCTTCTCATCAGCTTGTATTATTTAAAACATGTGGGACATTCACACAGATGGAAAAGGAAAAAAAAAAATAGGTCAGGCTGGAAACAAAAGCCAAGCCATCCTGTTTTATTAGCAGCTTAAACATGCAGAACTGTAATTTGAAATTCCAAGGAAAGCAGCATAATGAAAACATTCTGAACACACAAATAAAATAAAATAAAAAAACCTACAGCAAATCGCTGCTACCCTAAATTGCCATGTTGCCAAACGCATTAAACTAAAAAACAGAACCGATAAGAAGGCTTCTCCAACTGATCTGAAAAGGCACAGAAAGAACTACACTGCTCAGTGATCATATGGGATCTGGGCTATAAATCCAGGATTTTTCTAACATCAGCAGCCAGTGTAACAGTCCAGCACCTTTGAAATACTGTTGGACAATGAACAATTTGCAAAATCTTGTCCTTTCATTTGCCAAGATCCTACTTTTAAAAAAATTTATTCCTTTCCTGTAACTGACATTACAAACCTCAGAAACATTTATTAATTTCCCTTTTATCTTCGGCACAACCCCAATATTTACTACCAGAACACGTAAAGCCCAAATCAGTACAGTGAATTTAATTTAGTTATTCAAGCTGAATGTCCCAAACATCATTTGATTGCTGCCACCTATTGTTGTTCCAAACATGTTGCAAGGAGTTAACCCTTTATCCAGCAGCTACTGGAAGCCATGCTGGAAGTAATTCTGGCTCTGCTGCTGCTAAATATGCAAATAATTATAATAATTATGCAACTAAATATGCAACTACATAATTAGCATCTATTTGGGTGTGATAATTGTATAAAGAATGAATGAAGGTTGAAAATTAAGGTGAATTTTATATACATATATATATATACATATATATATATATACTGTTTATTACATTATTTATTTTATATCTAACTTTTTAAAATTACACACTAACTTCTCCATTAATCTAAGACTTGGCTTTTCCCTCACAAGAGAAGTAAATCTGGAACATTCATTTCTCACACAGCCCATATAAAATGGCAATTTTAGGTTGCCAAAGGCCACTTAATTTTGTCTCCTCCTAAACACACAAGGCTCCACAAGGACATCATGTTCAGGCTCATCTAAGAGGTTAAAGGACACAAAAACTATCCAGTCTAGTTTAGTCTGCTGAGTTTAAATATTCAAACAGCGATGTGAAATTTGAGGGGCTGTTTCAAAATAGTTTTCCGAATATGGCGTAAATAAGTGAAAATTGTTTTCAAAAAAAACACATGGGGGTGGCAAAAGACCTCCTCCCTCAAACAGGAAAATGGTGAATTCCAGAGGGGTAAATTCCCACCTCTGGCAAGTCATTTGAACTCTCCAATTCAGGCTCAAATGTCAAAGGCTAATTCCAACCCTCACTGAGGGACCAAAGCATCCCCTACCCCACCCAGCTGCTCCTTCTCCTCTCCTGCAGCCTTTATCCACACATTAATGCCAGCAATGCCTCACCACAACCCATTTAAAAATTCATTTGGATTTCAGCTCGGAGCCAAATTAACCCAAGTGGCTCAAGAGTGCCCTGGCACAGGTCTCCAACCAAACACTTCAATTTCTGGCAAAACTGCCCCAAAAAGGGAACAGCCTCAGATGGGGCAAGAAAAGGGAGACCAGGGGGATGTGGCAGAGCTTTAAACCCATAAATGGCAGAGCTTTAAACCCATAAATGCCCCTGCTGAAGGAGCTGCTAAAGCAGGGATGTGACACCAGAGCAGCAGGAACAGCCAGAACTCATTCCTTGAACACTCCTCAGCCCAAACCACAACATCCACTGAGATTAACACTGCCCAGGCACATCTTTTTATTTAGCTCCAGAGTCCTCCTTCTATACAATAAGGGACTTCCAGAGCAGCGGGCAATATTCCCAAATCCTGTCCCCTTCCCTTTGAGAGGAATGAGGGATTTGTCTTTCCAAACAAGCTGTGGGTCTGCTGGTGGATAAAACCAGCACTGGGAGATAAGAGAAACAATGGGAAGGATCCCACTGATTGATGAATGGAAAAAGATATTTGCTTTTACAAATGGATTGTAGGTTTGCTGATAAATGAAATTAGACATTGAAAGATGAAAGAAACAATGGGGAAGAAAAACCCCTAAATTCCATAAGAAAAATGAAAAGGGAGGGTTATACATTAGAGGGAAATCTTTGGTATCAGGCATTCTGGGAAGTCTGAACCTCTCAAGTACCTCAGAAATGGGGGAAAAACCCCTAAATTCCATAAGAATTAAACATTGAAAAGGAGGGTTATACATTAGAGGGGACTCTTTGGGATCAGGTGTATTGGGAAGTCTGAACCTCTCAAGTACCTCAGAAATGGGAAAAACCCCCTAAATTCCATAAGAATTAAACATTGAAAAGGAGGGTTATACATTAGAGGGAAATCTTTGGGATCAGGGAGTCTGTACCTCTCAAGTTCCTCAGCCAGTGGGGTTCAGAGTTTTAGGGATTGTTGGTATTGAGTTTGTAACCTTTGTTATTTTTGGTTTTTATAAGTAATACTGATAAATAATGATTGTTGTTAATGTTATATGAATACTTTAAAAAGCTTGTCTTAATCCCTTCAAACACTTCCCATTGATAAGTTGATTATATAATGTGAATTCTCAGATTTTTTATGATAAGAATTATTATTAATGTATTGTTGTAGTACTTACAGCCAGCTTTCATGTGTTTTACTATCTCTTTATATGATCATTTACAAGACACGTGTCTCTTCAGGATCCTGCCTTTTTGTTTCTTAAGTACTCATATGTTTGGTTTGGTTTTTTTTTAAATCCAGATTGCCAGTTTTGTGGTTTTCTTCAGTTATTATTACAGACATACTCCAGCAGAGAGTTCAGTTGTAACATTAACTACTTTTTTGAGTTTCAGTTTTGTACTAGGTAACCAGTCTTTCATTCAGCTGCATTTCCTCCACCTTTACACTCTCAGTGTCCAGATCCGGGCTCACGATCCTGACTGTGACCACTTTCAGAGGGAAATGCGGCTGGGAAATTGGGATAAAAAGGAGGCTGCGTCCTCCAAAAATTGGGAGAGATCCCAGGGGAATACCCCATGGCTCTCCCTTAATTCTAATAAAGTAAAAGGACTCCTCTGTCTCCTTTCTGGACACAAACCTGTGGTGTTTGTCGATTAATTTTCCCGACACCTTTAAGCCGCGAGTGGCCACACGTGACCCTTGGCTGGCCACACAGGGGGAAGCCCTCCCCTTCCTCCAGCTCTGCACATCTCCTGTTCCATCCCAGGGCAGCAAGAGAGCCCTGTCACCCGCAGTGACAGCCACAGGGAGGGTTCCAACAGGCAGCAGGAACCTCCCCTTCCAGGAGCAGCTGGAATCGCTACCAGGAGGGAGTGCACAAACATGGCTCCTGCTAGAATCCGATTTTTACCCCTGGATTTGGGAGAGCAGAGCATACAAACGACTAAAAAGTGTCAGTGTGGAGGGGAGAGAACAGCCATTCCTTTCAGCAGCTGTCAGGAAATTGCATGTTAAATGCCAGGCGAGGTGAATCCAGGGAAAGCTCCATTCTCTGCCAGCAAAACTCGGCTCTCTGACACACAACCAAAACATCCCTGAGATTTACACACAGCGATGCACCCGAGCCTCTGCAAGTCAAAACAGAGCTGACACTGCACACTGCTCAGGCTCTGAAACACCCTCCTCATCTGCTCTTCCCCCCAGTTAGTTCTTAGCATAAAGAACCAGGGGCAAAGATGCCCATGGCTCCAATGCCAAGGAGCTCTGGGGCAGGGGGAGTGAGAGATGTCCGTCAGTCCTGCAGCCTGAGATGCAGAATTAACAGCTGGATGGACATCTGGAAGCTGCTCTCACCCAGGGAACAGGCAGACTGGGGAAGAGAAACAGGAAGAAGGGGAGAAGACAAAACTTGCTGGATTCCCTCAGGTAAAAGTCAACCCTGCTCTTACAGAGAATATGAAGAGAGGATGTTGTGGGAAGCATCTGGCAGCTCCAGCTCTCCCAAGAGCAAGTGAAATGAGCTGTTCACCTTAATTACACCTTCTGAAGGGGAGCTGTCTGCTTTCTGGACAAGAAACTACTTAATTACCCCAAAAAAAACAATTTGCAAAGACATCAGTGCCAGCTGGGCAAGGCCTTGAGGTGCAGACTAGCAGAACCTCGGAAGGCTCTGAAAAAAACACTCCCTCTACTTTTCTTCTCTTCTATTTTTTACTTCTAATTTTCTATGCTATTTATTGTTTTACTTTTATTTCTTTCACTATCACCTGGGCCAAAATCACCATTATTTTCCAGGGTAAATGGGAAGCCTCATAAAACAGCAACCAGCAGAGAAATCCTGTTCTTACAGAATATTTGCCTACTTAGGCACAAAGCCTAAAATCAGAGGTTGCAATGAAGATACTTCTCTTTACAGAAATGCCCAGGAAAACTTGTACAACTCAGTAACTATTTGCAAGCTGCACAAAGACAAGCCCTGCTTTAGAAGTCAGCAAAGAAATTAAAGATCAGATTCAAAACTGACTCACCCATTTAGATATTTTATGCTCTCAAAGTGTTACATGTATGGCCTCGAAATTACCCACCTCTTATCATTCTCCAGCCTGTCCTGATGGAATAATAAAGCAGCTCAGACTGCTGAATGTTATTTTTTTGCTTCACAAGATGCTCAAATGCTATTTTAAATTCGACACCTGCCATCCTGAGGGCTGAACTTACTGTTCACAATGTCCCCCTGCAGCTGGAGAATCTGTGGGACAGGCATGGTGAGAATTACCACATCAAACTGCTCAGGAGGCCCAGCTTTCCTGGAGACTTCCCACCTGCCATCCCGCAGGGAAATGTGAGTTACGTGCTGCTCATAGGACACGTCTGCACCTGGATGGGGGGAAAAGCAGCAGCTAAATACCTCACAGCAGGGAATCCCACAGGGAAAATGCACACAGAGAGAGTTATTGCAAGGGGGACAAGGGGGAATGGCTTCCCACTGCAAATATAGCTAATTATTTACAAGATCGGGGTTTTAAAAAAATCAGCTGATTAAAAATAAAAAATGAAAACAACTGCACAGAGGGACCAAAGTTTGACTGCTCTCATGGCTCAAACTTTCCTAAACAGGGTTAAATTAGTCATTGAACTGCACACATGGTTGTGGCACATGACATCTAAGGTAGCAGTTAGAGAGTTTAAACTCATTTTCCATCTAAGGTAGTAGTTAGAAAGTTTAAACTCATTTTCCATCTAAGGTAGTAGTTAGAAAGTTTAAATTCATTTTCCTGCTCCACCCAGCAGGCTCATATCCTTTCCCCGACACAAAACACAAAACACAGGGTGCTGCTCACCCCTCTGCCCCCAGTTACACAGCAGAGGTTCTATTTGTATAAAAGACTTTTATACCCGCAGGACTCGGAAATTCACCGGAGCTCACAGACACGTTCATCCACCCAAGCGACTTCCAGACACACATAAACCAACGAGGAACATAAACATCTTCATCAGGGATGCAAATTCGAAAGGCACCGCCAAAAACACAGCCATTAAAACCTTTCCCTTTCACACAAGGGCACCCAAAGGCATTACCTGACTGCTCCAAATAGTACTTGACAACCGAGGAGATGCCCTGGGGTGCCACGAAATTGCGGGAGCCTTCTCTCTCCACCAGTCCCTCCACGGGAGCCGTCAGTGGCTTCAGGATGCCGTGGGTGACAAGCTCCTCGTAGAAGCTAGAAAGGGAGAAATCCACAAGGAAACACGGATGAATGCACGGAAATACACATGAAAACTTTGACTGCGGGAAACGGAGCGAGTTAAGGACCAGCCTGAATTTTAACAGGCTGCATTTCAAGGCAGGTTATGCATAAATGCAGCAATAAAAGAACAAATTGCCTTGCTAATTGCATCGGGTCTGGCCTTTTACCAGACAGCTAGGCTACCACCTAGACACATCTGTGACGGAACTGTCAGCAGCTTGACCCGGAGGCAGAGGAATACACAGCGGTTCCCTAAATCTCTGAACACCAGCCCGAACTCCAAAGCCACTGCGGAGCGCAGGAATATCCCAGGTGCCTGAAACGCTCCTGCCTTTTCGCTGCTTTCCAGGCAAAATTCTGCACTTTCACACCGCTGCTACACCTCCGTCCCCTTCCCCAAGGTACCCCTGCACCTTGCATCCCAGCCCACGCCAAGTTTCCCGGTTTTCACCCCTCCACTCTTGCCCTAAATCCCGCAGGCGGGGCAGAGAGCGAGCGGCTGCGGGTGGTTTGGGGGCTGGCAGGGGCCAAAGCACCTGTGCACCAGCAGCGGGGTCCCTGCGGGTCCCCACGGGCCACCAACCCCCGCGACACCGCGGGATCGGCGGGACGGGGGCGGAACGAAGCGCTGGGGCGGGATGGGGCGGGGTGGATGGGGCGGGACGGGTGGGGAGGGATGAGGATGGGATGAGGGCGGGATGGGGATGGATGGGGCGGGTCTCACCTGAGCCGCGGCCCCGCCAGCTCCGGCTCGCAGGTCACGAACTGCGCGCCCAGGTCGGCGCTGCCGCGGTCGGCGCGGGTCGTGCTCATGCGGCCCCCTGCGCGACAGCGGGTCACAGAGCGCCGCGACACGCCACGACACCACACATGACACCACACCACACATGACACCACACATGACACCACACACGATGCCACACGCCAGGCCCCAGTTTCCCACGCACCCCGCCGGACCCACCTGCGCCCCGCGCCTTGTCCCACACGGCCAGCTGTCCCCGCGGGGCCCCGCGCAGCAGCGCCGCGCCCGCCGCGCCCGTCAGCCCCGCGCCCACCACCAGCACCCGCGCCATGGCCGCCGCACGGCCCCCACCGGCACCGGCACCGGCAGCGGCCCGCCCCGGACACGGACAGGGACACGGACACGGACACGGACACGCCCCGGACACGGACATGGGCACGCCCTAGGACACGCCCCGGGATGGGCGGGGCCTCCCGCGCCGCTGCGCGCCCCCGATCGAACCACGCCCATGGGCGGGGCGGGGAAAAGGCCACGCCCACAGACGGGAACCCGCGGGGCGACCTGAACTGGGCACGCACCTGGACTGACAGCCCTGCATGGGCACAGCTGTGCTGGGTGTGCACACCCGGACTGACAGCCCTGCATGAACACGGCTGTGCTGCGTGTGCACACCTGGACTGACAGCCCTGCATGGACACAGCCCTGCTGGGTGTGCACACCTGGACTGACAGCCCTGCCTGGACACAGCTGTGCTGGGTGTGCACACCTGGACTGACCGCCCTGCATGGGCACAGCTGTGCACACCTGTATATGCACACCTGTACAGACACACACACCTGTACACACACACACACACCCCTGTATATGCACACCTGTACAGACACACACACACACACACCTGTACACACACACAAAACTGTACACACACACACACACACACACACACACACACACCTGTACACACACACACACACCTGTACACACACACACAACTGTACACACACACACACACCTGTACACACACACACCCACCTGTATGTGCACACCTGTACACACACACACAACTGTACACACACACGCACACACACCTGTACACACACACACACACACACACCTGTACACCTGTACACCCACCTGTATGTGCACACCTGTACACACACACACAACTGTACACACACACGCACACACACCTGTACACACACACACACACACACCTGTACACACACACACACACCTGTATGTGCACACCTGTACACACACACACAACTGTACACACACACGCACACACACCTGTACACACACACACACACACACACACCTGTACACCTGTACACACACACACACCTGTACACACACACATGCATCTGTAGGTGCATGCCTGCCTGGTGCACACACCTATACACAAACACTCACCCCTGTGTCACACACCCCTGTGTCACACACACACCCGTGTCACACACATAGACACCCCTGTGTCACACACATCTGTATCACACACCTGTGTGTCACACACGCCTGTGTCACACACACCTATATCACACGCCCGTGTCACACACACCGCTGTGTCACACACACCTCTGTGTCACACACCTCCATGTCACACAGTCCCATGTCACACACACCTATACACACACAGACACCCCTGTGTCACACATCCCTGTATGTCACACACCTCTGTATCACACACACTTGTGTGTCACACACACCCCTGTGTCACACACACCCGTGTCACACACACCCGTCTCACACACACACCTGTATCACACACACCTGTGTCACACACACTCTTGTGTCACACACACTCGTGTCACACACACCTGTGTCACATACACCCCTGTGTCACACACACCCTTGTGTCACACACACACATCTATACACACACATTCCTGTCACACACACCCGTGTGTCACACACCCCTGTGTCACACACACCCCTGTGTCACACACCCTTGTGTCACACACACACATCTATACACACACATTCCTGTGTCACACACACTCTTGTGTCACACACACTCTTGTGTCACACACCCCTGTGTCACACACACCCTTGTGCCACACACACCCTTGTGTCACACACACACATCTATACACACACATTCCTGTGTCACACACACTCTTGTGTCACATACACCCCTGTGTCACACACACCCTTGTGTCACATACACCCCTGTGTCACACACACCCTTGTGTCACACACACACACACACACACACACCCCTACCCCTGTGTCACACACACCTATACACACACCCGTGCCACACACACCCGTGTCACACACCCCTTTGTCACACGCCCCCGTGTGTGACAAACCCTGCCCACCTGGAGGCGCCCCCCCGCAGGAACTGGGGCGGTGTGACACTGTGACACCTTCCAGAAGGTGCTGCTGGATCCTCCCCAGCACCGGGCTCTGAGGACAGCGGGATGCTGTTCCCGGAGCAAGCAGTGCTGGGGGTGGTGACACTGCGTGGCGACACTGCCCCAAGAAAACAAGCTGCCGTGCCCAGAGCCCCGAGAGTGGGCAGTTCTGGGGAGGATCCGGGCTGCTCCCCTTCCCCAGCTGCGTGGGTGCGAGGAGATGTTCCCGAAAACGTGTGATAGGATCGCTGTGGTATGGGGGACACCAGGAGGCGACACTTTTGGCAGCGGTGTTTATCCACAGAGGGGTGCCCGAGGCACGGGCAGGGGCTGGTGATGCTCCTCTCCAAAGCGAGCTCCGAGCTGACCTCAGGGCAGGTGTTGTGTCACGAAACAACGCGACACTGCTCTGCTCAAGTTGTGAAAAACGCCAATCTCTGGTTTTTAAAAGTTTAAAAATGTAATAGTAATAAAATTGTTATAAAAACAGTAATACAATTAGAGTAATAATAATTTGGACAATTTGAATTAGGACGATATGAGACAATAGAAACAAAGAGTTAGGGACAGTCCAGGTACCTTTTTCTGGGCAGCACAAGCCCGATAAAGGACCCACATTAACAGAGGATTAACCCTTGAAAACAAGAGCCTGTTGCATATTCATACACCTCATCCATGATGCATAAATTCCATTCAAACATAGGATTCTGTCTGGGCAGTGTCAGCTTCTTCCTCTGAATCCTAACGGCATCTTCAAAGTAAGAAGAAGTTTGTCTCTCCTGATAATGGAGCAATAAATTATTTTTCTCTGAAAGATTGAGGTGTCCTGTGGCTGCTATCTCACTGCGAGTCCTTTCTTTAAAGAAGTATCCTACATAGCATCGTTTCTATTTTAACATTTTGTTATAACCTAAAACTAGATTTACCACACTACTTAAGAGAATTAATACAGCATAACTTTCTAACACAACACATATAATATTCATATGAATATTTGCGAAAAGCCAATCATAAAATATGCATTTTTCACAAAGGTAAAAGAGACTTTTTAATTTCTGACTCTAACATTTATAGATTTCTAAAAGTGACAGTGGATTAGGGGGGTGAAAGCTGCCACCTCTCCAATGACACTGGACAAACTAACAGTTTATTAAATCTTTTCTCCTCCATAAAAGAATGCAAAATAATAAGTTATTTGCGTAAACCGTGTAAGAAAGTTTGTTACAAAAATGTAAACATCAGAAGGCCTTAAAAATCTTTAAAAATCAGGGTGACAGTGTTGTTTAATAGGCTCTGCCTGGAGAGCGGTGGGAGCCCCGGTCTCCCTTCCCCATGTGTTGCGGGGCTGTCATGGAGGAGGAGATGTGCTCAGTCTGGCACTTTTTAAAAGAAAAATGAAATAAAAGACTGACTGTATAACTGAGCATCCAACATGTGAGCGTTTACAGCTGTGGGTTCCCATTTGTGGGAGCTTTTCTCTTCTTCACACCGTTGCCCCCAAAAGAAGCCTCAGGATTTGTGTGCCCTCCTCAGCACCTCCTGCAGGGTTGGCACCTTGCCCTGTTCCCTCCCTCCACATTCTCAGTTTAGTTTCAATTTCTTCTTTAATAAATGTGAGACGTCACTTCAATATAAGAGCTTGTTCACTAATGCTTCCTTTACTAAATGGTCTACAATATCTCTGCTTGCAGTCCCAGGAAGGGCTGTTTTATTGGTTGAAATTTGGTTATGTCTTTCATCATTATGGATTGTTTTCTTTAAAGAGGCTCTCTCACTGAAATACACTTTATAATTGAAGTTTGACTTTTTGATGTGGAAGCAGTAAAGGTGAATGCAGGAGCAGCACCCTCTGGGGAAGAACCTTGCCCTGAAGTCCATCCTGGCCCAGCTCCAGCCATTCCCTGGTCCTGTCCCTGTCCCAGACAGCAGAGCTCAGGGCTGCCCTGGGGAGGAGCTGCAGCCCTTGGTGAGGGCTGTTCTCACTGTTCTCAGTGTGCTCTGCTCCGGCTGAACAAACTAAATTACCTCTTGTGTGACCCTCCTGACCCTTCCCCATCATCTCCTTTGAATCCTTTCTAGCACCTATTAGATGCAGAACAGTATTAAGACATTATTACGCTAAAAAGAGGAGCACCAAGAATTCAGGCAGAATCCCTGGCAGTAATTTTACAGAAAACTCCATGATTTCAACTTGAGCATGATGGGTAGTGCTGAAGTTTCCACTGCAATGGGAAAGCTCAGTGCTCACCTGATGAGCAGGTGGGGACTGGCAGCAAGGAAAGCAGGAGTGGTGCAAGAGAGGGCTGCAGGAGCTGGGTGAGAACCCTTGGATGTGTGACACGTTCCTGCTCTCGGGCCCAACACCCACCTCAAGTATGTGCTGGTGGCAGGTGGCCCTGGATGAGGACACAGATTAGGAGCTGTGGCACAACAGCCTTACTGGAAGGGACCTGGGCAGAGTGGCAGGCACCACCCTGGGCATGAGCCAGCAGTGTGCTCTCCCTGCAAGGATGGAGAACCCCAGCCTGGGCCACAGGAGAGGGCAAGGGGTGCCTGGCTGGTGTCACCCCTGCCAAGGGAGGTGGCATCAGGGTGCTGTGTCCAGTGTGGAATGGCTGGTGAGAAGATTGGTGACCTCCACAGAGGCTGAGGAGCTGTCAGTGACCTGCAGCAGGAGGTGGATGCCCCTGAGTTTGCTGTGTCTGGCCATGCAGTGAAGTTCAAGAGACTCTCCTTGATCCTGATGCCTTGAGAAGGCTGCCCTAGAACAGAGGCCAGACAGAGTTAAAGAATAAAGCAGGGATTTATTAAAAGGCCTCAATTGATCCACCTTGGGCAACACAAGAGCCCAGCCAGGGCTGCACCCAAAGTGAACCAAAATGGGCACAGAAATGGATAACTGGTAATGGGGTCTCTCACTTTTATAAGTTCTGCTCCATTTGCATATTGGAGTTCATTGTCCAATTATAACTTTATATTATGGAGTCCCATCCTTCTTGTTTTTCTTTCTTCAGCCCACGTTGTTTGTGCTCTTGGGCCTGAGATTTGGATCATTTGTCCTTGGTCCCCAGCTGGAGCAGGAATTGTTTTGTGTCCCTGCTCTGTGCACAGAGCTCACCATCCCTTAATGTGAAGCACAGAACTACACACTAAAACAGCACAGAATTTGAAAAATATAAAAGCCAAAACCTGAGGCATCAATCCCATCCAGTGTCTGCAGCGGTGGGGCTTCAGCAGGAGCTGCACATGACCCTCAGGAGGCTGGAGCATCTTGTAAGACCTGGGGCAATGTCCTGCTCTCCAAGTGCTGCAGGACTCTGGGGTGCAGCCTTCATCTTGCCCCTTCCAGTGCCTCCAGATGAGTGTGGCCACAGCTGCTCTGCCCTTTCCCTGGAGTGTAGATTTCCATGTTCTCTTTCCTCAGGAGGTGAAAGCCAGAGGTGTCTCACTCAGCTTCAGTACCCCAAAAAGAAAGTCACCCTTTGTGACAGCATTCACAGGGGTCTTAGGATGAGGGAAGAGACAAGGATCCTACTGACTCCATGTTTCAGAAGGCTTGATTTATTATTTTATTATATATATTACATTAAAACTATACTAAAAGAATAGAAGAAAGGATTTCCTCAGAAGGCTAGCTAAGAATAGAACAGCAAAGAATGATAACAAAGGCTCTGTCTCAGACTGTCTGTCTGAGCCAGCTGTGATTGGCAATTAATTAGAAACATCCAACATGGGCTAATCAAAGATGCACTTGTTGCATCCCACAGCAGCAGATAATCATTGTTCACATTTTGTTCCTGAGGCCTCTCAGCTTCTCAGGAGCAAAAATCCTAAGGAAAGGATTTTTCATAAAAGATGCCTGCGACAACCCTTCACCTCCAAACCTCTAAATTGCAAACCCCTGCTCTAGTGTGTGTTTATAGAAGTGGGACAAACTGACAAACCTAGTTGGACACCTCTTAGGCTCATTCCAGGCTGACAGACAGGAGACACCTTTCCCTACTGACCTTTCACCGCCATTCCCACAGCAAAACAATCTAGGAAAGAAGGGCAGGAGGCAGCCTCAGCCCTGGCACGGAGCACGGAGAGGGAGAACTCTCCCTGTTGGCAGGACAAGGCACTCAGGTGCTCCTCATACCTTCCTGCAAGGGTGTGAGGAACAGGGGTGTTGTGGTGGGCTGGCACAGCTCCATCCCCCAGCCCAAAGTGGGGCAGGTGGAGGCAACTGGGAGAGCAAAAGTGGAAAACTGGGTCGGGATAGACAAGCTAGGGAGTGTTGCTATGGCAGCTTGGCTGGGTCCCATCTCTGTGCTATGAGCAAAGGGAGCTCCATCCCAGCCTGACCCAGTACAGATGTTTTCAGTCTGTTGCCCGGGATTTAATCTCCATCTCACATGTGGCACCTTTGTATAACAAGAAGCATCATCATTTCTACACCACAGCTACGGGAAATCAATAACCTAATTATGTCTCTTGTAACAAATAAATAAAACCACCATTGAAATGGGATGCTGGAAACTTTCTTCAGCAACACCAATTAAACCACTCAATGGAAATCACCTCCAAACTCTGCCTAAACAATATTTAACCGGCCTCCACAAACAAATTCTGGGGAACTGCACTTTCTAAACTGTGCTGTTACCTAATGGTGTATATGCCCTGTACCCCAGGGTGTTTACACTTGCCACCCCACCCTGCAGCCAGTTCAAATAGGGCTGTCTCCAGAGGGGTGCAGAGCAGTGCTCTGTGCACCAGCCAGGGGACAGAACCCATCCTCTGGTGCTGCCACATCTCCATCTCCTCCAGGCTGGCCATCTCTTCCCTGCACTGCCCATCCTCTCCAGGGGCTGGCACGTCCCTGTCACCTCCTGCAGGAGCTGTGCCACCTCTCAGCTGGGCTGGCCGCCTTCACTTCTGGACAGGTGAGTGTGGGGAAAGAATGCCTAGAGCCTGGACAGGGAGAAAGACAGTGGACAGGTCCCCTGGACAGGGAAAAGCATTCTAAACATGCCTATGAGCAGCACTTACCACTCACGGCACTTCCATCCCTCAGGACAGGGGACCAAAATCTGATTTGCTGGCTCGGTTCTAGAGGCTGGTCCAGCCCAGTTTTTCTTGTGGAGTCCAATGTTATGGTTGTTGGAGGGAGCAATCCTGGCCAGAGCTTCCAGTGCCTGTCTGTGATGCCTCCTGTCCATAACTGTGTGCAAAGCCTGCTGTTCCCCACCTCCTGTGGCAGCTGCACTCTCCAGCACACTGACTGAGGATTTTTTAAAGCTCTGTTAAACCCAATATCACCAAGGGATGTCTAGATGTGCTGGAAGATACATCTCTCCCCATTTTGCATATAGATTTGCACTCCAAAATGTCCTTCTCTGAATGAAATGTAACCAATTCTTGTCTTTTACACCAGGATCAAGGAGAGGGGCAAGCAGTTAGAGATTTTCTTCTCATGATTGTATTTCTGTTTAAGGAGGGAAGGCAGTGCTGGAATTTATTCATCCTCCCTCTCCCTCCTGGGGTTTGGGGTGTTAACAGGTGAAGCAAACAGCAGGGTGATGGGACAGAGCTGTCCCTTTGCTGGCAGGGAGACTGGAGCAGTGGCACTGCATGGTCACTGACAGGACATAAAACACCCTACAGTCCTCTGTGTACTGGAATGGCTCAGTTTTATTGAGGTTTGAGCAACCTCAGGGGGCTGGAATGAGCCCAAACCATTCTGTGATTCTGTGATTTTAACCTCTTGCAGCTCCCAGTGGTGTGCACAGCACCACAAGGGTTGTTGCCTCACCTCTTACAGGAATCCCTGATAATTCCACCTTCCTGGAATTATCCCTGCTGAGATGTGTTCCCCGAGCCACCCCATGTGCATTAATGCTTTTAATGGTCATCCAGGGCACCAGACCGAGGCTGGGTCCCGCTGGGGTGTTTCCCTCCCTGCCCTGCTTCCCCTGGCACTGACTGTGTGGGTGTGCTGCTCCAGGCACAGCGAGGATGTGGCTGGCTCTCACTCTGCTCTCCACGCTCCACGGGATGGCATCCGGGGAATGCTTCTTGAATTCCCCATTTCCCAAGAACCCAGAGGCAAGGATGAACATTGTGAGTATGATGGCACTGGAGAGGAGGTGGGAAGTGTCCAGGAAACAGCCACTATTAAATAATTACAGTGAACTATCACATTCAGGGATTTCCTTGCTGAAGCCTTGAAAATGTTATTATTTATGGAAATAAATCACACAGGACTCCATCTTCTTCATGGTGAAAAAAAGGCTATTCTTTATGGATATAATTCCTTTTTATACAGTTTTATAGACCTTGTGTGGGACTCCAGTTGGTCAGGAGCTTTCTTGCAATTACTTTATTGCTAATTAACAAGTTGTTATTCTGTATTGACTGGTCACTCAAACTCTCAGTGTGTACAAGCTGTCTGGGAGAGACAGTTTTCATTTTTCTATCTAATGGTGCAAAACCAGTTTATACAGGTGCTGGTTGTTTTTTACCCAGGAATAATATTAACTAATTGTTATGTTAGCTAATTGCTCACACCAGGATTGCTTTCACATAGGAACTTGCACAATGCTGGCTTTGACCAGGCCAGCCACTGATTCCAGGAGAGCAGGCTTGATTTTATAGAGCCTTTCTCCACGATTTTTCTACCTTACTGCAACAATGATTGTTTCTTTCTTCTTGCTGCAGAGTGAAATGGTCTCCTTCTGGGGGTACCCCAGCGAGGAGTATGACGTGGTGACAGAAGATGGCTACATCCTTCAGATGAACAGAATCCCTCATGGCAGGGGAAATTCTGGGTGCCAAGGTAAATTCTGGGTGCCACTGGGCTACCAGGCCTTGTGCAAGAGGGTTTTCAAGGTTCCCCGTGGCTCAGCATCAGTTTTGAGGGATCAGAATTTGTCAGAAAGGCTGCTCCCTTGCCAGGGATGTTTCCTCACCCTTCATGGACCCCTGAGCACTGAATGTCAGGCTGCAATCCCTGGTGGCACACCCTGGGCTCTCTCCAGAGCCTGCCTCCCAAAATGTGCTCCTGCTGCCATTTGATGGATCAGCAGACTGGTTGGGTTCTCCCTGGGGATCCTCTTGTCCTGTGAGGAGGGGTTAGATCCTATTTAGATTGTCCTGTCTAAATGAAAATTGCATTTTTCCTCTCACATCCCCAGGCTCCTCCATGTTTGCCTACAGAGCTCCCTGGGCAGTTCTGCCAGAGATTGTGGGGATAAAGTCCAAGATAATGGTGAATTTTTAAACAAAATCTAGAGGAACACCAACACAAACCTCCACGGATTTTGGCTGCCATGGGGATAACACCTCATAAATTGTTTCAAAGGGTGACAAACAGCATTAAAAATGAGGAGAGTCATCATGCTGCCTGTCTTGCAGGTGCGAGGCCCGTGGCACTCCTGCAGCATGGTCTCCTTTCAGAAGGCAGCATCTGGGTCACCAACTTGGCCAACAGCAGCCTGGGCTTCATCCTGGCAGATGCTGGCTACGATGTCTGGATAGGAAACAGCAGAGGGAACACCTGGTCCAGGAGGCACCAGGTGCTGACCACCACACAGGATGAATTCTGGGCTTTCAGGTAAATGGGTGGGTTTGAGGGTCTCAGAAACAGCTGAATTCTGTCAGGGTCACGCTGCTCTAGCTGGGGGATGAGTGAGCCAGGCTGGAGTGAAGCTCATCCAACTTATTTTGAGTGAAAACTCAGTGGGATGAAGAGTTTTGCGGGCTGGCCCTGCCCTCCCTGCTGGTTTTGTGGTTTGCTGGTGGTGGCTGTGCACGTGCTGATGCTGCCCCTCTCACCAGGACATCTCCTCTTCCTTCTGCAGCTTTGATGAGATGGCTAAGTACGACCTGCCAGCCATGATCAGCTTTATTGAGCAGAAAACAGGACAGAAACAGCTCTATTATATTGGCCATTCCCAAGGCACCACCATAGGTGAGTGGGTCCTGCTGATGACAGCACGAGAGGTCAACATCCCCTCTCAGATTTGTAAAATTACTCGCTGAAATTAAACTATGAGCATGAGCGTCTTGAAAGACTAAACCTTTTTTTTCCCCTACTTTTTTTCCCCCACCAGGTTTTATAGCCTTTTCCACCATGCCCGAGCTGGCTCAGAAAATCAAGGTGTTCTTTGCTCTTTCACCTGTGACCACGGTGATATTTTCCCAGAGCCCATTTAGAAAACTCTCAGTCTTTTCTGACTCTGGGCTTAAGGTTGGTCTGCACTATGTTCTGCACAGCCAAAATGTTTTCCATAGGGATTGTGAGATTATCTATGGAGTATTTCAAGTCATTTACAGAGAGGGGAGCTCTGCGCTCTGTTTTAGTATGAAGAAAAGCACATCTCACTGCAGAATCTTTCAGTCCTGTCCTGAATTCACTCCCCAAAATATTCTGGCAGAATTAGATCCAAAATGCTCGTGAATAAAACTGATGCAGAGGCTGTGAATTGAGCCCTAGCATTTAACACAAGAGCATTAATGAATGTAAGAGATCATGCCCATAAGAAACAAGGAGCTGAAGCATTTAACGGGGTGCAAGGGATGCTTCACTGTGGGCAACCTTAATGGGGAGATAAAATAGTAAAGTGCTGGTGCTTTGGGGGAAAGCATGACCAGATTTCCTATTTGATGAGCAGATCTGGGATTTTACAGGAGCTGTTTGGCACCAGGGAGTTCCTGCCCCACACTGCCCTGGGGGAGGTGGTGCTCTCCAGGTTCTGCTCCTGCTCCAAGGTCTGCAAGCACATCCTGGCTACAGTTTTCGGGTTTAACTGGAAGAACACAAACATGGTACGTGGGAATGGGTCTGCAGAGGGCCCTCCTGAAGGCCAAGGCCTTGGCAATGCCCTGTTTTGCAGGGCCAGGGGAAGGCTGATGGGAAATTGTGAGATGTGCTGGTGTCCTTGCAGAGCCGCTTCGATGTGTACATGGGGCACACCCCGGCGGGCTCCTCCGTGCAGAACATCATCCACTGGCTGCAGGTAAGCCTCCCCAGCCCCACAGAGTGTCCCTGCTCCCTCCTGGGCAGCCTGACACACCTGACCTTGGCCAGGTCTTTGCTGGGTTTTGCTTCCAGCCCTCCCTAAAACGCTCGGCGGGTTTTGGAGCCGGGTCTTTGGTGGATCTGTCAGGAGGAACAGGTGGAGCTGAGGACCCTGCAGCCACATTCCAGGGCTCTCATTTCAAGCCAGCTCCAGCCCTGCAGCCCAAGTGCCATTACTGCTCAGACTGTGGCAGGGGTGCATCTGGACAGCAGCAATTAAGCTTATTACCGATAAAGTTGATTATTTCTCCTTCTCCCCCCGTTGTGGGAATGAGAACAGTCACCACCAGAGCCCTTTGACGCTGCAGTTGTGTTCTGCTGCGCTCCTTTTCTCTTCCCCAAGCTAAAAATTTGCCCATTTTTTGGTAGATTGCCTGTTTACCCTCTCTGAGGCGTGTGCCACAGGCTGTACTCAGGGCACAGCTTCTTCCCTGTGTGGAATTCCTGCTCAGGGACCCCAGAAGGGCTCTGTGGGGTTTGTAGCAAGAACACACACTCCATTTTCTGAAGTGCTGCTGCCCAGTGGAGGGATGAGGCCGCCTTGGCCTTGTATTGCTGCTGGTCCTGTCCCAGTTAGACAAGAGATGCTCAGAGGCTCCTTCCACCTTTGATTGTACCATTTCAGGCCAACTCTCCAGCCCACAAGGAATATTTAGCGTTCTAAACCCATCTTCCAGACCATTTAAATTTCTTTCCCATCCTGGTGTTAGCCACAAACATTAGAAACATAATCTCTGCCCATTTGTCCAAATTCACAGCAATAATTACCTGTGCTGGGCCTGGGGCCAGGCCTGTGGGACACTGCCAGGTCAATGGTGAAAACTGACTTTTGAGGGTTGAGTGCACCCTCAGAGGGCTGTGATTTTGCTCAGAGCACTGCCTGTCTGAATTTGCTGCAGGGAGTCCACGGTGGGGCACTGAGAGCTTTTGATGGGGGGCACATGTACAACAGCCTTCACTACAGACAGGTGAGCTGCTTCCTGTGGCCTTCCCTGTCCCTGTTCTCTTCCCATGCATGCCTGCTGTGTCTCCCCTTAATGGACTGCTCGCTTCACAAAGAGGAAGTCAGGATTTCTGCTTGGAACAACAGCATTTTCCATTCTCAACTCTATTTTGCAAATTCTTTTTTAGATGGAATAAAACGCTTTAAACACCTTCCACTCTCCACAGGATAAGGGCAAATGGTGTCAAGTTACACCGAATGTTAGGAAAAATTTCTTCTCTGAAATAGTGGTTAAGCCATGGAACAGGAAAAAAAAACAAAAACAAAAGCGCTTTTTTTCTTCCTTAAACAAATTAATCATTCAGAAAGCAGCGTGCTTCCTAACTGGATTAATTACACTGCAGGTAAAGAGAGATGCTGCTGGCAAATCACCTCATGGCAAGTCCTCAGGGTATGGAGCTGAAACAAACCCTCCAGAAACGTTTTAATTTCAAAAACTTTCTTCCAAACACCTCCCTGCTGTCACTGAAGGAAGTGCTGGGGAAGTGTCACCACAAAGAACTTTGGCTGGGAGGGACCTCAGGATGGTCCAACAGCACTGAATCAGGGCAGCCAAAGTTCTGCCTCCTTATCCAAACCATCTGTAGAATCAGAACTAGAATTTCTGGCCCGGCAGAACAAATTCAGTAATTAATTTTAACTAAACTACCTCGCTAAATCATAGCATGTAAGGCTATGCTGCATCTCTACTGAGAAGCAAGGAGTTCCACTTTTCATTTCCCCCCATTTCCCAAAGAGTAGCAATGGTGCACAGTTTGTTGCAGTCCAGCAACATCTCCTCTTTGTGAAGCCCCTCTTCCCCCTCCTCTTATGAAGCCCCTTTTCCATCCCCACTTTGCCAAGCCCCTTCTCCATCTTCTCTTTGTGAAGCCCCTTTTTTCCATCCTCTCCTCGTGAAGCCCCTTTTCCTTCTCCTTTGTCAAGCCCTTTTCCATCTGCTCATTGTGAAGCCCCTTTTCCCTCTCCTCCTTTTGAAGCCCCCTTTCCATCTCCACTTTGTGAAGCCCCTTTTCCATCTCCTCTCTGTGAAGCCCCATTTTCCAGCTATCTCCTCCTTGTGCAGCCCCTTTTCCCTCTCCATTTTGTGAAGCCCCTTTTCCATCTTCTCTCTGTGAAGCCCCATTTTCCATCTATCTCCTCCTTTTGAAGCCCCTTTTCCATCTCCTCATTGTGAAGCCATTTTTCCATCTATCTCCTCTTTGTGACGTTCCTTCTCCATCTCCAATTTTTCAAGCCCCTTTTCCATCTGCTCTTTTTGAAGCCCCTTTTCCATCTCCTCCTTGTCAAACCACGTTTCCATCTATCTCCTCCTTGTCAAGCCCCTTTTCCATCTCCTTCTTCTGAAGTCCCTCTTCCATCTGCTCCTTGTGAAGCCCCTTTTCCATCCCCACTTTGTGAAGCCCATTTTCCCTCTCCTCCTTGTGAAGCCCCTTTGCAATGTCTTTGCAAAACTCCTTTTCCATCTCCTCTTTGTGAAACCCCTTTTTCATCCTCTCCTTGGGAAGCCACATTTCTCTCTCCTCTTTATGAAACCCCTTTTCCATCTCCGCTTTTTGAAGCTCCTTTTCCCTCTCCTCTTTGTGAAGCCCCTTTTCCATCAGCTCCTCATGAAGCCACTTTGTGAAGCCCCTTCCCCCTCTCCACTTGGTGGAGATCACGGCTCACTGCTCAGTCTGCTGAGATCACTCTCAGCCCCTTTTCCACCTCCTCTTTTTGAAGCTCATTTTCCCTCTCCTCCTTGTGAAGCCCCTCTTCCATCCTCTCCTTCTGAAGCCCCTTTTCCATTTCCTCCTTCTGAAGCCACTTTTCCCTCTCCTCCTTATCACACCACTTTTCCATCTCCTCTTTGTGAAGCCCCTTTTCCATCTTCTCCTTGTGAAAGCCCTTTTCCCTCTCCATTTTGTGAAGCCACATTTCCATCTCCTCCTTCTGAAGCCCCTTTTCCATCTCCTCCTTGTGAAGCCCCTTTTCCATCTCTTCCTTCTGAAGCCCCTTCTCCCTCTCCTCCTTACAACACCACTTTTCCATCTCCTCCTTGTGAAGCCCCTTTTCCCTCTGCTCCTTGTGAAGCCTCTCTTCCATCTCCTCTTTGTGAAGCCCCTTTTCCATCTGCTCCTCATTAAGCCACTTTGTGAAGCCCCTTTCCCCTCTCCACTTTGTGAATCCCCTTTTCCACCTCCTCTTTTTGAAGCTCATTTTCCCTCTCCTCCTTGTGAAACCCCTCTTCCATCCCCTCCTTCTGAAGTCCCCTTTCCATCCTCTCCTTCTGAAGCCCCTTTCCCCTCTCCTCCTTCTGAAGCCCCTTCTCCCTCTCCTCCTTATGACACCACTTTTTCATCTGCTCCTTGTGAAGCCCCTCTTCCATCTCCTCTTTGTGAAATCCCTTTTCCCTCTCCACTTTGTGAAGCCATATTTCCATCTCCTCCTTCTGAAGCCCCTTTTCCATTCTCTTCTTCTGAAGCCCCTTTTCCCTCTCCTCCTTATGACACCACTTTTCCCTCTTCTCCTTATGACGCCACTTTTCCATCTCCTCCTTCTGAATCCCCTTTTCCCTCTGCTCCTTTTGAAGCCTCTTTTCCCTCTGCTGCTTTTGACTCCCCTTTTCCCTCTGCTGCTTTTGACTCCCCTTTTCCCTCTGCTCCCAGACCGGGGCCCCGTTCTACGACGTGCAGGACATGGAGGTGCCCACGGCCATCTGGAACGCGGGCCGGGACTGCCTGGCCGACCCGCGGGACACGGCGCTCCTGCTGCCCCAGGTCAGGAACCTGGTGCACCACAAGCTCATCCCCCACTGGAACCACATGGATTTCGTGCTGGGCCTCGACGCCACCGACGTTGTGTACCGGGAAATCCTGGACATCATGAAGAAGCACTCCTAAAGATGCCGGTTCTCCTTGATACGATTTTTTTTTTCCTAGTGCTGTCTCTAGAGGATTTTGAAATTTCTTTTGAATCCTTTGAATGTTTTGTATCTTTTCAAATCTTTTGTAATTTTTTTTTAATCTCTGTTTGGACCACCTGAATATAGTTAATTAAAATGTTCTGCTTTTAACCGGAGCAGTGACAGGGTGGGGAGAGGAGCCTTCATGCCATTCCTGGCTGGTACTGCACTGCCTTTCTTCTTTTTCTTTCTTTTTCTTTCTTTTTCTTTCTTTTTCTTTCTTTTTCTTTCTTTTTCTTTCTTTTTCTTTCTTTTTCCTTCTTTTTCCTTCTTTTTCCTTCTTTTTCCTTCTTACTTTCCTCCTATTTTTTCTTCTTTTTTCTCCTTCTTTTTTCCCTCTGTTTTTTTCTTCTTTTTTCCTTCCTTTTTTTCCTTCTTTTTTCCCTCTTTTTTTTCCCCCTTTTTCTCTTCCTTCTTTTTTTCCTTCTTCTTTTCCTCCCTTTTCCTCTCTTTTCCTCCCTTTTCCTCTCTTTTCCTTCTTTTTCCTCCTTTTCCCTTCTTTTTCATTTTCTTTTGTTTGGTTTGGTTTTGGAAGGGGTTTTTTTTTGTTGTTTTGTTCTGTTTTGGGGTTTTTTGGGTTTTGGTTTTTGGTTGGTTTTTTTTTTTTGTGCCTTCATCAGTGACACAAAGCTCATTGTTGCTGTCTCAGGTCTGCCACTGTTACTCCTAAAACCATCAAGGGGGATCAGAAAGAGATCCAACAGATCTGTGGGGAAAAACACCAGAATAAGGATCCCAGGATGTTTTGGGTGGGAAGGACCTTAAAGCCCATCCACCTCCCACTGTCCCAGGCTGCTCCAAGCCCCAAAGTCCAGCCTGGCCTTGGGCACTGCCAGGGATCCAGGGGCAGCCCCAGCTGCTCTGGGCACCCTGTGCCAGGGCCTGCCCACCCTCAAAGGGAACAATTCCCAATTCCCAATATCCCATCCAGCCCTGCCCTCTGTCAATCTGAACCCATTCCCTGTGTCCTGTCCCTCCATCCCTTGTAAATAATTTCCATCTATCTCCCTTCAGGTACTGGAAGGACATGTCCATAGAGAAAAAACAGTCCTAGTGGTTTTGAATTCAATAAAAATTGTAATTAATCACAATTTTTAATGTGGCTGGGCATTATTTTTTTTCCTTTCAGTGACTGAGAGGTGAGAAATGAATAAATCCTGAAGAGAAATTTCCAATCAGACAGCCCAGTGTGTGATTCTGGTGGAGAATGTGTAAAATCCAAATAAAAAGGGGCTTAGGGCATTCACAAAGTGCTTATCTTAGGGCTTATTTGAGAGGTTTTGGAAATAAGACTGAGCAGTGATCTCAGAGGTGCTGTGATGTGTTGATGGTTATTTTATTTAGCCTGAAGGAAGGGCAATTATTTTACAGCAATAAAAACTTGGCTGTTTCTGTCAGCCAAAATCCTGAGGCCCATCAGAAACTCTCTATAAAGAAGAATCAACTTCTTTCAGGGAGGGAGAATCCAGCTGTGAGGCAAAACAATATTTCATGGAGAAACTGCTCAAAATCATGCACTGGAGTATGGTCAGATTTTCAGTCTGTCAGGCTTCCTTTAAAATTCCCTGGAAGATCTGCATTACCCTGAAAAGCAAAGTAGATCAGTCAGAAGCTTGGGGGAGGCCAGGAAATAAATTTGGGGGACAGCAGCCATTCCAAGTGTTACTGTGGGTTATTTATATTATATTATATTATATTATATTACATTACATTACATTATATTATATTATATTATATTATATTATATTATATTATATTATATTATATTATATTATATTATATTACATTATATATAAAATATTACAATACATTGTATCATATATATATTATAATATAATAATATATTCTTATAATATATTCTTATAAGATATATTATAATAGTATCTATTACAATATAATATATAGTACATATATTAATATATAATTACATATGTATCATTATATTTATGTATATTATACATAATATATATAATTAATACATATTAATCTATAATGTATCAAGACAATATATTATTATATAATATATTATCATATTATATATATCATATCATGTATATTATATTAATATATATTATATTCTAATATTTTATTATATAGTATAAAATACATTAAATGATATTATATATTATTATAATATTATATCTTATTTAAAATATAATATATTGTATTATATATAATATATATTATATTATAATTTAATATAATATATAATTTAATATAGTTCATATATAATATATTATAATATAATATACAGTACATATATATTCAGATATATGTACTATATTATATAATGTATACAAATAATACATATTAATCTATAATATATATCAAGATAAAATATATTATTATATTATATATTATCATATATATAGTATATTATATACATTATATTAATATATCTTTCATTCTAATATTGTCATATATATTATATAATACAATAAATTACAATCAATCACATAATATATAATATATTGGAAATATAATATAATATAATATAATATAATATAATATAATATAATATAATATAATATAATATAATATAATATAATATAATGTTTCTATTTTTGGTGCATTACTATATAACAGAATTCCTGGCTATAATTTGGCAGAAGTGAAGGACAGAGCTCCCTCCCTGCTGCTGGATGTCCCTGTGCTGTCCTTGCTGATCCCTGCAGTGGCTTTGGGGGAACCTTCCCAGGCTGACTCTGAGCCACGACATGTTTGTGCCCCTCCTGCTTCCCTCATCATCCTGTCTAAGCCTTTCACCTCTGAAGGGCAAAGCCAGCAAGCAAAATGAAAATTTAATGGCATTTATTTATTATGAAAAGAAGCTTGCATTCCTTACAGTTTCCTGAAGTATCACGCAGCCACGTGGGTTGGAGTAAATAATTCATTATTTAGTTCTTTTTTTACCCCTAAGTCTGTAGCTTCCGCCTCATTCCAAGAAGCTTTCTGTAAAATGGTCTTTTTAGGTAATGCTCTTCACCTAATCTGTTTATTCAGTTTGCTCAAGTCCATCCATTTCCAGTAAATACTCTTCTCTCTACTAAGAAAATTGCTCGTAAATTTTATCGGGTCATCAGATTATTGGATTTGGATATTGTTTGCTTTTCTGCCTTTAGGAGATTCTCTAAGCATCTTTCTGTAGTGCAAATTCTTGCTTAAGTTAATCCTGTTTAAACACATCTTTTTTTTTTTAAGGTCTCTTGCCAGTTCTGCAGAAACAATTTGCCCAAAGCCAAAAAAAAAAAAAAAATTTAAATGTGGCTTCACTTGGTATTTTGCCATGGGGACAAAAGGGCTTTTCCTTGATTGCTTTGTTTCTTCTCCCTGTGCCTAAATATTTTCTTTCCCTTTCAAAACCCTGAAACAAAGCTGTGACCCAAATCCTGGCTGAAATGAAAATAAATCAGCTGCCAGCAGTGGGAGACATTTGCAGATGAGACTCGTGGCACATGGCAGGACCCAGAAGGTGCAGAAATAAATGAGTGAAGAACCCCCCAGATTGTCCCCTGGGGTCAGGAGGGTACAGAGGGGTGACACAGCATTACCTGCCCCTGCTCCCAGCTGGGACACACCAAAATTCCCAAATTCCCAGAAAGGGTTTTCCTGTGTGCTGTTTTCCAGCAGTGCCCGGCACCCCGATGGTCCCATCCCAGATGGAGGGGGACCAGGACCTGTCCCCACCACTGCTCCTGGGACAGGTCCCGTGCCACTGCCACCACAGGCTGCCACCCTGCTCCTGCCCAGCTGCCCAGTCTGGCCCCGTTGTCCCTCACTGGGAGCACTGGGAAGGCACCAGGGACCTCAGGGGACACTGCCACTGCCCTGAGGCCATCGCCACCCTGCACAGGGAGAGGACATCCCATTGTCCCCTGTCATCCCATGAGGACATCCCATTGTCCCCTGTCATCCCATTGTCCCCTGTCATCCCATGAGGACATCCCATTGTCCCCTGTCATTCCATTGTCCTCTGTCATCCCATGAGGACATTCCCTGTCCCCTGTCATCCCATGTCCCCTGTCATTCCCTGCTGTCCCGGTGGGAAAGGCTGTGCCGTGCCAGACTCCCCAGCCTGCTGAGCCAGCACGTTTGTCCCTTGGCTGGCAGGAAAACACGTCCCCAAATTAAAAGCAAAATAAACAAACAAACAAAGAGCCTTTAGCCACGGGGCTTGTGAGCTCCTGGGACACTGAGCCAGGTGTGATGTGGCACCAGTGACAGCCAGACCTGCTGGCCCTTGGCTGCTGAGCTCCTCTGATTCCGTGAGCAGGCTGATTCTTTTGGGAACGGGTTGGCAAGAAATTAAAAACAGTGGCCAGGGCTCCAGGGCCTCACAGTGTTGTGGGTGGAATAACAGGCGCCGGGCGTTATTTCACCTGGAACAGGTGCTGGAGGTGTCGTCTGAAGGTGCAGCCCCAAATGCAGGTGTGACCCACCCTCATCAGCCTCAGCATTGTGTTGCAAATCGCTGGCAGCAGCCTCCAGCCCCGTGGGCCAACTCCTCACCTCTGCCAACCTGTAATTAGGCAATCCACTGACAGATTGGCTTCAATCCTTCTCCTTTCCCTCTCCAGATGCAGGTCAGGGGTTGGAATATCTCTGCAGAGCCCTGGTGGGCTCGGTGCTGTGCAGAGACCCCGGTGAGGCTGGTGCTGGTGGCACCAGCAGATGCCTCCTTAGGAGGATGGATGGATGCCCTGAGCCCAGCTTTGCAGCCCCACAAGCTGCTCAGCTGACGTCAGTTTGGGTTAGAGAGCAGTGCTTTATCCTTTGAACATATTTATCTCTCTGTTAAAAGGCGGGGGATGCAGAGGTTGCAAATTAATCCCGCTGAGGTTTAATCCGCCCGGACCGTCAGCATTTTTATTTTCTTTGGATTGGAGGTCCTAAAACCTTCTGCTGTGGGTGTCTTCTGCCACGTGCAGGGACTTGCAGGCAGAATCCTGCACAACCCCACAAACAGCACATGCAATACAGAGGTGGGTCTGTCATAAATAATATGCAATAAACACAATAAGTGAATCCTGTGTAATAAATAGATGGGGCTGCTATAATGAGCATGTCTGTTATAGTAGCCTCTTTGAGCTAGGTCTCATCAGCTCTTGGAGGTCAATAACACACCTAAGCTACCTTTGGAGGCATAAAAATCAGCAGGATGGTTTCTGTTGCAATGTTGGAAACAAAAAGGTTTAATAAAAGGCAAAATAACAAGCTGAGAAAAACCGAGCCAGGTGCTAGAGGCTCTTGCTCCTAATAAAACAGCTCACAAAAACAATTAGTTTCCTTGTTCATTTCTTTTTCTAGTCAATTGCCCAAACAAGACTTTTTAGCTTCTGTCCAATTAGCTATCCTTAAGTTTGAGGTGAAGTCTCCTAAGCTTGTGAAGTAGCTTTTTCACCTAATCAAAAAAAGAAACTTCTAAGCTTCTTTCCTTTTTGAAGAGACAAAAGATAGTTTTGTCACTGCATCAACAAAAACCCCATTCCCACACATGCCCACCCCAGCTGATGGGTGGCTCTGCTGGCTGGGCAGCCACCAGGGAGGTGGGGAGATGCTGGTGTCTGCTCCTTGGAAAAGCTTGAGTTGCTGTTTCTCATCATCCACCCTGGTCAGGTTTACACAACAAGGTTTTTCTCCAGAGTGACAAGGTAGAAATAGCTCAGTCCTGGTCACTGGGCCACACCAAGGGTGCCCTGGTGATGCAGATGATCTTTTTGGTGCCAGCCTCTGGCAATACTCTGCCATTCCCATCCCTGGCAAGGTGAGAGGCACCTGCAGAGGGCTCATCCATCCTGGTGCTGGGCTGCTCTGCTCCTACAAGCTGGCATTTGGGGGTTGCAGGGGTTTTCTCTGAGTAGTCCTCCTGATAAGGTGGAATCCAGAAATGAGATGCTCAGCTTTGCCAGATGTCCCCAGAACCTGAAATTCAGTCATGGCACTACAAACTCCTGCCCTGTTTAATGAGCACAAGAGTAGGGGAAAAATATTGTAGCTTTGATTCCAGAGAGTCAATAACGAGTCAACCTCTCCAGGGTAAACAGAGTGGCTGAAATTTACTCCTCTAATCATGACTTTCTTTTTCATTTCAACAGTAAGGAGCTAAACAGGACGAGCAAGAAAAGCTTGGCAAGAAACCATGTGATTGGAGAGGGATAGCTGGGTGGATTGGCGAGGTGAGAAAGGGCTCAGCCTCTCCTTGCACATTTAATCACCAGCAAATCACCAGGTTTGAACTTCACTCTGCGCAGTGAGGAGGATCTGGTGAGGAGAATCTCCTGCTCCTCTGCCCTTTGCCAGCTGTGCCCAGCTCAGAGCCCCCTGGGCCAGATGTGGCCTCTTTCCACCAGTGGCTGTCACACGGTCACTTCCCTCCCCTCCTGTGCCTGAGCCCACAAACCACAGTACACGCTTGATTCCTGGAGTAAAATTTCACTCCTGGATTGCTCTGAGCTGGAAAGAAAAGCTGGAAGGAAAACCCCAACACAGCAGATCTCCTGCAAGCCAAGGGCTGGAGCTTGGCTGTGATGCAAGACTTTATTGCAATCTCTACAGACACAAGGGGCGGGGAGAAATCACAGCAGTGCATTAAAAAGCCTTAAATCAGTGTGGAACTGGGGGACAGGGGAACAGGGGACATTTTTATGCAGGGCATCCCTCACACAAACCCAAGGCACAGGGGAACAGGCAGCTCCTCCATCCTGGGGCAGCACAGGGATGGATGGATGGATGGATGGATGGATGGATGGATGGATGGATGGATGGATGGATGGATGGATGGATGGATGGATGGATTCATGGGTGGGTTCACTGATGGATTCATGGATGGATTCATGGATGGATTCCTGGATTCATGGATGGAGGGACTGATGGATTCATGGATTCATGGATGGATGGATTCATGGATGAATGGATTCATGGATGGATGGATTCATGGATGGATTGATGGATGAATTCATGAAGAGATTGATGGAGGGATTGATGGGTGGATGGATTCATGGATGGATGGATTCATGGATGAATGGATTCATGGATGAATGGATTCATGGATGGATGGATTCATGGATGGATTGATGGATGAATTCATGAAGAGATTGATGGAGGGATTGATGGATGGATGGATTCATGGATGGATGGATGGATGGATTGATGGATGTATTCATGGATGGATTCACGGATGGGTTCATCGATGGATTCATGGATGGATTCATGGCTGGATTCATGGATGGATTCATGGATGGATTCATGGCTGGATTCATGGCTGGATTCATGGATGGGTTCATGGATGGGTTCATGGAGGGATGCATGGATGGATTCATGGAGGGGTTCATTGATGGATTCATGGATAGGTTCATTGATAGATTCATGGATGGATTTATGGGTGGATTCATGGACGGGTTCATGGATGGATTAATGGATGGATCCATGGATGGATCGATGGATGGATCCATGGATGGATGCATGGATGGATGGATGGATGGATTTATGGATGGGTTCATGGATGGATCCATGGATGGATGCATGGATGGATTCATGGAGGGGTTCATTGATGGATTCATGGATAGGTTCATTGATAGATTCATGGATGGATTTATGGGTGGATTCATGGACGGGTTCATGGATGGATTAATGGATGGATCCATGGATGGATTGATGGATGGATCCATGGATGGATGCATAGATGGGTTCATGGATTCTGCTCCATCATGGCCACCATCCGCTGGTACATGCGCTGGGGGGCGTTCAGGCCCCAGTTGTGGTCAAAGTGGTTCCAGTCGGGGAAGTGCTCATGGTGCACAACATTGGGGAGGCGGGCCAGCAAGTGCTGGATCTCCTCAGGGGGCATCACCCAGTCGTGCCCCCCGCTCCACAGAGCCACCGGCACCTTCATGGCCTCAATCTGGTAAAAGGGAGGCCTCACCTGGCAGGGGGGAAAGCACTCCTGTTACCTGGGGCTCTGGTGGGTGGGGTGTGCTCCCCCATCCCCATCCCAGCCAGCCCCTTCACCTGGTTGTACTTCTCTATGTTTTTCAGCCCGTAGTCAAACTGCTTGAACTCGAAGGTTTTTGCAGTCTGGAAGGCAGAGGCAAAGGGTTAATCCAGGTAATATTCTGGATCAGCCCCCCCAGACAGAGACACCTTTTGGGACAGCTTGGTGCAGCAGCTTCAAAATCCCTAAATCCCTTTCATCTCTTGGCTTTGATTCCACCTCCTTTACCTGTTTCCAGCAGCATTTGAAAATACCACGTTCACAGATTAAAAGAAAGTTAAAATAGTTATAAAATCAGAATCTCTACCTGTCCCCAGTGCAGGAGAGTTTTTACTGATGTATAGTCTGGAAAATGAGATAGGTACACATCCACTCGGCTCTACAGGAAAAAGAAAGTATTTTCTAAGTCAGTTGGGAAGGATGAAAACCCACCTAGGCAAAAAACCTCAAGCATTCTGTCTTATAACTGCAATATAAATTTTATACACTCTTTATTCTTTAGCAGCTTTATTCTGCTGAGAGCTAGAAGCAGCTTTCAAAGGTAAGCCACTTAACCAATGGAAATACACTTAAAATGGAAACACAACTAGTCCAGTCATTCTTTGGTTATTTTCTTCTGTGAACTTGTGTGTCAGCCAAAAATGAGGCAGGAGTTTCCTTTCCTAAGAGATGAGACCACAAGTGATTTTCTCTCACCAAAAACTCCATTAGGCTTGAACTCCCCACACCACTGCAGGGAATCTCCAAATAACCACAGCCTCTCACACCTTATTTTGGGGCTTTATACTCACTGTTGTGTCTCATTAGCTATCTCCAGGTGTCTAGGAAAACCAGAGAGGGCTGTGACCTGGACGGAGAGCCTGGTGCACCCACCGTGTTCAAGTTGTCCCTGTCGAAGCCTCCGATCAGGAAGATGCTGTTGGCACACACTTCAGCTTCCAGTGGCTTGCCGCACTTCTCACCCAGGAGCAGCTTCTCCTTCCTTGGCACCAGAACCAGCTCTCTGGTTCCAAATATGTCCTGCAGGAGCACGAGGGAATGTCAGGAGCGGTGCTAGGAGCTCCAACACCCGCCGCAGGTGCAGGAGCAGCACACAGTGGTAATGCAGGGGACAGGAACTGCCAGAAATCCCTGGATTTTGGCAGTAACCACCCACAAACACCTCCTGTACCTTGAGCAGCAGGTCTGGTAGGAAGGCCAGCTTTACCACAGGGCAGGAATTGCCATAAATCCCTGGATTTTGGCGGTAACCACCCACAAACACCCCCTGTACCTTGAGCAGCCGGTCTGGTAGGAAGACTATCTTTAACACAGGGCCCCGGACGTGGCGGAAGGTGTACGCAGGAGCCAGGGCAAAGAAGAGTTTGATTTTCTTGGCCAGATGTGGCATGCTGGAAAACGCTATGAAACCTGAAAAGCAGCATGAGAACACAACACGAACCCCAGCTCACCCCAGGCCCTGTGTTGTGTTGGAGGGGTTTTTTGAACAAAAAACACTCCAGGATGCCAGCACAGCCCAGGATGGATGGGCAGGACATGGCAAACCCCTCCCATGCAGGAGGCTGGGAAGGCAGGAGGGGACAGCAGCTCCCAGCAGCGCACAGTTTGGGATGGACATTGATGTCACTCACCCAGGGAGCTGCCCTGAGAGTGGCCGGCATAGAAGAGCTGCTTCTGCTCCGTTTGCGTCAGGATGAAGCCCACCATGGCCGGCAGGTCGTACATGGCCATCTCGTGGAAGCTGCGCGGCAAAGGGAGAGCCTGGAGGAGATTCCCACCTCCCAACCTCCCAGGGACAGCAGGGGCTCAGTGCTGGCAGCCCTGCAGCCCAGCTGCCCTTGGTGGCCCCCTGACCTGAAGTCCCAGAACTCCTCAGAGGCCGTGGAGAGGCTGCGGTGCCGGCGGGACCAGCTGGTGCCGCGGCTGTTCCCGATCCAGACGTCGTGTCCCGCGTCCGCCAGGATGAAGGCCAGGCTGTTCTCAGGTAAGTTGTCCACCCAGGCAGCACCATCACTGCAAAACCCATGCACTATCAGCACGGGGGTCCTGGGCCCTGAAGGAGGAGATGGGAAGTGGTTGGCAGAGGAAGACCTATAGGAATGTGGCCCCTGTTGATGGAGTGACAAACTATCCTTTGTCCCCTCAAAAAGGAAATAAGCCCGGAAGTTTCTCTCCTCAATTAGGTGAAAAGGCACCTCATAGGATCTGGGGGGCTTCACCTCAAACTTAAGGATAGCTAATTGGACAGGAGCCAAAAAGTCCCACCTGAGCAATTTACTAGAAAAAGTGAACAAAGAAACAAATGGCTTTTGTTTTACCAGGAACAAGAACCTCTGGCACCTGGCTCAGTTTTTCTCTGTAAAGAGTTTTGTTACTTTGCCTTTTATTAAAACCTTTTGTTTCCAACACTACCACAGAAGCCATCCTGCTGATTTTTTGCCTTCTGAGGTAGCTGAGCTATCTTGGGTGTGAAATAGATCTCCAAGAGCTTATGAGACCTGGCTCAAGGAGACTCATATTTTCAGACACCTTTCCCACATGGAAATAAAACACCACTGTAATCCCTTGGTACTGTTTCATTCAAGCTGCACATTAAAATTCCCTTCTCCCCTTATTTCCCTGGTTATGCTGGTGCTTTTTTTGTGTTTGGGGGAGCTTTTTCCACCCCAAGCCCTGAGCCTGGACCTTGGAGCAGGGTTTTGCTGCAGGGAAAGAGCCACTTTGGGGGCTCTGCTGGGTCACAGCACAATGATGAGCTGCTGAAGGCAGCCAGGAAGAAATTCCCCATCCCTCTTCCAGGTGCCCAAACCATGCCTGAAGGCACAGGCATTCCTCTTGTTGTCAGGAGGGCCAGGGTCACAGCTGGTGTCCCCCTGGGTGAGGCTGAGCCCACCTGAGAGCCTGGGGCCCCCCTTGCCGTGGGGAATCCTGTTGAGGCTCAGGAAGTAGCCATCCTCTGTCATCACCTCGTACTCCTCGCTGGGATAGCCGTGGAAAAGGATCTTCTGGCTCTGCAGGGACAGGGGTGTGAGGGCAGAGGGTGACCCAGAGCCCTGGGCCTGCCTCAGCTTCACCCACTGCTGCCACCCCCGTGGTGTCCCCGGTGTCACCTGCGCCCAAAGGAATCACAGGGGGAGCAGGGAGAGGCCAAGCTCAAGCTGAGGGCATGGAGTGAGTGCCAGCAATGCAAATATGGGAGATTTTTGATGCCCCAAACCCACCAGAAAGGCCAGGTGCAGATGCAGGGAAGGGGTGAGCCCAGCTGGTCCCTCAAGAAGGACTTTGGGCGTGCCCATGGAGAAGCAAGGTGCTCCCCCAGCACTTACAATGTTCATGAACCTCTCGGGGTTGTGGAAAAATTCAGCATCTGGGATGGCATCTTCCAGCCCCTGGGCCAGGCACAGGCCCACCAGCAGCAGCCACATCTCACCCACCTGCAGCACCTGGGAGATAACAGGGCTGGATGAGCAGGGCTGTGGGTGCTCCAGGGCCACAGGGAGCAGGTGTCTGCAACCCCTGGTGCAGTTTGGAGCCCACCCCAAGCCCCTCTTGGTGGCCATTCCCATCTAGTGCCCCTCTAATGCACTGTGGGACAAGCAGCCTCCCACCACCCCCTGCCTGGGAAAACAAACACCACAACTGCAGGCTGGACTCAGTGCAAATCACCTCTTTTAGGGGCTTTCAGTCCTGTAGGCCCCCAACCTGTATGTGGAATGAAGATGCAAAGGACAGCAGGAAGGCAGGAGCCGCAGTGGCCAGCTCCTCACCCAGTTTAGTTGCCCACAGACACATTGCAGGTCATGCCTGGGGACATCAGAGCCTGGCCAATTGCTGAAATAACCACTTCAGTGAGCTCTGGGGCTTACAGGGGATGGAGAAGCCAGGCCTGCTCAGGAATCAGGAGATGCCAGGTAGAACAATGTGATCCTCAGTGCTGTTTTCTTGTTGCTAAACCCACAGGAGTTTCACACCAATTGCATCCCCTGGTTGAGCTGGTCATTTAGGAAAGAGCTTCTTTTCCTTGGGGCTGTCCAGAGAGGTGGCAAATCCCTGCCAGATTCTGTCCCCATGGTCTGTGGAAACCCAGGGCACTGGGAATATTTCTCTGTCTGCTCTGGGATGCCCTGACCCCCAGGGGAGCACTGACTCTGACCCTCATTCATGGAGAAAGTTTCCTGGGCTTCAAGATAGACTGGAACCCACAAAAGTGTGAAATGGATTATAGAGAGTAAGAAATAAGAAACTGAAGAATTGGTAAGAAATTTAGGGTTTGGGATTTTTAGTGTGTTGTGGATGGCAGCAAGATGGAGGGCACAGGGTGTCATCCTGGGTTTCTTCTTCCTTCTTCTCCATGGGTTTGGGTGGCATTTTGTAATTGGGCAAAAAAGTCCCCAACTGTGTGATCAGTTATTGGGTTAAAAGGGAAAATAATCCAGGTGTCAGCTCTTAATTGGATAGTTCAGTCTTAAAAGCCCTTGTAGCAAGAGATTGTTGGCCATTTTGTGCCTTCTAATGAAAAGCTGCTGAACTCACAGTAGTGAGACTGCTTTACTGATAAGAAATAATAAACACCTGAGTCTGAACATGAACTACTGTATCAAGTGCCTTCAATGCAGACCCAGAGAAACCAACAACAGGGACCCCCACAATTATCCATCTCCCTTGGATCTGCCCTTTACCATGTGCAAGGGAACCCTCCCCTGCTCCATGGCCAGCAGCAGCCCTCACACATTTTTACTGATGTATAGTCTGGAAAATGAGATATCTACACATCCAGTCAGCTCTACAGGCAAAAGAAAATATTTTCTAAGTGAGGTGGGAAGGATGAAAATCCATCTGGGCAAAAAGCCTCAAGCATTCTGTCTTCTACCTGCAATATAAATGTTATACACTCTTAATTCTTTAGCAGCTTTATTCTGCTGAGAGCTAGAAGCAGCTTTCAAAGGTAAGGTATTGATTGCATCAATATCTTAAAATGGAAATACAGTGACAGAAGCAACTCCTCTTGGTATCCCAAGATGTGGCAGAGAGGGAAGGATGAGTCCCTGGGCATGGACAGCCAGGATGGAGGAGAGCAGAACTCATCCTCAAAGCTGCTGCTCCCCAGGCACCAGTCCTGGGTAAAGCAACCCAGCCCCTTCCCCATCCCTTTCACAGAGCCAAAACGGATGAAGATTCAGGAAAATGTCTAACCACCAAGTTCTCCCTGCATCAAATGCACAGCTGGAGTGGCAATAACTAAGTTATTAGTTATAATAAGTGGCTTCTCAACTCAGCTGGGATCCTTCCCTTCAGCAATAGCCTGGGCTAGAAGAACAGGAAAACAGGAGAATAGGAGAGCAGGAGAACCAGAGAGCAGGAGAGCAGGAGAACAGGAGAACAGAAGAACAGGAGAACAGGAGAACACCAACCTGACCCTCTGCTTCAGGCTCTCCGTGCAGTCAATGGGGTTGGTGGCACTGAGGGAACCAGTCCTTGGCTTATGAAAACACCCAGACAGGCTGGGACTTGTCCACCAACACCTGCCTGTCCCTCCCCAGCCACACAGCCCAGAGGTTCCGACACTGCACCCCAAAAGCCACATCCCAAAGTTTGGGATGTGACACCATCACCGGGAACGCACAGGTCCTGTGGTGTGCTCTCCAGCAGGGACAGCATTTTTGGCATTCCTTGGCAGGGGGATTCCAGATTCTTAGTCTCTGCTCTGGGGGTGCCAGGCAGGCTGCTCATCCTGGATTTCCAGGTGTCGGTGCCTGTTGGTAAATTGTCAGCTCTGCATGGCAGCACCAGGGCTGGGTTGAAGAGAAAGGGGCAAATCTCACCCAGGAAAAGAGGAAGAAATGCCACTTGCATGTGAGACTGACTGAATTTTGTCAGTGTGGGCATCCCAAGAGGGGAAATCCAAAGGGTGCACAGCGAATCTCCCATGGCAGGGGGACAATCAGCCCCCCATGAGTCCATGGCCCCCTTTAAGCAGATTTTCCAGCCCCTCCACCTCTCCTCCTGCCAGGAGAGCAGTAGTGGTGGGAAGGGACCTTTGGGGTCTCCATCTCCACCCCAGCCTCCTGCTCACCCTGGTTTGGGCTGGTTTGAGCAAAATATTTCCTCTGTCAGCTGAAAACACCTCTGGCTTGGACAGACATATTTGTTGTTGTTTTCACTGTCAGAATCATTGTTTGGGCTTTTTCCTGGGTTTAAATGCTGGCATAAAGAGCAGGATGAGGCACTTTGCAAGAGCTCTATTTAATCATGGAGCCTTTGGGTGCTGTTCCCCACACCCAGCCCAGGTCCCGGAGGAAGGAGGTGGTCTGGTAAGAGCTACAGAGAGGTGCCAAAATGCTGGGTGACCCTTCAGGCAGCACCAGGCATGGACCTAACCAGGCAAAGCCGGGCATTCCTTCGAGAAAAGAGAGCAAAAACCCTGCTGAGAAGTGCCAGAGAGCCAAGTGGGCTTAACCTTCAAGCTGACCTAGGAAGAAAATGATGACCCAGCAGAAATGATGAGAGAGATGAGCAGAAATGATGAGAGAGATGAGCAGAAATGATGAGAGTCTTCTCCCTCAGCTTCCCTCCTTCTACAGCCTGGGCATTTAACATTATGCCAGTGACCCTCTGAGGGTCCTGGAATAATGTTATGGAATATTCCAGTGACCCTCTGAGGGTCCTGACCTGCTCCTTCCCACCACCCTGAAGGGTGATAATGGGGGGGATGCTCCCCAAAACCCCTCCCAAGCCCAGCTCAGGACTTTCAGGAACCGGGGTTCCCTGCAGTGCTCACCCTGTCCCCAGTGTCCCCTGCTGCCACCAGAGCAGGGACAGGCTGTGAGATGCACAGAGCTTCTCCTTGTCCCCCGAATTCCCCAAAGCCAGACCCCACCAGGGTGTGGGCAGGGATGCCCACAGGGAGCTGGGGCTAGGCCAGGTCTGCTTTGGGTCCCCACATCCTCACAAGCAGCTTCTGGCCCTCAGGCTCACCTTCATCTCCCTCCTGGGCTTGCAGGAAGCCTGAGGAGCCTTTCTTGGTCCTTCAGAGGTCCTTCCTCTCCCAGAATCCCCGTTCCTCTCCGTGCCTCTGGACAAGCTGAGAGCCCACAGCTCTCCCCAGGCCTTCCCCCCTTATTTCCCCAGCCCCTGCCCCACCTCCTGAAGCTCTCCTCTCCTCCTGGGCAGGCTGGGCCACTTTTGGGAAGGATGACTCCACACCTGGCCCTCGGGCTGCACTCAGGACAGAGATGTGTTGCACATGCCAGGCCTGGGAGAGGGGATAATCCCCTCTGCTTAGCACTGGGGAGGCTGCACCCCGATGCAGAACCCAGATTTGGGTTCCCAGGGACGACTGGGACACCCCCCACATCGGGGTGAGCCCAGAGATGGTGGGTGGAGGCCAAGGCCAAGGTGCAGGGAGAGGCTGGGCTGGCTCGACCAGAGCTAATGGCTGATTCCCCCTGCACAAAGGGGACCCAGACGCACCAAGAGAGTCACAGAGGCACCGAGAGAGGCCCAGAGGAACAAAGGGAGCCCCAGAGGCACCGAGAGAGGCCCAGAGGCACAGAGGGAGCCCCAGAGGCCCCGAGAGAGCCCCAGAGACACAGAGAGAGCCCCAGAGACACAGAGAGAGCCCAGAGACACAGAGAGAGCCCAGAGACACAGAGGGAGCCCCAGAGGCACAGAGAGAGCCCCAGAGGCACAGAGGGAGCCCCAGAGGCACAGAGAGAGTTTCAGAGGCACAGAGAGAGCCCCAGAGGCACAGAGAGAGCCCCAGAGGCACAGAGGGAGCCCCAGAGAGAGCCCCAAAGGCACCGAGGGAGCCCCAGAGGCACCGAGAGAGGCCCAGAGGCACCGAGAGAGTTCCAGAGGAACAGACAGAGGCGCAGAGGCACCGAGGGAGCCCCAGAGGCACAGAGAGAGCCCCAGAGGCACAGAGGGAGCCCCAGAGGCACAGAGAGAGCCCCAGAGGCACAGAGGGAGCCCCAGAGGCACCGAGGGAGCACCAGAGGCACAGAGGGAGCCCCAGAGGCACAGAGAGAGCTCCAGAGGCACAAAGCACAGAAAGCCTGGCTGTCCTCAAGGAAACAGCCTGAAATTGTGAGTAGAGCAGACCTGGGGCCAGGCTGGGATCCCCCAGCTCCAGATGTCCACTGAGAGATCCAGAAAACATCAAGGCCTCTGCTTTTCCCCTCAGCCAGGGCAGCACAAATGTTGTTGGCACAAATCCCTCTGAGCACAAATCCCACTCGTGAGCTCCTCAGCAGCAGCCAGGACATCCCCAGCTGGATCCAGGACAGGCTTTCCCCCACCAAGCAGGAGCTGAGGGGCACTGAGGGGACACAGGGGTGGAAAGGAAGCCTGGGCAGATCCATGTCCAGCCATGGGAGCAGCAATGGCCCATGTTATTATTATAAACGGCCACCCCACCCTCAGCCCAACAACCAAGGGACAATTTGCCTCTCCTTGAAGCCCACAAGGGGTTTCCAGCCCTGAGCTGTGGTGGTTTGCAAAATAGCTCCAGAGGGAGGGTGGGGAGGGGTTCAGGGACAGGAGCAGTAGAAAGATCAGGCAGGGAGGGAGCTCAGCACAGAGCCCTGCTTGGCCCTCTGGTGACAAAGGAGGAAAGTGATGCCTCAGGTTTTGGCTTTTATATTTTTCACATTCTGTGCTGCTTTGGTTTGTACTTCTAAGCTTCACATTAGGGGATGGTGAGCTCTCTGCACAGAGCAGGGAGACAAAACAATTCCTGCTCCAGCTGGGGACCAAGGACAAATGATCCAAATCTCAGGCCCAAGAGCACAAACACCGTGGGCTGGAGAGAGAAAAACAAGCAGGATGGGACTGCATGGGCTAAAGCTGGAATGGGACAATGAACTCCAATATGCAAATGGAGCAGAACTGATCAAAGTGAGAGACCCCATGTCCATTTTGTGTCCATTTTGGTTCATCTTGGGTGCAGCCCTGGCTGGGCTCTTGTGCTGCCCAAGGTGGATCCATGGAGGAGATCCTTTTAATAAATCCCTGCTTTATTCTTTAACTCTGTCTGGCCTCTGTTCTAGCTCAGCCTTCTCAAGGCATCAAAAGAAAACCAGAGGCAGGGGTGGCCTGGGGCTTTGGGGTTGGGTGGGATTTTTTCACCGGCAGATTTTACATTCTGTTACTGACAAAGCAGGGAAACCTGAGCCCAAGTTTCTCTCTATATTAAACTCAGCAGCACTGATGGCACACACGGAAAGGAACATCCCACAGAAGGAACACCAAAAACCTTTATAATCAGCAAAAAGTGATTCCCATCCTCTCCCAGGAGAGAGCTTCATCCCCACAGAGCCCCAGGTGGCCATGGCCAGGCCACACAACTGCCTCATGCTCTGGGAGATGTGGGGTTTGTTGGGTGCGGGGATTCTCCATACACCAAACCTCCCCACTTCCCTGAGGGGTTGGGCAGGAGCTCCTTTGCCTCACCAGCTCTTTCACAGCACCCTCTGCTGCCCAGGCTGTCCTGTGTCCTTTGGAGAGCACCATCCCATGCACAGGGAGCACTCCAAGACTGCCAGGTCTCAACTTCTTTTCTGCCAAGGTGGGGATTAAATGTCTGAGATGGTATTTCTTGTTTGGACTCAGATGTTTATTAGTTCTTATCTATGTTACAGTGTCACAAACCCTGAGTTCTGCAGCACTTCCCTCTAACAAACTAAAAATGGAGCTCCATCTCTCTACAAGGCCTTTTAAGGATAAACTGTCCAATTAAGAAATGACACCTGAATTATTTTTACTTTTAACGCAATAACCAACCACCTGTGCCCTGCAATGTGGACTTTTTTATCCAATTACACAAAACCACCCAAACCCATGGAGAAGAAGGTGAAGAAGAAGGTGAAGAAGGACCAGCCTCTGCCCTAAAACCTCCATCTTGTGTATATATATTGCTGTATTCTAAACCCTTTAAGTTTCCCACCCTGTGATATCACACACTTCTATTCAAACTCCACACCCACAATCCCAGTTCTATCATTCCATTTTGGATGTCTTCTCCATGGCCTCAGGTCAAATGCAGTCTTCTCTTGGGGATCAGTGTTTGTCTAAAACCTTAAACTAAGTTTTCTACTACGTGATATTACACATTTCTATTCAAACTCCACACCCACAATCCCAGATTATGGCAAGAATTGAATTCTACCTTTCATTCAGTTACAATTGAATTCTATTATTCAGTTTTGGAAACTTCTCCACGGCCTCAGGTCAAATGCAGTGTTCTCTTGGGGGTCAGTGCCTGTCAACACAGAAAGTCTGAAATTCTCAGCAACCAACACAATTCTCTCTCCAACACAAGACCTCAGTGCCCCATGGCCAGCCAGCAGCAAGCTGAAGAGCAAGGAAATTTAGGAAAAACCTAGGTTTTTTTTTCCCCAGCATGGGGCAGGGGGTCTCAGGTCCCTCTCTGCTCCTTCCCAGAGCTCCCACCATGGTCTCACCAGCCCTGTCCTGGCAGCAGCACTGGTGGGAAGCAGCCCAGTGTTCACCCTTTGGGTGCTTTGCATTCCCTCCCATGGAGGGAAATAAAATAAGTGTTCAAACCTATGGAATGAGCTTGGCTCAGAACTCTTAATTTTTATCCTGATTTGTATTTTTTCTGATTTGCTCATGCCTTAACAGGCTGTGCAGTGATTCACCCTGGGGGGCTGCCCACTGATGTGGCCCTGAACTTGATGCCAGGACCAGGAGTGGCCACAGGAGCCTTTCTGATGTCCTGTCCCAAAAGAAAGGCAAACTCTGTCAGTGCTGGGAGGAAGAGGGAGTGGTTTTCTTCTCATCTGGGCATACTGATCCTGTTCTTCCACCTTTCCTCCTCTCCCTGCAGGGGGAAAACTCAGATTCTTCTCTGAGCCACTGCTTATTTGAGGGGTGAGGCAGCTGGGAGGGCTTCTGGCATTGCCTGCAGCTAGTCCTTGGTAAAGAGCAGCAGGTAGAGGTGGAGCCATCGAGGCTTTCCAAAGCCTGTCTGCATTTGAGCAAGCCTGGCTGGGCCAGACCTGGCAGGTGCTGGCTGCAGGAGGGATGCAGGATCCCACACTCAGCACCAGGGCCCTGCAGCAGGAGTGGACAGCTGGCCACCAAGGCAGAGGTGACAAAAATGACACCCAGTGTCACAGACATCTTTTATGAAAAATCCTTTCCTTAGGATTTTCCTCCTGAGAAGCTGAGAGGCCTCAGGAACAAAATGTAAATATGGATTATCTGCTGCTCTGGAATGCAACAGGTGGATCTTTGATTAGCCTATGTTAGATGTTTCTAATTAATGGCCAGTCCCAGCCCAGCTGGCTCAGACAGACAGCTGAGCCACAAGCTTTTGTTATCATTCTTTCTTATTCTATTCTCAGCTAGCCTTCTGATGAAACCTTTTCTTCCATTCTTTTAGCATAGTTTTAATGTAATATATATCATCAAATAATAAATCAAGCCTTCTGAAACATGGAGTCAGATCCTCGTCTCTTCCCTCATCCTGAGACCCCTGTGAACACCGTCACAACCCAGAGCTCCTGTGACCTGTCACCATCCCTGCAGGGCAGGCAGCAGGCAGCTCCTGGCCAAAGACATCACCAGCTGCAAAAGGGGAAGCCTGGCAAGATTTGAAATCTCCATCCACAGCTCCTTCCCTCCCCGGGGATGGATTTATTTTTCTTTTTTTCTTTTTTTTTTCTTTTTTTTTTTTTCTAATAGAGCACCCCCTGAAGTCACTGTGAGCTCAAGACTCCTGTGCCTTTGATTTAGCCCTTGGAAAAAACAATGACCAACCTTTATATGGAGAATTACAAGGCACGACACTTTAAGTAGAATGATGGTGAATTTATTACAGGGGTGGGAAAAAAAGATTTTTTGGGGGGTTTTTTGAATGGGGGTTCAAGGGGCAAGATGGAGGGATCCAGGCGTGTCCAGCCTTTCTCCTTCTTCTTCTTGGCCTCCATCTTCTGCTGTGATGTTGGCACTTTTGGGTTGGTTTAGAGTAGGAGCTCCCTGTCTAACCTAGGTGATAGGTATTGGGAAGTTATGGTAAATATTGTACATGTAATTTTTAGTATAAAAAGATAACACTGGGGGTGGTCAGAGTGCCTCTGTCCTGCTGAACGGACCTTGGCAGGTCAGAGAAAGAATTTTATAGATAAGAAACAATAAACAACCTTGAGACTGAGAAATGAAGTTTTGACTCCTTCTTTGACAGGCAGGCTGGGAAAAGAGACTTTCTGACACACCTTGGGGTCACAGTGACCAGCAGAGATCCCAAGAACTGCTAGGACTGGGATGTTCTTCTGCATTTTCAGGCTCATTCCGTGCCAGGAGGCAGCAGGAAGAGCCAAAAGGAGCTTTCCCGGTGGAATTTGGTGGGATGAGCTGGGCTGGTCCCACCCCTGCAGGTGCAGAACCCACAGCGCCCACCCTGGGCTTCACCGAGGTCACAGCCACGCCAGGTGACTCCACCAGCTGGAACCAACCCATTTGTCACAGCTCTCAGCTCTTCCCAGCGCCACGGAAACGCTGCCAAGGCAGCCCAGCAGCCCTGCGGTGAATTCCAGCTCGGCAGGAGGAGGGATCAGAGGGAGTGGCGGCTCCCGAATCTCCCGAATCGGGAGCAGAGGCAGCTCCAGCCCCATGGGAGCGGCGTGAGCAGCCAGCAGCACCTTCTCTGCTCGGGGCACAGCGGGGACGAGGGCTCTTCCGACCGCCACGGGTAATCCCTCCTGCTCGGTGCCACCCTGGGGACAGCGGGACAGGGCTCCTGGAGAGCTCGGGGATGGGACAGCAAAGGAATGTCCTGCTCAGGGAAGGAGTGGGAATGTTTGGAGAGGGCTCAGGACCGTGCTGCTGTTCCTATTTAACCCCTGCTGCACCTCCGGGATGTCACCAGGTGTGCCGGGATGAGGGACATTTCGCAAAGGGAAATTTTTGGGAGTTTTCCCAAGCTGGCTGTTGGGAGGAAAGGGCCATCCATCGCAGGCAAGGCTCTGCCCTGGAATTTGCATGCCCTTCTCCTGACGCTACGTCACAAAAATGTGTTCAGCCTCTGCTGGCTTTGCTAAAGGCTCGTCCTTTAAATAACAACTCCAGAGCCTGGTGGAGCCCAGCGACAGGCGACACGAGGAGGGCTCCTGTCCCAGCTGGCAGCCGGGGGGCTCCGGGGGATGGTGGGGATCCCCCCAGGGTGGGAGATGGGGTCGCTGTGGCCGGGCACGGCCGCCCCTTGGCGGTGCTGAGGGCGGGAGGTGCCGCAGGGCTGTGCCCAGGTGAGCGCTGCAAGTGCGCCCATCCTCCTGTGCCTCCCGCTCCAGGGGGGACCGGGCGGCCTTTGTCACCTCCCGCGGCAGCATCAGGGACAGAAAGCTGCTCCCAGATCTCCTCCGTTTCGCCTGGGTGGGTGCAAGATGCCTGGCTTGGCATTCAGCGGGAATTTGGGAATCCCTGCTGAATTCTCCGCGCAATTGAACTCCTCTAAGGAGCTGAGGGAACTCTCTAAGTAGCAGAAATACTGCTGCAAATTTGTCACCTCCAATAAATTTACCCATTCCTATATGGCAGGGTTCTGCCCACAGCAGAGGGATTGGAACAAAATGATCTTTAAGGTCCCTTTCCAGCCAGAGCATTCTGTGATTCTGTTTCGGTGAGATAAAATAGCATAGTGAGATGTTTTGTGGTAGGAACAAGCTGAAGCAGACACCAAAATCCTTCCCAGGAAGAAGAGGGGTGTCCTGAGATGGCATTTCACTCAGGTCTGCAAAAACAAGCCAAGGGTATCCCAGGGTCCCTCTCAGCCATAAGGAGAACCCAAGTAAACCACATTGTTTGATTTCTTCTTAAGAACATGGCCCAGCAACTTAAAATTAGGTGGTTTACTCCTCATTAGTTCAGCTGTCAGTGGAACAAAACAACCTATTCTTCCAAATATCTAAAAAATTATTTTAAATGAATGATTTATAATCACCTACTCGAAATCCAGGTTTGCCCAGGCACGTACAGATGTACCTATACCTCTGCATGTTTCTGAATATGAGAGCCTGATGGAGAACATGGGATTCAAATGGGATGGAATTTGACTTCGTTCAAGATTAGCAAAATGAGCCATTTTCAGAATTGGAAGACTTCTGGTTTTGAATCATTTCACCTGTTGAGGGGTCAGGTTGATATCCTGGTGGAAATGCAGTGCACATCGAGAGAACTCCCCACAGCTTCTGTGCCAGCAAAGTCTCTCAAGGTTCTGACAATGTTTTGCAGAGCACCATGGCGTGGCTGTTCCTCACCATTCCTTGTTTCTGTGCCAGTGCCAGCAAAGTCTCTCAATGTTTTGCAGAGCACCATGATGTGGCTGTTCCTCACCATTCCTTGTTTCTGTGCCAGTGCCAGCAAAGTCTCTCAATGTTTTGCAGAGCACCATGATGTGGCTGTTCCTCACCATTCCTTGTTTCTGTGCCAGTGCCAGCAAAGTCTCTCAATGTTTTGCAGAGCACCATGATGTGGCTGTTCCTCACCATTCCTTGTTTCATGCTCGTCGCTGCAAAGTCAGCAGAGAACCCCGAGGTGTCCATGGATGTTGTAAGTCCCTTCTTTTCCTGCTTGGTTGAGCAAGTTACCCACATGATCTGTGCAAGACCCACGGGCTCTGTGTGTCTTCACCGAGGGTTGACACCAGGATTTTTTGAGATATTTGTCTCCCTGCTCTTACGTACACGGAGATTTATGGCAGGCATTTATGGGGGGATGTCACAGGCATCTTTTATGAAAAATCCTTTCCTTAGGATTTTTTCTCCTGAGAAGCCCAGAGCCCTCAGAAACAAAATGTAAACAATTATTATCTGCTGCTGTGGAATGCAACAGGTGCATCTGGGATTGGTCTCATGTAGTTGTTTCTAATTAATGGCCAATCACAGTCCAGCTGTCCAGACTGTCTCAAACCTTTGGTATCATTCTTTTTCTATTCTTAGCTAGCCTTCTGATGAAATCCTTTCTTCTATTATTTTAGTATAGTTTTAATAATATATATATATGTAATAAAATAATAAATCAAGCCTTCTGGAACATGGAGTCACATTCTCATCTCTTCCCTCCTCCTGGGACCCCTGTGAACACCATCGCAGGGGGAGGGCTTTGTTCCAAGTCAGCAGGTTTGGTCAGGACAGCCCTCTCAGGCTCAGAGCTGGGCTGTCTGTGCTGCCCTGCTCTTGACTGCAACACAAAAAGTGACAGTTCTTTGCCAGACCTGCCAAAAATTCTGGCTGGAGTCACGACATTGCCATGGGGACATTGGGAGGTCCTGAGCCCAGCTTCCCCCTGGAGTCACCCCCAGCACTGATGGCTCTGCCCAGCCAAGCCCTGCCACCCCTCTGTCCCTCCTTGGGGACTGTCCCTTGCTCTCCTTCCCTTCCCACAGGGCGAAATTGTGCGGTACCACGGGTACCCCTACGAGGAGCACGAGGTGCTGACAGAGGATGGATATTTCCTCACCCTGCAGAGGATCCCCCACGGCAGAGGCAACCCAGGGAGCTTCAGCCTCCCCCACAAGGCAGGGGCACAGCCATCCAACATGTTCTGTCCCCGTAAGTGCCACAGGAAGCTCTGCCTGGCCCTGGCACCCTGAGGGCTTTGCTGGGCTGGAATAACCCACAGCCAAGGCAACCTCGCCCTGGGCTGGGTGCTTGTATTTGTTTTGGTTTAGGGCAAAACTGGGAGAGAGCTCTTAAAGGGGCTTTTTTAGAAAAGCAGATTTATTTGGATTGGGATTTTTTTTTTTTTTGGAGAATTTTTTTTTTTTTTGAGAAAAGTGGAAAAAACTTGCTTAAACAATAAAAACTTCATTAAACAATAAAACTAATACTATATTAAGCAATAAGATTTTTTTGCTGTTTCAAAAGAGATGACAAACTCAGAAAGTCTCTTTTCTGGGTTGCAGTTTAGGTTTATTTGATCTCTTATTAGTCTTTTTGGTGCTGGAAATGCTGCAGCTTAGGTTTGGTCTGGTGGGTTACAGGTGTGAGCTGTGGGTGGGATTTTTTTTGGTGTTCAGTTTAGAGTAGGTTTAAACAGGTTTAAAGAAAAGGAAAAAAATTACAGTCTAGGGAACTTTTTTGCTTCAGCTAGCTAAAACTAACTAAAATAAAGGAGAGCTTTTTGTTGTTTGTTTATTTGCAGACAACACAGTTTAGGAGAAGAAATGTGGAGGAGTGAGTGCAGTGTTTGAAAATAAATTGTGCAGTTTGGTTTTTTTCTTTATTCTTTGGGATAAGTCTTAAAGGTGCAAAACTTATTATTCAGCATCAACAGAACAAGAGGATTGGGGACAAAAGGATCATATAGTAAACCCAGGATAGTTCTCCAGGAGGAAGCTGTCCCTGTAGGAAAAACTAGGCAAATAGCATTGGGAGCAGAAGACATGCAGGTGCCCACCATGCTGACCTGGTTCTGAGAGGATTTGCCCCAAAGAGGAAGGAGGATGAATGGGGCAGAGAAATCTTGCCCCAGGTTTTACCTCAGCTCAAAACCAGAGAGTGGAGCAGCAAAAAGCCATTAGTGAGGAAAGGAAACCAAACCAGGCAGCCAATCCAATGCCATCTCAGTATTTTGCATCTTTCCTGTGTTCAGGAAGGAAGGTTTGGGGATCTTCCTGTTCTGCACTGAAACCCCTGCTTCAAAGCAGTGGTGGGGTGATGCCCAGTTCTGGTCATGTACATGGCAAATAAGTGTAAAAAAACCCCAGATTTCCAATTTCTGCCCTGGCTTTCTTCAATAACACCTCCCCAGAGAGGCTGAGGACAGAGGACAGAGGACGGTGTCCCTGCCCTGGTGTCGCTTCCCAGGGGGTGCTGCCAAAGCCACACCTGGATGTGAATGATGGATTTTGCTCATGGTCAGAGAAAATGATTCCTCCTCTTCCTTCCTCCAGCTCCAAAGGCTGTGGTCCTCCTGCAGCATGGCCTGGTGTTGGAGGGAAGCAACTGGGTCACCAACTTGCCCAACACCAGCCTGGGTTTCATCCTGGCTGACGCTGGCTACGACGTCTGGATCGGGAACAGCCGGGGCAACAGCTGGTCACGGAAACACCAGGAGTTTGAATTCCACCAGCAGGAATACTCAGCTTACAGGTATTTTCCGTGGCACTGGAAGCTGGGCAGGTCCCTGGTACCCCCAGGCTGGAGGAGAGGTGCTCCTGGCAGTCACACCCTCTGCCAGGGGGCAGAAATTGGGTTGTCAGTTCCTGCCAAAGCGCTTGCTTGCACCCAAGCAGCCATGGCAAGGGCAGCAAGGGTGGTTCTGTCACGTCCCTGTCTCCCCTGCAGCTTCCATGAGATGGCCATGTACGACCTTCCAGCGTCCATCAACTACATCCTGCAGAGAACGGGGCAGGAGCAGTTGTACTATGTGGCTTATTCCCAAGGCACCACCACAGGTATACTGGGGAGGAAAGCAGGCCTGGCAGAGTCACACCAGCTGTGCACCCCCAGCCTGGGAGTGCTCCTAAAACCTTGGTCAGGGAGTGTTCCTAAAACCTTGGTTAGGGAAGGAAATGTCCAGGTATTTCCAAATAACAAAGGGAGAAAACCAGATAATTGCTTTAACAGAAGAGTTTTGAGCACTGGCAGCCCCAAACTGGGTTCATCTCGTTGCTGCCAGAGCCTGACCTGCTGGAGCCACCTCTGAGGGGCTTTAAGGTGGGCACACACACGTGGAAGTCAACAGCTGCCTCAGAAACAGCAGGGCAGGGTCTGCTTCCCTCTCCCCCACGCAGGTTTCATCGCCTTCTCCTCCATTCCCGAACTGGATCGCAAAATCAAGATGTTCTTTGCCTTGGCTCCCATCACCGTCAACTCCAACATGAAGTCCCCCTTGGTGAGGGTGTTTGACCTGCCTGAGGCACTGATCAAGGTGTGTCCTCAGCACAGGTGAGGTGTGAGGGGGAGGAGGGACTGGGAGGGCCCCCTGAGACAGGCAGGGCTTGTGCATCACCTCCATCTCCCCGCTCTGGATGTTTGGAGGGCAGGGAAATCATCTGCATGTCCAGCCTTCTTCACAGGAATTGGTTTTGGGTCCCTTCTCCCGGGAGAAACCTCTCCTAGGAAGGGCAGGGCTCTTCCAGGGCCGCAGCCTTTTCTGAAAAGCCAAAGTGACGGAGCACAGCAAAGTTGTCAGCAACTTTCAGGGATGAGCAAAGAGGTGGGGAGCACCTGGAGGCAAAACAGAGCATGATACACCCCACTGATCCACCCCTCTGACTTCCACAGATCATTTTAGGCCGGACAGTGGTCTTTGATAAGGGTGAGGTGCTGAAGCAAGTGATCTCCACAATGTGCACCTACCCCATGCTGAAGACCGTGTGCTCTTTGGTGTTTTACCTGCCTGGTGGGTTCACCAACAGCTTGAACGTGGTATGTACACTGCAGCTTCCCTCTCCAGACACCCACCTCCTCACTGTCCCAGCCTGAGCTGTCCTTCTGCTGCCTCCACATGGCCTTCCACATCTTTGGCTGCTAGAAAAATTCAGCCTGGAGGCACCAGGGTGGGGGGTTCTCAAGTGAAGCGCTGGCGTAATTCCTTAATATTCCAAGAAGGAAATGTGTTAGGGACAGCACACAGAGCTGAGCTTTGCAAAAGGATCCTGAGCACGAGGTATGGAGCCTTACTTTGCCTTGGGAACCAGGCAGGCTCCTAGCATGGGACTGGCTCAGCTTGCTGCAGGGAGCTCTGTGTGGCTCCTGAACAGGTTTGGTTTAATTTCTGATGTGGATTTTTCTGTGGGGGAACAGAGAATAAACCTCTCTGATGGTCTTGCAGAGCCGCATGGATGTCTACCTGGCCCGCTACCCTGACTCCACATCCCTAAAAAACATGTTGCACTGGCGCCAGGTAACACCTCCTGTTCTCCTCCCTCTGCTCAGGGAATGATCTGGGAATAAAACTGGGAACAATGCCCCCCTGCTCCCCCTGCAGAGCTGTGTAAGAGAGAGAGGAAAGCTGAAACACGCTGCAAATGAAGTTACTTATTTATCCCAACAAAAGAGGTCCTTGGGGTTTGTAGGAGGTGGAGGGGGAACAAAGGCTGGGGATAAACCAGGACAGGAGATGCCAGAGTGGAGGCTGAGGGTCAGCAAGACCATTAATAGTACAACTAATTATTGAAAAGGTTCTCCTCACATCTTTCTGCTGCTGGCACTGACCACAACACACAAAAAACTTGCCCAAAGTTGCCTGATTCATGTGTCCTTTGAGGCTCTTGGCTGTACACCAGGTTCTTCACTGTGATCTTCCTGGGGCTGGGCTCTCCTCCCAAAATCCAAATGTAAAAATGTCTTCCCTGAGCCTTGGTGGCAGGAGGGAGCCCTGCAGTCCCCTGTCACCTGTTTTATCTGTCTTAGACCCCCTCCAATGCGTGGATAATGAATAGAACTCTCCTTTTCCAGCTCTACCAGACAGGGGAATTCAAGCACTATGATTACGGCAGTGACAACGTGCTTCATTACAACCAGGTAAGAGGGAGCCATGCTCAGAGAAAAATAAATAAATATTCCAGTGAAAATATTGCACTGGCTGAGACTGCATTTGGACCATTGAGCAGCCTGGAACAGTGGAAGGTTGGTGCAAAATGCCCACAGCAGGGCAGCTGGGACAAGCTGGTGTTTGACGTCCATCCCAACCCAAACCATGCTGTGATTCCGTGAATTACATGGTATTTGTGGATTATTTTTTTTTTAATATGGGGAAGCAGGTTTGTAACTTTCCATAAAAATAAGTGTCTCAGTCACTCAGATGACTTTTTGACCCTCTGGTGGAAAGAACAGGAGCCCAAGGCACAGTGAGGCTCCTTGGTGATAGCTCCTCCTCTATCCCTTGGGATAAGGGAGAAATTCCAAGCAGCCACCAGGACACACTTTGAATTTTTGGCCTGCCCTTTGCCTCCCTCCTGTCTTCCAGACCACTCCTCCCTTCTATGAGCTGGAGAACATGAAAACCCCACTGGCTGCCTGGTATGGGGGCAAGGACTGGATCTCAGCCCCCGAGGATGTGAACATCACCCTGCCCCGCATCTCCAACGTGGCCTACAAAAAGTACATCCCCGAATTTGTCCACTTTGACTTCCTCTGGGGCAAGCAGGTCTACGAGCAGGTCTACAAAGAAATGCTTGACCTGATGGAGAAGGGCGCCTAGAGCTGGAGCAGTGGCTGTGATTGTTGGCTTCTCAATGACTTCTGGGGCTTCTTGGGGGGGAATATATTAAAAAAAAAAAAAAAAAAAAAAAAAAAAAAGAAGAAAAACTGGGGGGGGGGGGAAAGCTCAATAAACTGCTACACTTGGTCTGGGTTGATATTGCTCTGGCCAGTGAGGAAAACCAGGCAATCCAATGACTGGGGAAGCACTCTGGATTGAGGTTCAGTAGGCTGAAGTTGAGCACAGCCCTCACACCCTGAGTGTCCCACATGCCTCCCTCACCACTGGTTTAATGGAACTTGGCTCCTGGTGGCCATTGTGGACTCTGGGCTCCTTGAGCTTGGCTTCCCAGCTGCAAACAGCTGGCCAGAAGCTCCGTGCCCTCTTGGATGCTGGTGTCCCACAGGGATGGGATGAAGCCATGTGGTGGATGGGTCCTGCTTTATTCACCTTCAAGCAGCACTTCCACACCAAGAATCCCAACATCCTGGCACTCACTGCCTTCCTTCATGGCTGGAAGGAGCTATCAACGTCCTGCCTGGTGACAATGAAGAGTGGCCATGGGTTTGTATCCATGAGAAACTCACATTTTGCTAACAAAGGGGACTTCTTTCTCAGATTCATGCTGATTTGGATAATCTCACTAGTGCACAAAGGAGTTTCAGTAAGCTCTAGCAGGAAATACCATTTTGCACCACTTCAAGCTATTCTAAGGCACAAACCCAGCTGCAAAGGCCACCTTTTGCTGCCTCTCAGGGAGACAGAAGAAGAGAGTGGTGGAAAGCAGTAACGAGCCTAAATCTGTTTTCAGCTTCTGGATTGAATTGTTGATAATACCTTGATCAGAGGAGGAATTGTGAATTTGCCAGTTTGTGTAACCATCTTCTTAAAATATGCCTGGGAGCAAGAAGCAGGGCAAAGGATAAGGTTCTCTTTTCACAAATATGTAATAATAATAATAATAATAATAATAATAATAATAATAATAATAATAATAATAATAGTAATAAATTGGATAGGGTCTACTGGGCTTTGTGTGGTTGTACTATTAACTAAAGGTTAAAACTCTGGAGAAATTGGCACAGGGTGCCCAGAGCAGCTGTGGCTGCCCCTGGATCCCTGCAGTGCCCAAGGCCAGTTAGACACTGGGGCTTGGAGCAGCCTGGGACAGTGGAAGGGGTGAAATGAGACAGGATTTGAGGTCCTTTCCAACCCAAAACCATTCCAGGATTCTGTGGGTGTGGGGGTTTTCAGCACAGACCTCTTACCACATGCAGGTGCAATGCTCCTTGTGCTCAGGGACCATTTCCAGATGATCCTGATGCCACCAGCATCTCCCTGCAGGGAAGAGCTGGGTGGTGAGGAGGGTATGGAGCTCAGCACAGCCAAACTGTGGGGTTTCTAGCAGCTGAGTTTCATGCAGGAGTCTGGAGATGGTGGCACAGGGCTGGTGGTGGCCGTGCTCGAGGTACTGCCTGTAAAGCGTTTCACTTTCTGCCCTTAGAGCTGGGACTGACCACAGCAGAAAACAGGGCAGGGTGAGGCCATGCCAGGGTGCAGGAATGAGGCTATAGGTCAGATAGGATCTGCCTGGATTGCCAGTGATTAGCTGCCTCACTTAGGACATTTGTAATGACATCTTTTTCTCTGTGATCAGCTGCTGAAGGCAGGGCCGTGCCCTGGAGCAGCACCTTGCAGGGCTGCACCGTGCTCATGCCATGGATATCAATGCAAATGGCAAATAAACACACCAAGAGGCTGCCAAGATGTTCCCCCTGCAAAATTCTGAAAAGCTGGCAGGAAATCAGAATCACAGAATCCTAAAGAGACCCCCAAGATCATCAAGGCCAAGATGCTCACAACTAAACCACACCCCCCACCTGCCATTTATTCAAATTCTGTTTAAAAGCACTAACATTTAACTTCTGGAAACTCATTAAAAGTGCACGGTTTGGTCTCTTTCTGTTCAGGTTATGAGGTTTCTGCCACTCCTGCAGTTACCTGGTTCAGTGTTTGCAATGCATTATCTTCATTCTGCCCTGACAGAGCACTTTGGTGAAGTTCTGGTTTGATCAGATTCTGGCACTTGCTTCCCCTCTGCTGCCAAAGGATCAATAACAAATTAAGAGGTGTGTTTTGGAAACAAATTGATTTATTCCTGCAGAATAAATATTGTGAAATTCCAGCTCCAGCATGGGATGGCCATGGCAGGATTGGAGGCCTGGCGTGTCTCAGCTCTGTCAGGCAAGTCCAACACCACCAGGCAGGTCTGTGGTGATTGTACAGAGTATCACAGAATCGTGGGATCATGGATGGTTTGGGTGGGAAGGGACCTCAAAGATCTCAAAGTCCAGCTCATTCCACTCCAAGGACATTTTCCACTGTCCCAGGCTGCTCCAAGCCCCACAGTCCAGCCTGGCCTTGGGCACTGCCAGGGATCCAGGGGCAGCCCCAGCTGTGTCAGGGCCTGCCCACCCTGCCAGGGAACAATTCCTAATTCCCAATATCGCATCCAGCCCTGCCCTCTGGCACTGGGAAGCCATTCCCTGTGTCCTGTCCCCTCCATCCCTTTTAAACAGTCTCTCCATGACTCTTGTATCTCCTTCAGGCACTGCAAGTTCACAATTTGGCCACCCCAAAGCTTCTCCTCTCCAGGTGAACAATCCCAGCTCTCCCAGCAGAGCTGCTCCATCCCTGGTGCCTCCCCTGGACCTGCTCCAACAGATCAACGTCCCACATATCTCAGTCCATGGTGTTCCATTCACCCACAAAGCCTCCACCACCCCTTTTCTCCTCCCTGTGTGGGCAAACCAGCCTCAGCCACACGTGGGGAGGATGTTGGTCACTCAGCCTCTCATCCCATTTTCTCCCAGCTGTGCTCATGCAGAGGCTGTCACATGAGGCCGTGAGGGCTCACAGCTGTGTCACATCCCTCCCAGGGCACAGCAGTGTCACCCTGCTGCCCGATCCATCATCTCCCACCCTCACACAGGGCACAGGAGTCGTGGAGGGGAGCACAGGGCCAGCACAGGCTCCCTCCCACAGGCACAGGCTTGAAGAGAGGTGGTGCTTTTGCAAGCAGCCCAAGGATTGCTCTGGTGCCTGCTTTAAGCAACGTGCTGGCCCGTGGGGTGATTTAGAAACTGATTTGTCCCAGAGTTAATCTAGGACAGGGTTTTGTGGAGTTATGACAGATGGCGTGCGGCCTTTTCACGTCTTTTTGATCCTTTGCAGCCTGACAACGATTTCCAGAGGCATTGCTGAGTAGATTCAGGCTTTTCATTTGGTTGAAAACACCGTGCATTCTTATTTCAGGAACTCGCAGCAATTTCCCATGTTATTTCCAGCGTAATTTTCAAACTTTCTTTTGAGTTTGTTAGATGAATCTCTGAGAGAGAGAGAGAGAGAGACTCTGGTTTTGAGACCTGCATTTTCATGTGATGGGACTTCAAGCAGGGTGAGAATATTAGGCCCGTGGAAAGTTAGCTGAAATCAAAATCAGATGCAATTTTCTCCAAAACTTCACAAATCCGTGTTGATCATGATGGCTCTTCCCCCAGGCAACCACTGAGCCCTAAGCTGTGCCAGGGGCAGTTCAGGTTGGACATCAGGAGAAAATCCTTCACTGAAAGAGTGACTGGGCACTGGAATTTTCTGCCCAGGGAGGTGGTGGAGGGAGTCACCATCCCTGGACGTGTTTAAAAGAAGCCTGGACGTGGCACCCCGGTGCCATGGTGTAGTTGACGAGGAGGTGCCAGGTCCTAGGTTGGGTTTGATGATCTCAATTCTTCCAACGGAGTTAATTCTGTGGTTCTGTGATCACCCCTGACCCTGGGCTGTGTCCTGGGGACATGTTCCTGCTCCCTGACAGCCCTGATCAGGGCTTTGGCAAAGCTCAGCCAGATCAGCTTGTCTCCAGTATGATGGGAAATAATCTCAGGAGCACCACAGCACCACATTTGAAAACTTTGGGTGTTTTTCTTTACTGAGAAATTTTGCTCACGTTGTCCCAGGTCTGTTCAGCCACAAACCAAACTCTTTCAGCTGTAAAATACACTTTAAAGCCAATGAAGAGAGATCAGGGAAGAAGTACAAAAAGTTCAGGTTTGTTCTGGGCTCTTCTGAACGCAGGAACAGGGGAGGAATTACCAGAGAAGAAACACCAGTGACCACATCTCCATTATTTCCCAACCCACATTTATGCTTTTGTTTATTCCATTTCATTAGGGAGAATGGAATGATTGCAAGAACAACCCAAACAAGGTGTTGTGAAAAGATCAGCCGCGTCCTCAAGCTCCACTGTGCAACTCCAGCACGGGCAAAAACCCCTATAAATGTGCAAACCAGAGACACCCCAGCCCAGCCAAGGGGACTTTAAACCAGGAAAAGCACGAGCAGATAAGGACTCACCAGGTCCTTTAACCTGAGCCACGTTCTCCAAGGTTACTGCCGGGCAGCTTTGTGTTTATCTGGCAGGAATTGCACAAGAGCTGGCATTCCCTTCTTGCCAACACCAGGGTGCTGCTCCCTTTCCCAGCTCAAGATGCCAGGGCCAGGTGATTTGTGGCTGCTTCGCCCTCGGCAAGAGGCACCCTGGGCACAGGAAAGGGGCAGCAGGAGGAACAGAGGGCACCAGCTGGAGGGGAGGTGGGCTTGGACAGCCCAGGGCAGGATTAACCCCAGTCCCAGGGCTGAGGAGGTGCTGATTGCACCGGTGTGTCTCAGAGGAGGTGACTCAGCAGCAGCAGACCTGCACCTGAGGGACAGCGCTGGGGACACAGCTGATCCCACGGGCTGGTTCCCTTCCTGTTGTGCCAGCAGCAGGTGGGGTTGCAGCGCTGAGATGCCTCAAATGAGAGCATGACAGGCATCCAGCAGCAATGCTGCCTGATGGCTGTGAAGTGTGAGGCCAGCAAGCAACACACCACACCAGGAGGTGTAAATTTTGATTCTTAAAGAGCCTCAGAGGCCAAGAAAAAAACGAGGTTAGGGGCTCAGGCAGATCCCAGGACTTGTTGGATGGAAACCTTGGCCTTCCATGTCACCCCTTGAGTAGCCCACCTGGACACACATCCCTCTGAGAATGTGGGATCCCAGAGTGGTTTGGGTTGGAGGAACCTTAGAGATCACCTCATGCCACCTTGCTGCCATGGCAGGGACACCTTCCACTGTCCCAGTGGCTCCAAACCCTGTCCAGCCTGGCCTTGGGCACTGCCAGGGATCCAGGGGCAGCCTCAGCTGTGCCAGGGCCTGCCCACCCTGCCAGGGAACAATTCCTCATTCCCAATATCCCATCCAGCCCTGCCCTCCTATCACCATGATGCCATTCCTTGTATCCCATCCCTCCATTCACTTATCCCAACTCCCCACAAAACACCTTTTATCCAACAACATTCCAACCCCATGCAGGTGTTTTTTCAGCTCTGATTTTCCTTTCGTTCCCTCCCTGTGCTTCCCTTTTCCAGGGGCAGCCACAGCTCCTCTGGGAAATCCATTCCAGGCCCTGCCCACCCTCCCAGAGAACAATTCCTTCCCGATATCCCATCTAAACCCAACCTCCTTCAACTCCTCAAAGGTTTGAGGACTTTCATTCCTCCCTTTGACTAAGGGAGCTCCTCAGTAAAAACCCAACTGGTTTTGGGTTTTTTTTTTTTTTTTTTGGCACCTTCTGTCCTTCCCCCAGAGGTGGAACAAGCCCAGGTGCTGAATCACACACTCACCTCAGCACTGACACACTGCTCCAATGGCCTCGTTCCACAGCCTGGGCATGCCAGAGAAGCCTCTGCTGCCTTCCCAGCCTCTACTGCTATTGATTTATCATTACTGCTACTACCACTCAGTGCCTCCACTAGAGGATGAGTAGTGGGATGGGAAGGCAGCAGGGCAGGGGGGATTCTGCCCCTCTGCCCCGCTCAGGTGAGACCCCACCTGTGCACAGCCCTGGTGCTCCCAGAATGAGGAGGGATGGAACTGTTGCAGCAGGTCCATGGAGCTGCTGAGGGGGCTGGAGCCAGGCTGGGAGAGCTGGGAATGCTCAGCCTGGAGAAGGGAAGGGTGTGTGGAGACCTCAGAGCTCCTTCCAGGGCCTGAAGGGACACAGGGGAGCTGGAGAGGGACCCTGCAACAGGGACTGCAGTGACAGGACAAGGGAATGGGTTCAGATTGACAGAGGGCAGGGCTGGATGGGATATTGGGAATTAGGAATTGTTCCCTGGCAGGGTGGGCAGGCCCTGGCACAGCTGGGGCTGCTCCTGGATCCCTGGCAGTGCCCAAGGCCAGGCTGGAGCAGCCTGGGACAGTGGAAGGTGTCCCTGCCCATGAGCTGAGCTTTAAGGTCCTTCCAACCTATATAAGTTCCATTCCACGATTCTCTGACTGTTTTTAGTGGGATTTTCACGCTCACAGGTGAGGGAAGACATTTCCAAAAGCCCAGGGCAGGCAGAGCAGGCACCTCTCCAGCCTGGGGCAGGCCCTGTGCTCCCCTCCACGACTCCTGTGGGAGATGATGGATTGGGCAGCAGGGTGACACTGCTGTGCCCTGGGAGGGATGTGACACAGCTGTGAGCCCTCAGGGCCTCATGTGACAGCCTCTGCATGAGCACAGCTGGGAGAAAATGGGATAAGAGGCTGAGTGACCAGGCTGCCTGTTGGACAGTCTGCCTCTACTCTAAACCAATCCAAAAGTGCCAGCATCACCCACAGCATAGAGGCGAGGCAGGAGAAAGAAGGAGGACAGGGCACACCCAAATTTCTCCATCTTGGGACCCCAATCTAAAAACCTTAAGAAGAAGCAAACCAAGCAGGGTTTGAGTATGGTTTGGGTTGGAAGGGACTCAAAGCCTGTCTCATTCTGGCGCCTCAGGTTTTGGTTTTTGTATTTTTCACATTCTGTGCTGCTTTAGTGTGTGGGTCTGGGCTTCACATTAGGGGATTGTGAGCTCTGTGCACAGAGCAGGGAGACAAAACAATTCCTGCTCCAGCTGGGGACCAAGGACAAATGATCCAAATCTCAGGCCCAAGAGCACAAACAGTGTTGGACTGAAGAAAGAAAAACAAGCAGGATGGGGACTCCATAACCTGAAGCTGGAATTGGACAATGAACTCCAATATGCAAATGGAGTAGAACTTGTAAAAGTGACAGACCCTGTGCCCGGGTGTCCATTTTGTGCCCATTTTGGTTCACCTTGGGTGCAGCCCTGGCTGGGCTCTTGTGCTGCCCAAGGTGGATCCATGGAGGAGATCCTTTGAATAAATCCCTGCTTTATTGTTTAGCTCTGTTCTAGGTCAGCCTTCTCAAGGGACAAGTTCAGACCAAGCTTTTTTGTTGCCCCAGGATCTCTTCCAAATGACCCTGGGAGACAGGAAATTACCCTGGGAGTTAGGAAATGACCCTTCACAAAGAAAACCTGTTGGCTTTTTTTTTGTTTGTTTGTTTTTTCTCTTGGCTTGTTGGCTTTTTTTCTTTTCCACCCTGGCTATCAAGAGCTTAAGGTGCAACTCCATAGCTGGAATTCCTCAGCACACCAACCTCGAAACCGCAATCAAAGCCACACGAGAAGCTTCCCATGAAGGGAGGTGCCCTTCCCAGGAGTGATCAGCACCCATCTGTTAATTGGAGGACACGTGAACAGCCAGTGCCGGCGTGGCTGAGCTCTGACACAGCCTGGTCCTTTTAACTCTGGTGATGACAGAGCCACGGGCACTGCCACCAGCAGCCCGGCCACACGTGCCAGGGCTCTGCCTGGTAACCTATTTCCCTCCTTGTCCTTCAGATTTGGGTCCTCTTGGAGCTGTCCCCAGGAGGGGAAAAGCATCAGTCGATCTTTTTTTTTATTATTTTTGGTCCTAACTGGCAGCTTGGTGACACCACAGGTAGGTTTGCTGGGAGTATTTCAGAGGGTAGGAAGGTCTCGTGGTGTGGGAGCAGAAGGAGGGAGGCAGAGAGTAATTCACAGTTCATGCTGCTGTGCTGAAGTTAGGATCTAACTTTTGAGAGCCTGGGAAAAACATCAGGAATCATATGTAACGTTAACTGTGTCCATTTAAAATAGGCCTCTGCTCAGCTAAGGTGATCAAAAAGGTTTCTGGGGGTTTTTTCTGATTTAACCAATAGCCTTCCTATGAGGTTCTACCAGTTTCAGCTCATAGGATCCTTCTGTTTACAACAGGGTTTGGGTAGGAAAGCTAAGGAATAGAGAAACATGAAAAATATAAACATAGTCATAGCCCAGCCACACTAAACATGTTCCTTCCATAGCATAAACTCCCCCTTTAGGTTAATTCTCTCTGTGAGACAACTGGCCCAGTCTGGGATTATCCCAGCATTGGTTTAGTTATTATTTTGCATAGCTGGTTCTCTTCTTCTTGCCATTAAAAAGATTAAAAAGGCTCCAGCCTAGTACCAGATCTGTACAGTATAAAAAATTCTCATGTGGACAGCAAAGAAAACTGAAATTGGGAATTCCCTCCACTTTCCCAGCCCAGAAAACTCTATGTGATCTCCAGATATGTGAGGAACCTAACACATCCCAACCAAGCAGAAACAAGCACTCCCCATCGATTCCAGCAACAGCAACAGCCTCAGTGCTGCCGGTTTTGCTGTTGCCACTCTTGCTGCTGCTCCCATTGCTATTATTGTTATCATCATCATTATTTTTGGCTGTTGTTGTCACTGTTGTTATTCACGCAGGCACGAGATGTGGCTGCTCGTGGCAGCGCTGCTCCTCGCCCAGGCACCCAGCGGCTCCGGAGGCGCCACCAAGCAGAGGAAGGCTCTGAACCCCGAGGCTCTCATGAACGTCGTAAGCCAGGAGAACCCTGAGTTTCCTCTCTGAAGGCTTGGGCACGTTCAGGCTGCAGGAGAGAGAGGGCTGGTGGTGTTGGGCTGCCGTGGTGTGACGCTGCCTCCACACCATCATTAACCAGCTCCTCCTCCCAGCAGAATTAAGCGCAATTACAGCAGGGCAGTTAGAGATGGGGATAATCCCAGGCTGGATTTGATCAGATATCTCCCCAGAGGGTAGAAATTTGTGCGTGGCTCCTCTCCTTCAGCAGCAGCAAGTCGCTGAGGGCCATGTCCAGGTGAGCCCTGAGAGGCTCTGAAGCTGTGTTAGAAGATAAAATTGCTGCATTTAAATCTCTCCTGCCAACCTCATGACAGAGCAACCTGCGGGCAGGACCACAGCTGGATTTTCCCAGTCTGTGGAGTTTTCAGCATGAATAAAGCTCAGGCAGAGCCTCTGGAGCCCTGCAACTGGGATTTATCCCAGTGCCCTTCCAGTCAGCCCAGCTCGGCAGGTTTATCCCTCTGCCCCACCACCTTATCTGCCCGGCTCATCACCCGGAGCCTGATGTGACATGTGTGGCAGGCGGCAGGAAATCGGTGCCAGCCGTCTGCAAGGCGGAGTCAGGCGTCAGGAAATCCTTTTGGTTTCAATGGTTTCAGTAAATCCTTTTGGTTTCAAGCCCTGCAGCCGCCAGCTCCCCTCTCACCCACGGCTGAGCATCTCCCCTTCCCCTGGGCAGGTCTTTGGGGCAGGGTTTGGACAGAGCATCTTCTGCCACAAAAAGTCCCCAGCTGATCCAGAGACAGCCTGGGCAAAGCCATGTCCCAGAACTTCGGTTTTACCATGTCCCACAACTTCATTTTTACCATGTCAGATGGTAAAAGTCAAGTGCTTATCTCCTCAAGTCAGATGAGCACCTTTACCATGGAAAGTTTCCCACCTGGGTTTTTTTTCCCCCAGAGCCAAATCATCTGCCACAGAGGGTACCCCAGTGAGGAGTATGAAGTGCTGACTGATGATGGCTACTACATCCACCTGAACAGGATTCCTCACGGGAGAGAAAAGCCTAAGAACAGAGGTACAGCTCGATTTCACTCACAGCCAGCCAAAAAAAAAAAAAAAGCCCTGAATGTCAGCAGGGGAATGGATGGACCTGGACAGGCCGGGGGAATAGTTATTGTTAAAGCAAAAACACAGAATCTGTGGGATTTCCCCAATTTACACTCCAAGCTGCAGCAACAGAAGACATGGCCAAAATGCACATTTTGCATGTCCTCTGGCAGTGCAAGGAAGAGGCTTGACTGGCCTTAATTTGGGGTGAGTGAATAGAGAGAATGTGCTTCAATGAATTGTGCTGTTTCCTTTGCACCCAGGGGCCAAGCCGGTGGTGTTTCTCCAGCACGGGATATTTGGAGAAGGCAGCCACTGGGTGGAAAACCTGGCCAACAACAGCCTTGGCTTCATCCTAGCAGACTCTGGCTATGATGTGTGGCTGGCAAACAGCCGGGGCACCAGCTGGTCCCGGAGGCACCAGCACCTTTCAGCTGACCAGGTGGAATTCTGGGATTTCAGGTGGGCTGGAGCGCGTTACAAAAGCCTGGCAGAGGCTCTAGGCAGAGGTGGGTGCCTCTGAGCAGGCAAGTCAGAGCAGCTAAGCCCTGGCACGGCCTCCCCTGGGGAGGATGGGGCACCTGAGCAGACCTGCCTGCTGACACGGTGCCAGCTCCTCCCTGCAGTGCCGACAGCACGGGGCACTGCCACCAACGTGGGGACACACACAGAGACATCAGCCCTGCCCCAGGGACCTCACTGAGCTGCCCACAAGTGTCATTGCCACCTCCCCTGCTCCTAGCCCTTGTTGTTGCCCCTTTTTTAAGCTGCTGCTGCCTCTCCAGAGCAGAATGCCCAAGCTCATAAAGAGGCTTTTAGAAAAACCTCACGCAGCAGGTCTGCCTTTCACCACCTCCCCACCGACACAACAGGCACCAGAGCAATTACCCAGGGGGAAAGAGCATCCCAGGGAGCAGAGCTGGTGCTGTAATCCTGGTGGGAGCCAGCTCTGGCTGGGCATGGCACTGGAATGCTGGCCAGGCTCTGCACAGTCTGTTTACTGCTCACCATGGCCGTGGGAGGGCTAAGCCCTTTCAGGGCACCAGGATGATGCCATGGCAGGAGGGATCCATGCCAGGAATTCTCCCCTGGAAAATCAGCCCCAGATGTGGAGCTGGGCAACGCAAGGCAGCTCAGGGTAAGCTCTCCTGTTTTGCAGCTTCCATGAGATGGCAATGTTCGACCTGCCGGCTGCCATCGACTTTGTGCTGCAGAAGACAGGGCAGAAGCAGCTCCACTACGTTGGATACTCCCAGGGCTGCTCAATTGGTGAGTTCCAAAGGGTCACCCCACCACCTTGCCTCAAAAAATTCCATTTTGGCGTTTTTGTCAGCAGAAAACAGAGGGCTCCCCTCCTTGTGGGCTTAACAACCACTGAGGTGCCCGATCAGCCAAGGGAATAAAGGTGTTGCCTCCCTATGGGCATCTCTTGCACCAACATTTAGCAGGAAGGTGGCAACAGATCTCAGATTTCCAAGTGGAGATAATCAATTAAACAGAGCTGGGTCCAAGTGAACCCTTGGATTAAGCACCTGAGGAAGGATGGAGCAAGCCTGAGGTTGTTTTTTTCTGTTTTCTCAGCGTTTATTGCGTTTTCATCCATCCCCGAGCTGGCTCAGAAAGTCAAAATGTTTTTTGCCCTGGCTCCAGCAGTGTCACTCAAGCACAGCAGAAGTCCATTCATGAAGATGCATCTCCTTGTGGACAACAAGCTCAAGATGATTCCAGTAAGGGATTTACTCCACACCCTTCTGCCCCAAAACTGACTGGTTCTAGAGAAGGGATCATCCCCAGACACAGCCCCTGGGGCTCTCTGATGCAGCAGAAAACAGTTAATTCCTGCTGGTTTATTAGCACAGACACAATTCAGGCACACATGCAGTCCTGGATGGATTGTTGAGTGCATTTCTTCTTCCCATCTGTAGGATACACGTGGTCTTTATTTGGGAGCACATGGGAATAAATCACAGGACTCCATTTTCTTCATGGAGGAAAAAGCCCATTCTTTAGTCACATAACTCCTTTTTATACAGTTTTACAGACCCTGTATGTGACTCCCGTTGTCAGGAGCTTTCTTGCCAATTACTTTAGTGGTAATTAACAAGTTGTTACCCTCACCCAAAACCACCAGTGTGTACGTGCAGGAAAAGTTGTTTGTGAAGAGGTAGTTTTAATTTTTCTGTCTAATGGTGCAAAAACAGTTTATACAGGTGCTGGTCATATTTTACCCAGTGATAGATTGTTATGTTAATAAACTGCTCACCCCAGGATTGCTTCACATGGGAACTTGCACAGTGCTAATTTGATTTAGAAGAAATGACGGGCCAGCCAGAGCAGGCTTGATTTTATAAGGTTTTTCTTTATAATTTTTCTACCTTGCTGCAACAGGGGCACTTGTAGGGTCCTTAGACCAAACACTTGGAGAAGAGCAGCTTTGCTGCGTTGATTCATGAAAAACAGATCCTACTCTTGGGGGAGGTGAGGGGAAAGAGGAGGGCTGTGAATATTGATTTCCCTGGGTGTGTTTCAGTCAGCTACAATAATCTGTGCACATCTCCGTGGGGCAGGGGCTTGACTCCTGGCTGTTCCCTGGCTGGTGGGGCTGGGCTGCAGGGAGGGGAGGCAGGGAACACCCTCAGCGGCGTCCCTTTGCTCCCGCAGCTGCTGCTGGGCAGGACGGACGCGTCCCTGCGCATCAGGAGGCTGTGGCGCTTCCTCCCCGAGCTCTGCAGGCACACGCTGCTGCACAGGCCCTGCGCCAACCTCCTCTTCCTGCTGGGGGGCTACAACGAGAAGAACCTCAACATGGTGGGTGTGCCATCCCAGCGGGGACAAGGGTCACTGTCACTGGCCAGGTGGGGATGTTTGCAGGCAGTCTCGGCGTGGGAGGAGACGAGAATCTTGACTCCGTGCTTCAAGAAGGCTGATTATTATTTTATGATAGATATGTTATATTTATGCTAACAGAATAGAAGAAAGGATTTTATCAGAAGGCTGGAAAGGAAAGAAGAAAGGAAAGGGAAGTGAAAAAGGGAAGGGAAGGGGAAGGGAAGGGAAGGGAAGGGAAGGGAAGGGAAGGGAAGGGAAGGGAAGGGAAGGGAAGGGAAGGGAAGGGAAGGGAAGGGAAGGGAAGGGAAGGGAAGGGAAGGGAAGGGAAGGGAAGGGAAGGGAAGGGAAGGGAAGGGAAGGGAAGGGAAGGGAAGGGAAGGGAAGGGAAGGGAAGGGAAGGGAAGGGAAGGGAAGGGAAGGGAAGGGGAAGGGAAGGGAAGGGAAGGGAAGGAAAGGAAAGGAAAGGAAAGGAAAGGAAAGGAAAGGAAAGGAAAGGAAAGGAAAGGAAAGGAAAGGAAAGGAAAGGAAAGGAAAGGAAAGGAAAGGAAAGGAAAGGAAAGGAAAGGAAAGGAAAGGAAAGGAAAGGAAAGGAAGGAAAGGAAAGGAAAGGAAAGGAAAGGAAAGGAAAGGAAAGGAAAGGAAAGGAAAGGAAAGGAAAGGAAAGGAAAGGAAAACTCGTGACTCTCAGAGAGTCCGACACAGTTGGACTGTGATTGTCCATTAAGTAGAAACAACCAACATGGACCAATCACAGATCCACCTGTTGCATTCCACAGCAGCAGATAATTATTGTTTTTCTTTTCCTCTGAGGCTTCTCAGGAGAAAAATCCTGGCAAAGAGATTTTTCAGAAAATATCATGGCTCCAGCCAGTGGCCCTTGCCAGCACCTCTGAATTAGGGCTGCCTGTCACTGTGACCAGCCTGGGGTGCAGCCTCTGGGTGACCTCAGGCAGCCACTGAGGCCTTGGGTACAGCCCCTGAGCCCAGGGAAGGTGTTTCACAGAGCTCATCCCTCATCCCCATCACTCTCCTCCCCGTGCTGCCTCACAGCAATTGGTTTTTTAATGAAAATTATATCCAGCTCTTCAGGCAGCGTGACTCAGCAGTGGCTGCTCTGGGAAACACCTGGCAGCTGCCACTCCACTCCCATCCGCTGGAAAGCACCCTCAGCTGGGATTTGTTTCCTTGCAGACACGGCTGGATGTGTACACATCCCACTATCCAGATGGCACCTCTGTCAAAAACATCATCCACTGGGCCCAGGTAGGACTCCTGACACACACACACACCCCCCTGGGATGGTCCCTTCACTGAGAGCCTGGATGGACAACGAGAGCTCAGGGGTCCCAGACATTGGGAAAGTAAAAGCAAGAAAGATGCTGGGTGCAGGATGAGCTGCCCTGGTGGGGACCAGGGGACACTGCAGTGTGTGTCCTGTGCTGGGCCAGGCAGGGCAAGGGACAGGATGGAGAGGCCACAGATGGATGTTGGACCCCACCAGGAGTCACCAAAGCAGAACTTGGGGACACCATGAAGCCCAAGGGAGAGGCTGGGGGAACTGGATGAGGAGGAAAATGGGGAGCCAACAACATCTCCCCCTGTCCAAAGGGGTCCTGGACACCCTGGAGAGGGACTCTGCAGCTTCAGCACTGGTCCTGCTGGAAATGGGGATCAGGCTGGAGAGCCCCACCATGTACCTCCCTGCAGAGCCAAATTGTTGGTAATGGAGGCAGGGAAAGGACAATCAGGCTGTTGGAGGAGCTGCAGCAGCCTCCTGCACACACAGCTGGTGGTGAGCAGGATTTCAGAGGGAGGAGCACCAGGGCAGCCAAGGAGTCCCGTGGAGCACCTTGGTTTGTCAGCCCACGGCTAGGGACAGGCATGGAGCCAGAAGCCAAAAAGCCACCCTGTTAAAGAAGGTGGAAGGCCATCTCCTCCTGCAGTGTCCCACGGGTGAGGGCACCAACACCTCTCCTTGTCCTGCCTGTCCCCCAGATCGGCACATGGAGGGCAGGGACTTCCACAAACACTTTCTGAGCACCCTCTCATGATGGGTGCCTTGAGGGGGCTGGGAGACCCATGCAGGAGTAGATCCATCCTCCCACATCAGGTCCATCTTTCACAGCAGATCCATCCTCTCCCAGCAGATCCATCCTCTCACAGCAGGTTCCATCCTCTCACAGATCCATCCTCCCACAGCAAATCCATCCTCTCACAAATCCATCTTCCCACAGCAGATCCATCCTCTCATAGATCCATCCTCTCATAGATCCCATCCTCTCCTAGCAGATCCATCCTCTCCCAGATCCATCCTCCCACAGCAGATCCCCCCTCTCTCCCCAGGTGATAAAATCCGGAGAATTCAAAGCCTTTGACTACGGCAGCGAGAACCGCGCTAGGTACCACCAGGTAGGAGCTGCCGTGGCAGTGCTGGCAGCTGGAGGTGCTGGGGGTCTCTCCAGGGCACTGCAGGGACACAGTGGCTTCCCTGGCACCTGAGAGCCCCCCGTGTCCCCCCAGGACAGCCCACCCCTGTACCGCCTGGAGGAGATGCCGGTGCCCACGGCGGTGTGGTCGGGAGGGCAGGACTGGGCAGCTGACTGGAGGGACGTGCTGCAGCTGCTGCCCCCGCATCAGCCACCTGGTCACCCTACACCCACATCCCCGACTGGAACCACTGGGACTTTGTCTGGGGCCTGGATGCCCCCGGGCGCCTCTACAGCAGCATGCTGAGGCTGATGGAGGGCTCCCGGTAGAGCGGTGCCTCCCGGCGGCCCGGCCCCTGTCCCTCAGCTGAGACAGCCCGAGGAGGGGCTGGGACACTCCTGCTGTCCCTCCTTCCTGCTGGCCTGACACGCTCGTGGTGATGGTGCTTTCCATGCATCCCTTGGTTGTTGGGTCTCTCCTCCTTGCTTGGCATCTCCACTGGCACCGGAGCAGGCAGGAGCCACCAGCCCTGCTGGAAGGGCCCCAACGTGACGGTGCTGGCCCAGGGGCACACATGGGGACCCTGCCATGACCCCACGGTGGGTTGTGGATTAGAGCAGCCAGGCTGTGAGGAGGTGGGAGGCAGCTGGGGCTGTGGGGGGGACAGGCTGAGAGCAGCCCCCAGGCATGGCACACAAAGGAATGCAGGGGATGCATGAGGCCAAACCCTTCTTGGCAGCAGCAACAGGGGCTCTGGCCCCACACTGCAGCCCAGGGGGTTCAGGTTGGATTTGGAGAATCCTTTTTTCCCCAAGATAAGTCCCCAGGAAAGTGGAAGGTCTCCATCTGGGCCAAGCCAGGCAGCTGCCTGCATTATTTGGGCTGGGACTCAGCGGCCCAAAGGTCCCCAGGAATGGCTGCTGGGCTCAGCACCAAGGCACTGGGAATGATCATCCCTCACCCCTGGGAGCTGGTGACCCCAAACGCCCTGGGCTGGGCTGCAGGGCTGCCACCCCCCCAGGAAGCTGCTGCCAGGCTGATGTCCCCAGCCTGTCCCACCCTGCTGCTTGCTGCAAACCCGAACGGGGGGGAAATCCCTCCTAAATAAATACTCAACTGGAGTTTTGGGGGCCTGTGCTTTGTCACCCCCAGCTCTTCCTTGCACGGGAGTATTTTCTGGCAGCAGGGACACAGGGCAGCTGGTACAGCTGAGTGGCACCGTGCGTTCTCCGACGGTCCCAGCTGGGAGTATCCCAGTACATCCAGCACCCTGGCAGGGGGCAGGAGCTCTTGCTGGTAAAAAAGTCCCACCAGACAGCCTTGGGAGGGGAGCGTTTTATTGTACCCTTGAAGGTTTGGGCATCACGCGTGGGCGGGAGCGCTGGGACTGGCCCTGGGGGCAGCTCTGCTGGGATGTGCGCGGCGGGACCGCGGGGCGATGGGCACCCACTGCTCCTCCAGCTTGCCAGGCTGGCTCCCCGCCGTGTAAGGCGGATGAGCGGGAGCAGAATGGGGAGAGGAGGAGGGGTGGGGAGGTGGTCCCCAGGGCTGCCCCTACTCCAGGGGGGTCCCCTCTCCCAGCCCTGCCCTCCATGGGTGCGGGCAGCCGGTTCATCGCCGCACCGGGACCCCATCCATGCTTTCCTTCCTCCATCCCTTCCTTCCTCCTTCCCTCCGTGCCGGGGCTCGGGCCGCTCCAGGGGCGGTGCCGTTGGCGGCGGGCGGTGCCGGCGGCGGCGGAGGGCGGTACCGGCCGGCGCGGGCGGCCATGGAGGGCAGCGGGCCCCGGGTGGTGGCGGTGGGCGCGGGGCTGGCGGGGCTGGGGGCGGCCCAGCGCCTCCGCGGACACGGCTCCCTCCGCCTGCTGGAGGCGGCGGCCCGCGTCGGCGGCCGCGTCTGCACCCGCCCCTACGGTACGGGCGGCGAGGCCGGGGCGGGCTCCGGGAACCGGGGGGTGGGCGGCACCGGGGGGCGGGCCCGGGCCGGGGCGGGGGGCGGCGGTACCGGGATGCGGGAGCCGCCGCACCTGAGCCCCGGCCCGTGGGGGCGGCCCGGAGTGGGCCGGACACGTGGCGGGGGCGGCCGGTCCCGTGAGCGCGCGGGGACCGAACGGAAGCCGCTCACGGGGGGCAGCGGGGGCCGTCTCGGGGCCGCGGGGAGCGGGGGTCCCGCTGCGCCCCGAGCGCTCCTCCCCGGGCACGGCTCGGCGTGACCCGCTCTCCCTCCTTCCCTCCCGGCAGCGTCGGGGCTGGCGGAGATGGGGGCACACTGGATCCACGGCCCCTCGCCGGGAAATCCCGTGTTCAGCCTGGCCTCCCGGTACGGCCTGCTGGGCCCGGAGGCCGCCCGGGAGGAGAACCAGCAGGTGGAGGCGGGCGGCCACCCCCCGCTGCCGTCCGTCACCTACGGCAGCTCGGGCAAGGTGCTGAATCCCAAGGCGGTGCGCGAAGCCCCGCGACCTCTTCTACGCCCTCCTGGCCTCCACCCGCGCTTTCCAGGGCTCCAAGGAGCCGCCGTGGCCCAGCGTGGGGCAGTACGTGCGGGCGGAGATCGCCCGGACCGTGCCCACCATGGCGGGGGGCCAGGAGGATGCGCGGCGGCTGCAGCTGGCCGTGCTGGCCGCCTGCCTCAAGCTGGAGTGCTGCATCAGCGGGACGCACAGCATGGACCTGGTGGGGCTGGAGCCCTTCGGCGAGTACGTGTCGCTGCCCGGCCTGGACTGCACCTTCCCAGGGTAAGCGCGGGGCTCCGCGGCGGGACGCGCAGCAGCGATCCGGGGGCCGCCCCGTGCCCAGCGCTGACTCCTCCCACAGCGGCTACAGCAGCTTGGCCGAGCGCCTGCTCTCGGATCTGCCCGAGGGCACCGTCCTCTTCAACAAGGCCGTGAGGACCGTCCACTGGCGAGGGCTCCTTCCGTGAGGAAGGCGACGATGGCGGCAGGGTTTTCCCCGTGCGGGTGGAGTGCGAGGATGGAGATGTCTTCCTTGCTGACCACGTCATCGTCACCGTCCCGCTGGGTGAGGACACCAACACCTTCCCTTGCCCTGCCCTTGCCCTCCGACCAGAGGGGCGAGCGGAGGGCGGGGATTGCCTAAACCCCTTCCCAGCCTCCCCTGTCCCGCTGGGAGGAGGCTGGAAAGGGGTTTGGGGAGCTCAGAGCATCTCAGACACCATTTAGGAGCCCAGCTGAGAGCCGCCCCGTTGCCTGCCCGAACTTGTGGCTGCAGGTTTCCTCAAGGAACGGCACCAGGAATTCTTCCAGCCCCCCCTTCCCGAGCGGAAAGCGCAGGCCATTCGCAACCTGGGCTTCGGCACCAACAACAAGATCTTCCTGGAGTTCGAGCAGCCTTTCTGGGAGCCCGAGCAGCAGCTCCTGGAAGTGGTGTGGGAGGACGAGTCGCCCCTGGAGGAGCCCGATGCTGACCTGGAAGCCAACTGGTTCAAGAAGCTCATCGGATTCGTGGTGCTGCAGCCGCCAGAGCAGTAGGTGACGGGGGATTTGGGGCATCGGAGCCGCTGGTGGGCGCGGGGAGGGGGCAGCAGCTTTCAGCCCCGCCTTCCCGCCCCAGGCACGGGCACGTCCTGTGCGGCTTCATCGCGGGGAAGGAGTCGGAGCACATGGAGACGCTGAGCGACGCCGAGGTGCTCAGCGCCATGACCCACGTCCTGCGCACCATGACAGGTGCCCGCCCCTCCCCGCCCTGCCCTGCCCGCTGCCCCGGGAGGGATCTCCCGATCCTATCCCTGAGCCCCCCTCCGCAGGGAACCCGGACCTGCCCGCGCCCAGGAGCGTGCTCCGCTCCCGCTGGCACAGCGCTCCCTACACGCGCGGCTCCTACAGCTACGTGGCCGTGGGCAGCTCGGGGGACGACATCGATGTGCTCGCACAGCCCCTGCCCGAGGACCCCCGGGACCCCCGGGTGAGCACTCAGCCCCAGGGGGTGCGGCGGGGACAGACACACAGACACACGGCGGTGGGGACAGCACAGGGAGGTGGCACTGCTGACCCTCTGCGGGGATCCCCAGTGCTCGGGTCCACGGGGGAGGGAGGGGGCATTCCCACAAAAGCCGTGGCCGGGCGGCTCCTCCCAGCCTCCTAAGGAAGGGGAAGCGCCCGTTCTGGGTTTGCGACGCGGGGGTGCCGGAGCGCGGGGGTGAGGCTGTTGTGGCGCAGCCCCGCGGCCCCCGCGCTCACCGCCCGCCTCTCGGCAGCCCCTGCAGCTCCTCTTCGCCGGCGAGGCCACGCACCGCACCTTCTACTCCACCACCCACGGCGCGCTGCTGTCGGGGTGGCGAGAGGCCGAGCGGCTCAACCAGCTCTTCCAGGCGCCCGTGCCCGCGCCTCAGTCCTGAGGCGGCAAAAATAAAACCGCGGTGCTTTGCCCTTCGCTCTCTCCTTTATTGAGAAACCTCCGCGCCGGCGGCTTCTTCCTCTCGGTGGCGGGGTGCGTGCGGCGGGGCTGGCTCGGCGGGGCGCTGTTGGATTAATACCAGTTGGTGCTGGAGATGGTGTAGCGGGGATCGTCCAGCGGGTCCTGCGTCGGGCCTGGCCGCGGGGGAGCCTCCGGGGCGGGTGGGCGAGGGGGCTGAGGCTCAGGCACGGCGGCGCGGGGAGTGACGGGGGCCACTCCGGGGCCTGCAGGGGGTACGCCGTGCCCCCCGCGGGCCCCGGCACTCCCCGCGCCGCCGGGAGGCGCGGCCGAGCCCTCCTGAGGCCGCGGCGGCGGCGGTGGCTCCGCCATGGCTGTCACTGAGGCGGCTTCCGGTCGCGGCGGAAGTGACGCGGCGGAGCCATGCGGGTGTGGGCCGCGCTGAGGGCGGCGGGGACGGCGGCGGGAGCGTTCCGGGAGCGCTTCGAGTTCGGCGGCCGCGATGTGGCCTCGTGGTTCCCGCGGCACATGGCCAAAGGTGAGGGGCGGCAGCGCGGCGGGTCGAGTTCCTCAGCCTCGCCGCCGAGCGCTCACCCCGCGCTGCGCTGTGCGCTGCAGGCCTGCGGCAGATGCGCCTGGCGCTGCGCCGCGCCGACTGCCTCGTGGAGGTGCACGACGCTCGAATATCCTGCACGGCTGCCGGAGAACCCTGCCCCTTGTCCCTCCACACCACCCTCGCCCCCCTCCGCCTCCTCTCCGTCCCCGTCCCGCTACGCTCTCGCGGTCACTGTCCTTAGCGCAGCCACATTCCGCTGTCGGGCCGGAACCCCGCGCTGCAGGAGGCGCTGGGCATCCGCCCTCACGTCCTGGTGCTGAACAAGATGGATCTGGCTGATCCCCGCCGGCAGCCGGTGAGCGCCGGGGCAGGGCCGGGCGGGGGCGGCGGCGGTGTCGCAGGCGGGTGACGGCAGTGCCTCCTCCCGTCCCCTGCAGGAGGTTTTGGAGCAGCTGAGGCAGCAGGGATGCTCGCACGTAGTCTTCACTGACTGCCAGCGTGATGTCAACGTCAAGAAGGTAATGGGGCAGCAGCCCAGCCCTGCTCCCTGCGAGAGCCCTCGGTGCTCCAGCTGGCTGCTCCCCTTCCAGCCCTGTCCCTGTCCCTCTGCAGGTTGTCCCCGTGGTTGCCAGGCTGGTGGCTGATGGCCCACGCTACCACAGGGCCGAGGTGAGGCACTTGCACAGGGGGCACAGAACATCCTGGGGTGGAAGGGACCCACAAAGAGCAACCCAGCTCCTGGCCCCACACAAACACCCCAACAATTCCACCCTGGGCACCCTGGAGCAGTGTCCAAACTCTCCTGGAGCTCTGGCAGCCTCGGGGTCGTGCCCATTGCCTGGGGAGCCTGGGCAGTGCCCAGCACCCTCTGGGGGAAGCAGCTTTCCCTGATCTCCATCCTGGCACAGCTCCAGCCATTCCCTGGTCCTGTCCTGTCCCAGAGAGCAGAGATGGGAGCTGCCCTGGAGAGAAGCTGTAGCCCTTGGTGAGGTCTGACCTCAGTGTGCTGTGAGCAGAGATGGGAGCTGCCCTGGAGAGAAGCTGTAGCCCTTGGTGAGGTCTGACCTCAGTGTGCTGTGCTCCAGCTGAACAAACTCAGTGACCTCAGCCAGCCCTTGTGTGACCCTCCAGACCCTTCTCCATCCCTGTGTCCCTCCTTTGGGCACTCCCTGGCAACTTTACATCTCTTTTATATTGTGGTGCCCCCCAAAGCTGCCCCCGGTGCAGAGCAGAAGGAGGGTGATCTCCCTCCCCAGCCAAGGGACGAGGCTGCTCCCACATGTGCCACAAGTGCCTGGCAGGGCAAACCCTGGGACATTTCCCTGTTGCTGCAGGGGGTGGCTGGTGACCAGCTGCTCCTTGCCCGTGTCTCCCTGGCTGGCAGAGCTCCGAGCACAACATCCTGGTGATCGGCGTGCCCAACGTGGGCAAGTCCTCTCTCATCAACTCCCTAAGGAGGCTGCACCTCAAGAAGGGTATCTCTGCACGGTGCCAGGGCTCGGGGGGCAGCTGGGCACGGTGCCACCGTGCCCCTGACTGGGTCTGTGCCCCCAGGCAAAGCCACTGCAGTGGGAGGAGAGCCAGGGATCACCAAGGCGGTGCTGTCCAGGATCCAGGTACTGTCCCTGCATCCAGGAGAACTCCAGGCTCACCGAGCTGCTCTTGGAGGGTTGCTCAGGCCCCCTTTGCAGCAAGAGCTTAACTCAGGCTCGGAGCCCTCGCTCGTTAGCCGTGTGGTGCTAATTAGCAGCCCTGCCTGCCCCGTGCCAGGTGTGTGAGAAGCCCCTGATGTACCTGGTGGACACCCCCGGCGTGCTGCCGCCCCGGCTGGGGGATGTGGAGACGGGCATGAAGCTGGCGCTGTGTGTGGTGAGCCAGGGGCTGGGGGCACCCTGCTGCTCACACCCCCTGCCTGTTGAGGGGGTGGAAGGAAGGCTTGGCCAGGGCTCAGCAGGGCTGAGGGAAGCTGGGGCCTGACTCTTTTCCAGGAGCCATCCATGATCACCTAGTGGGGGAGGACGTCATGGCCGACTACCTGCTGTACGCCCTGAACAAGGCAGCAGCAGTTCAGGTGAGCCAAGAGGGTGATGGAGATCACCATGGGGGATGGGGGGGATGGAGAGGCCGTGCCCAGGGAGTTTTGGGGGGTGTGAGCCGTGTCCTCTGGCAGGTACGTGCAGCACTACGGGCTGGGCCAGCCCTGCGACCACATCGAGCCCCTGCTCAAGCACGTGGCCCTCAGGCAGGGCCGCACGCAGAAGGTGAAGGTGCTCACAGGCACAGGTGGGTGGACCCAGGGTGCTTGGGAGTTTTGGGGATCCCCAGGGCAGCTCCAGGCCGCACTGACACTCCTGTACCCGCTGCCACCTGCAGGGAATGTCAACATGATGATGCTCAACTACCCGGCTGCTGCCCTATGAGTTCCTGCGGGACTTCCGAGCAGGACGCCTGGGGCAGGGTGACACTGGACTGAGACCTGTCACTGGACAGGCACTGCCGGCAGCCACGTGGACTGGGGACACCCTGGTGCCCCTTGGAGCTGGGGACACCTCAGCAGGGAACCATGGGGTGTGACTGAAGCGGCTCTGCCAGGGCTGTCCCCGGTTTTGGGCAAGAGGCCGCAGGGGCAGGATGCCCTGTGGTGTCGCTGTTGTGATGCTCCCATGGAGAGCCTGGGGCAGGGCTGGTGCCTCCAGCTGGGCACCTGGAAGCCGCCAGGGAGCTGTTTTCTCGCTGCGTTTGGCTTGCTTTGGAACCTCCATCCCGAAATAAAAAGCCCGTGTGGGCAGGGGGCCGAGCTCTGGCCATCCCAGGGGTCCCGCCCCTCGCCCCGCATCCAGCCACACCTGCTTTCACCCAATTTTATTGCCGCCTCCTCGGCCTCCGGACACGGCGAGGCCACGGACAGGGGCGCGGTGCAGAGGGGTGTCCGAGCCGGCGGCGTTTGGCTCGGTGTGGAGGGGTGGTGGTGGTGGTGGAGGGTCTTCCGCGGGGGTCCTGCCCCGCCGGCGGTGGGTGGGCCGTATCCCCGGGAGCCGCTGCTCGCCCGGGGCGTGGGGCTCAGCCCCGTGGGGGGGCTGGCCGTGTCCTCGCGGCGTCGTGGGTGCACCGGGCACAGTCAGGTCCCCCGAAATCCATCAGCGGCGGAGGGAGGGCGGCCAGCGGGCAGAGCCAGGGCAGAGCGCCCGGCTCGGCGGGCTCCCGGCCGGCGCGGCGGAGGGTCCAGGCGCTGGCGGCCGCCGTCCAGTTTGCCGTCGCGGTACTCGACGCCGTCTCCCGCTTGCAGCTCTCCGGACAGCCGGGCCCGGCGCAGGGCCGCCCCCGCCGCCACGCCGGCCGCCGCTCCCCGCCGCCGCCGCCCCCCGCCACGCGCAGGGCCGCCCCGGCCGAGCCGTACCGGGGCACGGCCCGCCCTCGGCCGGCTGCGGGCCGCCCCCCGCGCCGCGCCGCGGGCCGCCCCGCGGGCACACCGCCGCGCCCACCCTTGCCGGCCACCGTGTCGCAGAAGGTGGCGGCCAGCAGCACCAGCGCCCAGCACGCCGCCCGCGCTCCGCCGCATCCCGCACCTGCCGCAGGGAGGGAGAAGCCCCGCCGCTCAGCCGCGCCCCGGCCGGGGCCGGGGACCGCGCACCCGCCGCGTCCCGCTGCGCGTGTGCTGCGGCCGCGCACGCGTGTGTCACGGCACACGCAGCCACCCCGCGTTGTCATAAACGCCGCTCCCCCCACACCCTGCGGATGATGCTCCCCGCACACGCACGCTCCCGCACACGCCCCTGGGGGTGATGCTCCCGCACACGCTCGCACACGCTCTGCGCTCCGCAGAACCCTGCGGGTGACGCTCCTTCACACGCTCGCACCCACGCGTGTCCCGGCTTCGCACACACCCCGCCGCAGGGCACACTCACACGCCCTCTCCTCCCTCCCCGCCCGCGGGGCTCACCGGACCCGGGGATGCCGCCGGCTCGTTCCGCTCCTCTCCACTCCTCCCTGGCCGCGCTCCCGCTGCCGCGCTCCCCGCCCGCGCCAACGACCCCGCACTCCCCCCACTACCCCGCGCGGGGGGCGGCGGGGGTAATCCCCCCTCCTCACCCTTTTCCCCTTTCCCTTCCCCCGTTGCCCGCGGCGCCCCCAAACCCCGCGCACGCCGCCGGCCCGGCCCGCCGAGCCCCGCGGGGCATGCACGGGCGGGGACCCCCGCTCGGGGCGGCCCCCGCGCCCCCTCACACGGCCCGGGGCGCCCGGCCCCGCCCCCCGCCCCGCCTCGGCCAATGGGGACGGCGCCTGGCGGGGCGGGGCCGGCTGCACCAATGGGCGGCGGCGGGAGGGGCGGGGCTGGCTCCGCGCTCCGCCATGGCCGCCGCGCTGCGAGCGCTCCTGCGGCCCGCTGCCGCCGCCGCTGCGCTGCTCCCAGCGCGCCTCCCGCCGCCGTCTCCGCGCCCCCCGCGGCGCTCGGGGCTGCAGCGCCGGTGAGCACCGGGACATCGGGGGGGGCACCGCGGGGGGGTGGGCTTGGCCCAGCCCAGTGCTCAGCCTCCGGGTACCGGGTCCCTGGCACCGGGCACGGTCGTAGCCCCCGGCCGGGCATGTGCCCATCGACCTGCTCGTGGTCCCTGGGACTGCGCACCAGGGCCGCGGCACCGGACACCGCGTCCCTACTCCGTGTGCGGTCCCAGCGCCGGGCACCGAGTCTCTGGGCTGTGGCACCGGGGCCACAGCACCGGGCACCGGGGACCCAGCACAAGGTACGGTCCCGGCACCGGGCCTGTGCCCAGCGTGGTTCCGGAGCTGCGCTCCAGAGCCCATCGGCGAGCACCCGGGGGCCCTGCGCCATGTATGGGCAGCGGCACTGCATACCAGGGGCACCGAGGCGCTGCGGCCCAGCACCGGGCATCGGGGCCGCTGGACCGTGCACCCCGTCCCAGCACTGGGTCCCCAGCACAGGGTGGTCACGGGGGCTTCATTTTCACGGGCGTAGGGTGGCACTGGGAGCAGCTCCGAGCCCGTCCCGCCGGCTGCCGGTGACCGCTGGCACCAAGGTCGCCTTTAAATAGCCCGGAGTGGCGGTTGGCGGGGGCGCGGCCGGGGGGTCCGCCCGGGTGCCCGGCAGCCGGTGGGTAACGGAGGGCAGTGCTGATTGTGGCGGGCAGGGGCCTGCATTCCGGTACCTGCTGGTACAGAAGACGGGGGCACAGATGAACGTGGGGCTGATCCAGCTGAACCGGCCGCAGGCGCTCAATGCGCTCTGCGACGGGACTGATGGCGGAGCTGGGGCCGGGCCCTGGAGGCCATGGAGAGCGACCCGAACGTGTGGAGCCATCATCCTCACCGGCAGCCAGAAAGCCTTCGCAGGTAGGACCGTGGCCTCTGCTCACCCCAGAGTTTTGGAGAGTGATTGGAATCCCACTGGCACTTCCCTTTGCAGCCGGCGCGGACATCAAGGAGATGCAGAAAAAAACCTTCCAGGAGTGCTACGGCGGGTGGCTTCCTGGCCGGACTGGGACAGAAGGTCTCCAGGGTCCGCAAACCCATCATCCGCCGGCCGTCAATGGCTTATGCCGTGAGTGTCCCCCCACACCTCCCTGCACCCCCTGTCCCCAGCGTGGCACCCCCCTGACCCGTCTGTGCCTCCCCCGTGCCAGCTGGGGAGGCGGGTGCGAGCTGGCCATGATGTGCGACATCATCTACGCCGGGGAGAAGGCGCAGTTTGGGCAACCCGAAATCCTGCTGGGAACCATCCCAGGTGAGCACCTGCCAGGGGCTTCCATCCCAGCTGGGGTGGGGACACCCAGGTGGCCCTCTCTGAACCCTCTCCCTTCCCTCAATGCCCCAGGTGCTGTGTGGCACGCAGAGGCTGACCAGGGCGGTGGGTGAAGTCGCTGGCAATGGAGATGGCTGCTCACCGGGGACCAGATTTCAGCCCAAGGAGGCAAAGGAGGCAGGTGGGAGTGTGGGACAGCCCTGGCACTGCAGGGGGTCTGGCAGAGAGCCATCCCCCCACTCCCCACTGCCCGCTAGGCCTAGGTCTGGTCAGCAAGGTCTACCCTGTGGAGAAGCTGCTGGACGCAGCCATTGCCTGCGCTGAGAAGATCGCCAGGAACTCCAAGCTGGTGGCTGCCATGGCAAAGGAGTCAGTCAATGCTGGTAGGGGGCTGGGGGCCGACTGGGAACCCCCTGGGGGGGCTTCAGGGCCAGGCAGAGGGAGTCTCCCCAACTTCTCCCTTGCTTTCAGCCTTCGAAACGACGCTGACAGAGGGGAACAGGACAGAGAAGCGCCTCTTCTACGCCACCTTTGCCACCGGTGAGTAGGGAGATGAGGGATAACAGGCATCCCTCGTGGCTCATGAGGAGGGAGAACGGGGTCGCTGCGGCCCACCCCAGCCTCACTGTCCCCTCCCCCTCTCTGCTTGTCCCAGAATGACCGCGAGGAGGGATGACGGCATTCGTGGAGAAGCGCAAGGCCAAGTTCACACCGACAGCTGAGCCCGGCAGCTGCAGGTCCCTGGGGTGGTGCAGGTCCCCACGGCCTCCTGCAGCTCGTCCCACCCCCGCCTTACCCCGCACAGGGGACCGAGGGACCCCATCGGCGAGCCACGCTTGGGGTGACAGCCAGCAGTGGGGACCGCGCCATCGGCCTTCGCTATTAAAGGGTTTTCTAGGTGCTGCTGGGAGATGGGGCATCCTTGCTGCGAGGTCCTGCCTGAGCTGGGAAGTGTTGGGGTTCACTGAGCCCCCCCCACGCTCCCTCACTGCTCTCCCATGATGGGGCTGGGCAAGAGCAGCCTCGTGGAGCATTGGTCTGGGTGTTCCCCAGGAAGGGGGACAGCCTGTGGCACCTTCTGGGGCACGACACCGATGTGCTGAGTTTGCCCTCAGTCTCACCTGGGCTGAAGAGAACCTGGGATGATGGGCTGAGTCTCCTGCCCCAGGGCATCATCCTCACCCTGCCTGGCGCTTTGGGGTTATCCTGAGGGAGTTCCTGCAGGTTTGGAGGCCCCGCGCAATTAGCAGCAATGAGGAGCCCACCAGGATGTGGAGAGGGGATGGGTTTATTGGTGAGGCTCAAGGCTCGGTAGGAAGGGACAGATTTCCCCAGGAAACCCCAGGGGCAGCTCCCACCCCTCATTTCACAGCCCAAGGCACATCTCCACTCAGCCGTGTGTGGATGTAGTCAAGATCCTCCTCCGGGCCATTCTGCACCTTTGAGGCCATCATCCGGAATGGCACAGGGGCGTTGACCTCCCTGGCATTATCCTGGGGGTGGTACAGGTGGTCACGATCTCTCCTCTGGGCCATTCTGCACCTCTGGGGACTGGCATCCAGAATGGCACACGGGCCTCCCTGGCATCGTCTTGGGGCTGGTACAGGTGGTCACCATCCTCTTCTGGCTTTGCCTGGACTTGGGGTGGGCCCCTCTGAGCCCAGGCACTGCTGGAGAAGACCTTTATACCTGGTTCACCCTCCTCTGGTGCCCCTACGCCCAGGATGCTGGAAGAGGGGAACAAAATCATCAAGGAGAGGTTGCCAACTAACCCCCTGTCCCAGGAGAATCCCACCCCAGTGGAGTGCAGGGACCCTGGTGAGGTTGCCCACGCCCCAGGAAGCACCAGTTAGAATCTCAGGGTGCAAACTTAAATATTTGTTTCACAAAAGGAATAGAGAAATCAGCTGGATGCTCAGTTTGCATAATTCGGGGAGGAAGGGAGATGGAGCTGGGACTCCCTTCATTTTGGGGGGCACAAAGCAACAATTTATTCCCTCCTGAAACACTTTCCCATTATTGGTTTTTGCAAGCCAGATGGGAGCACCTCTTACCTTTCCTCAGCCAAATCCTGCTCCATGGCCAGGTCCTTCCACCGGGAGCTGCTCAGAGCCTGTGGGGAGACAAGGGTGGTCCCGAGGGGGGGCGCAGGTCACACGTGGGTCCCCTCAGCAGAGGGGACAACGGCAGGGCAGGGGAAGCAGGGCTCACCCGGGTGCTGCCGGGGTGCCAGCAGGAGCGCAGCCATGCCCAGCAGGATGGTCACACTGCGGAGCCCCATGGTCCTCGAGTGGAGAAGAGAGGGATGGCAGAGAGTGGTGGCACAAGCCGTGACACACCCTGCTCCCGAGGCCACAGCTCCTCCCTGACCCCAGCACCCCCCGTGCCCACCGGGGCTGGCAGAGACCTACCTGTCCGTGGCTGCCTTTTGTCACACTTGCCTGCACTTTGCCCGCCCCGTGGCAACCTGCTGGCACTGGGTGGATCCAGGTCCCGCTCCCGCCCATCCCGTGTCCCTCCCGGCCCCGGGTGGATCCAGGTGCTGCTGCCGCCCATCCCGTGTCCTTCCTGTCCCCGGGTGCATCCAGGTGCTGCTGCCGCCCATCCCGTGTTCCTCCTGTCCCCGGGTGGATCCAGGTCCCCGCTCCCACCCATCCCGTGTCCCTCCTGTCCCCGGGTGGATCCTGATCCCGCTGCCACCCATCCCGTGTCCCTCCTGTCCCCGGGTGGACCCAGGTGCTGCTGCTCAGGGACACGGCACCCCATGCACCCCTGGGCTCTCCCGGCAGGTCCGTGTCCTCCTGCCAGTGCACGATCTCCGGAGAGATGGGAAATTGAAGTTTTGGCTTGAACTAAGGATTTTTGACAGCCATTGGCCAGCTGGGAAATACTTTGTTGGACTCTGGGAAAAGCTAGTGGCCTACAAGAGAGACAACCAGTAACTGAAATTTGTTTCCCAGCAAGGGAACTCTGGGCACTCGGGGACTCTGGGCTCTGGGAAAAAGGGAATTCCAAGGTCAGAACTGCTGGAACCTGACCACGGTGAGGAAGAGCAGGCTGGGCTGCTGCCTGACCTTTGTACCATCATATATCTGCTTCCCATTCCCAGATATCCCAGTGTGGGGAAAGAGCCTCCTTCAGGGCTTGAGTGTTGGAAGTGATCTTTGGTCCCTGCTGAGAGATGTCCCTGTGTGGCTGCAGCACTCTCCAGAGCCCACGGAGCAGGGATTAGGGCTGGACAAGCTGGATGAGTTTTAAACAGAGCAAAGCTTTTTAAAACTCACTGGGAAATCTCCTACATCTCCGTAAACATCATTCCCTGCTCCCATTTGCAAGGATTTTTCAAAGCCCCTTTGATCTTCTACTCCTCACAGAGAGGGGGAAGGGAAAAAAAATTGCAATTATAGATCCTAATCTTCTTGGATAAACATTGTTCCAGAAACTTGTTCCAGAAACCTCTTTTTTTTTTTCTCTCTTATGCACAATTTTTGAGTGTCAGGATTCACCAGGACCCCAAGACCTGTGTTTCCAGTTCTTTCCAGGAGGATGAGATTACAAAAGAAGGGAAAGACAAGAGGGGAAACAGCCTCCATCCCAACCTGACTTTGGCAGCATTTGCAGCAAAAGGAGGGAGGTTCATTCCACAGGTCTGACTCTGCCTGGGCTTCAAAACAGCACTTAAATTCACTATGAAGCAATTTTGTAAAAATTCCTTTTATTTGTTCATTTGGTTGGAAGTCACTTTATTTTAACTCCCAGTGAAAATGCTTCTCCTGGCCCAGACAGACCTTTCAGAGCAGGTGCTGGGTGCAGAGGAGACTCCAGTGAGATGAAGTCAGAACTGAGGACCAATGGGGTTTTTTCCCCCATTTTCTTTACTCAGTTATTCCAGATTCCATACAGTCACCTTGTCATCCTGTAACTTATTGAATCAATTTTTTTTTACTCCCAAGAGGGAAAAAAAAAATCCTGTGCAGCCTCAGCTGCAGGACAGTTTCCTTAACACCTCTCCACACGTTCTGGGTTCCCCTTCCTCAAATTTGGAGGATTCTTAACTCAGTTGGGTGATGCCAGTTCTGTCTGACATCAGGAACACGTGCCCAAATGCTGGCAGAGCTTTAATTGGTTTGGCTGGTTTACTCCAGAGTGGGAACTGGAAATATCCCTGGTGGCACTGGTTCCATGCCTGCTCATCTTGCACAAATCTGCTGCACTGACCTTCAGACTTTTTTCCGTGGTCCTTTAAATCCTCGGGTGGCACCTTGTCCAAAACAAATTGTGGATGGGATCCTGGAAAGGGAGACAGGCTTTAATCCATGTGAGGATGCAGCCCTCACAGGCTCATGGGATGCTTAATGCTCTGTGGGGCATTTTAAGCTCCCAGAGTGGGAAGAGCAAGGTATAAGAGGAGCAGGACATGTAAATCAACAAATAATTTAAAGAATTAGTGAAATACTGGCGGGATTTCCTGTGTGCTCTGCACATTCCTCTCCTGGAGGCCTCTTTACAGCAAGGTGTGTTGCCAAATGGAACACCTGGGCAGCTGCAGTGGTTGAGAATGAGGAGCAGGAGAGCAGAGGCAGCATCCTGCAATACCTTGGGAAGAGAGCAGCTGGGCAGACAACCACAGCCCTCATAGCCTGCTCTTCCTTACACCTCCTTCTTCCAAAAATGCCTTTAGAGGCACTTTTGGGATTCCTGCAGTGGTTGAGAATGAGGAGCAGGAGAGCAGAGGCAGCATCCTGCAATACCTTGGGAAGAGATCAGCTGGGCAGACAACCACAGCTCCCACAGCATACCCACATCCTGCTCTTCCTTACACCTCCTTCTTTCAAAAATGCCTTTGGAAGCACACGTGGAATTCCTGCCTGGCTTATCTTCAGCACAGGAACAGCCCAAGCCACGCTGCAAAGGGCTGATAAGCTGCAGTGGTCCCAGCCCCTTCTGCCCTGAGGCCAAAGTACTGACCTGGATTTGTAGAGCCGTTTCTCTGGCAGCGAGGGGCCGGGGCTGGCTGCAGGCTGAGAGATCTCCATGCTCTCCTCAGGCCCCGTTTCCATGGGATTCCCTTGGAATTGCTCTGCCATCTCCATGCTCACATCCATGGGCACGCTGGTGCCCTGCTCCACAGGAGAGTTTGTGTGCTTGGAGCCACTGCAGAGACAAAGTTTCACATCCTGGCTCAGGAGCTGCCATGTGAGCCCAGAGCCAAGGGAATCAAAGGTACTTCATGAGGAAACGAGTCCATCTGGGATGGATTCCTTCCCTGGCACCCCATCCCTTGTGAAGAGTCTCTCTCCATGTTTCCTGTAGCTCCCTCAGGCCACACTGAGGTCACCTCAGAGCTGGACAATCCCAGTTCCCTCACGCTTTCCTTGCAGGCCAGCAGGAAAGTTCTGCAGTTACCTTTTCACCTTCTTGGGCCTGTCGAACCGAAAGTCAGCAGGGTACAGGTGCACAGTCACCAAGTGATCCTTCCTGTCCTTGCTGCTCCTGAACTTCTCTGTGCAACCTTCCACCAGACACTGGTACTGCAAGGCAGGGAGGAGAAAGGAAACAAAACCACATAACTGGAAAAAAAAACAAACAAACAACCACACACCAACCACGAGGCGAGGGCTGGGCAGGGCAGCTCACCATATTTTGCTTCTCAGCCATTATCTGGAAGAGGGAGTCGTGCCACTCCAGGATGTGGATATCCAGGAGGTTCCCAGAGGGAAAGGAGCGCTTGCAGAAGGAGCAGACGTTCCTGTGCAGGGTGTTGTAGTGGTGCTCGTAGCCCTCCAGCGTGTCAAACACCTGGCTGCACCCAGAGATGTGGCAGCTGAACTCGGACACCCTGCAGGGAAATCAGGGCTTTAAGCTAAATTCGAGCCCTGCAGGGAAATCAGGGCTTTAGCTAAATTCGAGCCTTATTTTCAGCTGCAAACGTCCCCTCTAGATGACTTCATCTTGGACTGGACCACAAAGCTCATCTGACTCCAGCCCCTTGCCATGGGCAGGGACACCTTCCACTGCAGCCACAACACTTGTGGCATTTTTTTGTGACTAATACTTAATATTAAATGCCAGGTGCAACGAACAAAGATCATGATGGCGCTGGCAGATGGAAACTTATTTGCCATTGGAAACTCATTAACCATTATGGCTCCAGGATCATCGAGATCATGCTCCTGTGGAAGAACAAACAAGCCATTAATTAATAAATTAGCTGTCTGGGCTAAAAGCTGCAGTTGTGGATGACACCTCAGTCATCCAGCACAGTCCTGCTAGGCCAGTGCTATTTTAAGAGGCATCCAAAGGTGAACCTCGCACAACACTCAAAGGACTTCCTGCCTTTTAAACACAAGAGCAAGACCAAGATTCTCCCGCAGGCTTGGCCTTTCCCGCTTGGAGCGGCTGCAGCAGCCCAGGGAAGCCGTGGTGATCCCTGGCAGCACCCAAGGCCAGGCTGGACAGGGCTTGGAGCAGCCTGGCCTAGCAGAAGGTGTCCCTGCCCACGGCAGGGGGGGAGGAATGAGATGATTTTCCAACCCAAACCATTCCTTGACGCCACGACGGGCGGACTCAGAGCCCGCCTCACTTACTTGGGCCTCTCGGCCACCTCCTCGAGGCTGGTGAGGACGCCCTGCAGGTAGAGGTGCCTGTGCACGTCCCCATCCTAGAGAGGAGCAGAGAGCGGCGCTATGGGGCGGGCCGGGCTCAGGGCACGGCGCGAACCCTTCTGCCTCGCGCTAACAGCGGCCCCCTCACGGCCCCGCCTCACCTCCAGCAGCGGGTGCTGCGGGCCGAGCTGGAGGCGGCGGGGGGCGAAGGTGAAGGGCGGCGCGGGGCGGGGGGCAGGCGGGCACGGGGGGTCCGGAGGGAGCGGCGGGAGCCCCTCACGGAGGAGCAGGCGGAGGCGCGGCGGCAGCGGCAGCATGGCGGCAAGGGGGGGAAAGGGGCGCGCGGTGCGCATGCGCGGAGGGCGCGCTGCCAAGGTTACCGCGCCCCTCACCGCGCATGCGCGGGACGCGCTTCCCGGCGCCAGCGGCGGCACTTCCGGGCGGGCAGGTAGGGATGGGATGAAATGAAATGAAATTAAATTTAATTAATAGATAGGGTATGATAGGGTAGAGCAGGGTATGGAGGGTGGGATGGGGCGCAGCTGAGGTGCTGCCTGGGCTCGTTGTGGCGATGGCGACCCCCCCGCTGGCTGTTCCGTGTGCGGTGCCCCCTCAGGCCCTCAGCAGAGCCAGCCCAGCTCCCGCAGCTCCTCCTCATTCCCTGACCCACTTCATCTGGAAATCCCTGCAGGATCACGGCCCCAGCTGGTGGGGAAGCTGGGCTTTTAAAGAGATTTTAGCTTAGGCTGCACCAGCCTGTTCTAATGTGAGTCAGCTTTGAGTGCAGAGTTGGACCAAGGCTTGCAGGTGTGAAAAATGCATGTATTTTATCATTGGCTTTTCTCAAATATTCATATGAATATTATATGTGTCGTGTTAGAAAGTAATGCTGTATTAATTGTCTTAAGTAGTGTGGTAAATATAGTTTTAGGCTATAAAAATGTTAAAGTAGAAACGATGCTATGTAGGATACTTTTTTAAAAAAGGACTTGCAGCGAGATAGCAGCCACAGGACACTTGAATCTTTCAGAGAGAAAGAATTTATTGCTCTCTTATCAGAAGAAATGAACTTTTTCCTGCCTCGAAGGCACTGTCAGGATTCAGAAGAAGTTGACCAGACAGAATCCTGTGTTTGAATGGAATTGATGCATCATGGATGAGGTGTATGAATATGCAACAGGCTGTTGCTTTTAAGGGTTAATCCCTTGTTAACGTGGGGCCTTTTGGGGCCTTTTTCGGGCTTATGCTGCCCAGAAAAAGGTACCTGGACTGTCTCTAACTCTTTGTTTCTATTGTCTCATACTGTCCTAATTCAAATTGTCCAAATTATTATTACTCTAATTGTATGACTATTTTCATAGCCATTTTATTACTATTAAACTTTTAAAATTTTAAAAACAAGCGATTGGCGTTTTTCACACAGGGATCCCTTCCAGCCTAAGTGATTCCAAGATCTTGGCAAAAACAAAAGTGTGTCCCTGTGCTTGATACGTGGATCTGGATTGTATCTGCTTGATACAGTCTGTGCAGGGTGTCACATGAAGCTCCTTATTTATTTCCATCATTCCTGACTCAGGGTCTTGCTTCTGATTTACAGAATCACAGGATGTGCTGAGTTGGAAGGGACCCACAAGGATCCTCAAGTCCAGCTCTTAAGTGAATGGCCCATTCCAGGACTGACCCCACAACCTGGGTGGTGTTTTTAGCACCAGGCTCTGACCTGCTGAGCTCATCTCAGGGTTCTGTGTCAGCATTAAAGGTATTACTTAAGTACTCTGCAGCGTTTGAGTGAAGGTAGTAAAGTGGACAGTGAAATAGGAAGATGCCTAAAGTTGGGAGAAGCTGCTTTGTGGTGATTTCAGAAGCAGCAGCAGCCAGGGTCAATGCTTCCAGCATTCCTTCTGAGTGAAAAAATACTCTGCTGGCCAACCCTGACTTAAGATTCTCCCCCAGGCTTAGACTTCCTGGCTGGAGCTGTCCCAGCTCCCAGCTGTGGCTGCCCCTGGATCCCTGGAAGTGTCCAAGGCTGGGTTGGAGGGAGCTTGGAGCAGCCTGGGATGGTGGAAGTTGTGCCTACCCATGGCAGGGGGTGGAACAGAGGCTTTGAGAAGGCTGACCTAGAGCAGAGTTAAAGAATAAAGCAGGGATTTATTCAAAGGATCTCCTCCATGGATCCACCTTGGGCAGCACAAGAGCCCAGCCAGGGCTGCACCCAAGGTAAACCAAAATGGGCACAAAATGGACATGGGGTCTGTCACTTTTACAAGTTCTGCTCCATTTGCATATTGGAGTTCATTGTCCCATTCCAGCTTTAGCCCCTGCAGTCCCATCCTGCTTGTTTTTTCAATTCATCTTTGTTTGTGCTCTTGGCCTGAGATTTGGATCATCTGTCCTTGGTCCCCAGCTGGAGCAGGAATTGTTTTGTCTCCCTGCTCTGTGCACAGAGCTCACCATCCCTTAGTGTGAAGCCCAGACCCACACACTAAAGCAGCACAGAATGTGAAAAACACAAAAGCCAAAACCTGAGGCAGCAGAATGAGACAGGCTTTGAGTCCCTTCCAACCCAAACCATACTCAAACCCTGCTTGCTTTGCTTCCTCCTCCTTCCTCCAGCCAAACATCTCCGCACTCCAGAAGCACCTCTGTGGTGGGGCTGTTCTCCCTGGCAGGGCTGTTCTCCCTGGGGCACTGTGATAACCCCTGTCTGCCGTGTCCCCAGGGCTGGTGCCAGGAGCTGGGAGCATGAGCGAGTTCCGCATCCACCACGACGTGAACGAGCTGCTGAGCCTGCTGCGCGTGCACGGCGGCGAGGGCGCCGAGGTCTACATCGAGCTGCTGCAGAAGAACCGCACGCCCTACGTCACCACCAACGTCTCTGCCCACAGTGCCAAGGTCCTGCCTCCTTCTGCTGGGAAGAACAGCTCGTCCTCTTGGTGTCCATCCAGGGAAAATAAATGGGGAAAAGTTGGGCTGGTCGGATGCGGGGGTGGCGGTTCTGGGTGGGAAGAGGTGGAATGGTTGAGGGAGGGGAGGAATGTTAGGACTGGGGTGTGGGGAAGGTCAAAGAAGGAGGTTGTTTTGTGGGATGTTGGGAGGGAGTTGTTCCCTGAGAAGCTGTGGCTGGCCCTGGATCCTTGGAGGTGTCCAAGGTTAGGTTGGACAGGGCTTGGAGCCACCAGGGATAGTGGGAGGTGTCCCTGCCCATGGAACAAGATCACCTTGAACTTCCCTTCCCTTCCCTTCCCTTCCCTTCCCTTCCCTTCCCTTCCCTTCCCTTCCCTTCCCTTCCCTTCCCTTCCCTTCCCTTCCCTTCCCTTCCCTTCCCTTCCCTTCCCTTCCCTTCATTGGACAAGGCTTGGAGCCACCTGTGATAGTGGAAAGTGTCCCTGCCCATGGAACAAGATCACCTTGAAGTCCCCTTCCCACCCAAACCTTTCCTCGATCCCATGACTGTGGTATTCACATTCTCTGAACAGAGATTCTGTTCAGAATTCATTCTCTTTCCCAGGACTTTTCCTGGGAGAAGCTCAGAGAAGAAGAGAAAACAATTCTCATTTCTATTCACTGCTCCTGCTGTTGCACATGGGGAATGTGTTATGGAGATTGTTTACCCAGAGTGGTTTGTTAATTAGACACAGTGAAGGTTGTTTTGGTTTCTTGGCCAGTTGGGTCAAAGCTGTGTCCTGGCTGTCTCAGACAGTCACAGGTTTTTCTTTAGCATCTCTTTTAGTATAGTATGCCTTTAGTATGTCATTTAGTATAGTATTAATGTAATATAATATAGCTTAATAAAGCAATTGTTCAGCCTTCTGAACTTATGGAGTCAGAGCACATTATTCCCTACACTGGGATCGCTCTTCTACTCTACATGATGAAATGAAAATTGTATAAAATGCAATTATATGACTAACACATGATTTTTTTCTTCTGAATATCTCCCAAATATTAGAGATTAAAGCCTGGCACTCATGTTCAGACTCATATACTTTTATAGCTCTATAACTCATACAGCTTTTGTGGCTATAAGACTGCTTTTTGTTTTCATTTTTAAAAGCAATCCACCAGTCAAGCTCTAGGTGCTAGGAAGTTTCTAACTCTGTCTGAAACTTGGCATCTTTGTAGCCTGAGCTGCGTGGTTGCTCTAATTCCATTTCATTTTAATTGTAACTCCATTTAATATTAACGTGGTGTTTTACAGGTGAAAATAGCAGAGTTTTCTCGAACTCCTGAAGATTTTTTAAAGAAGTACGATGAGCTGAAGTCTAAAAACACAAGACATCTGGATTCTTTAGTTTATCTGCTGTCCAAACTGACCGAAGACAAAGAGGTTGGTTCCTCCTTTAGAACTGGATGTTGAGGAGTAGCAACAATGCAATGTTTGATTTATGGTAAAGTTTAGTGAAATCTGTAGAAATCAACAAATAACCAGTTCTAGCTTTCACTGAGTTATTAAAGCCCTACTGAGAGTTCTGCTCCTCTTGATATAATCCACCAGGACATGGAAAACTGGGACAGAGAGAGCTCTGTGGTTAGATTCAGTACATGGTCATGTGTTTCTTGCTTTCAGTTGTGCTGCCCTGCATTCAAAAACCTTTTCTTTGTATATGTGCAGACACTCCACTACCTGCAACAGAATGCTAAAGAAAGGGCAGAACTGGCAGCAAATGCAGCCACCAGCAGCAGCAGCACGAATTTTTCCATCCCCTCCTCCACTTCCAAGATGTCTCTGCAGGAGCTGGAGGAGCTGCGCAAGCAGCTGGGCAGTGTCACGGCCAGCTCCAGTGCACAGCAGGTACAAAGCCCTTCCTTCCCAAGCTCTGGGCACAAAATCTTCCCTTCTGGTAGTCAGATCATATCAAATCTTGGTGCTGTTCCTTGTAAAAGTGGCCTTTTTCTATTCCAGTCAGTTAAGGTTACATTCTTTGAGGTTATTCTAAGGTTAAATTCACAGTTAAATTCTTCCCTGTGAGGAACCTGGCATAGGCTGCCCAGAGCAGCTGTGGGTGTTCCATCCCTGGAAGTGTCCAAGACCAGGGCTTGGAGCAACCTGGCATCATGGAAAAGACACAAAGGAAGAGGAAAGCCAGGCTTAGCAAACAGTTCATTTGCAGCAGTAGGTTGTGAGGTCAGAGTGCAAAAGAGCCATTTATTATTTAAATTCTGTTTCCTGTCGTTATTTGTATAAAAAACTGCACTATGGTAGCTTGACCTGCCAAACAAAACAAGGAAGGGAAAAAATATGGTGAAAAACTGATGGGTCAAGATAAGGATATTTTGGCTGCAGAAGGCAGAGGGGCAAAAGTGTGTGGAGAGTTTTTTGGACAGAGGGGAAAGAGGAAAAGATGTTCAGAGGTCCATAGTGCCTTCTTGTGTCTGGTCAGCAAAGTCTAACAGGGAACAAGCCCCAGATTACTTCAGGCCCTCAATGGCAAGAGGGGTGGACCTCCCATGCTTTGGGTGTCTGGGCTTGAAGGGCTCTACATGATTGTGATGGTGGAGGAGAACTCAAATCTTAAAATGAAGGGTCCAACCCCTCGCTCTGTCAGCAGTGGTGGGACCAGCCTTGTCCCACATCCACTGAAATACTACACAGACACTGGGCCTGACTCATCCAGATCCTTCACAGACAATCTGAGTCAGGTGGGTGATTTAGATCATGAAGGGAAGATGAATTTCCAGTGATATAACTGATCTTCTTACCAGGATTTATGTGTGAACTTGCTAAAAGAGGAAAAACCTGGAAATGCCGTTCCCTGGGATGTGCAGCTCACAGCCAGAAGGACTGAAATGCCATCACAAGCCAAGATTTGTGCTTCCCTGCTGCTCCATTTGCAGTCTCTTCAGACTTAAAGAGCTGCAGCTGTGTTAAAAGGCCCTGATGGGCTGGTGCTCAGTAAGGGCTGGGACAGGAGGACATTCCTTGGAAGTGTTGGTTCTGCTCAGCCTGTGACCCAGATGTTCTGTCTGTGAAGGTCACAGATGGAGCTGGAGGTGTTTATGGAGCTCAGAGACGAGCCCTTCGTCCCCCTCCATGGATGTTGGCACTGCCATTGCTCAAGATGTCAGCTGCAGGTTCCCAAGCATGACAGTGGCAAGCTGCCACCCTGTGCCAGGGGTGTTGGGTGACACCTGAGGGCCGTGTTCTCCGCCCTGGGAGCTTTCTCCAGGCTGTTGTTGAAGCCTGTAGTGACAGTGACCTGAATTTCAAGTTGCAGAGAGGAGGTGATTCATGCCCCTGAGACATGTGCTTTGTCACCAGTGCCACAAGTGCTGTGCCATCTGCCCTGGGATTGCTTGGCACTGACAGAGAGATCATGCAGGGATTGAGTTACTGCTTGGACCAGTTTTGGTCCAGGATTCATGGAGGTGGGCAAAGTTAAGTGTTCCCTTTCAGGTGGATGTGTCCTTTATACCCAAAATGTTGACTTTTTTGACCTCTGCCAGTTAACAAAGTCACACTAGAGCTGGTTGAACTGCAACAGAAGTGCCCTTGTTATAGAATAAACATATAGAATAAATATAGTGCCTCTTGTTACAGAATAAAATCAGAGAGTCATCAAATCCAACCCTGGATTGAATATCACCATGCCCACTAAACCATGTCCCCAGCTGCCATTTCTGCTCATGTTTTGAACACTTCCAGAGGTGGTGACACCACCATTTCCCTGGGGAGCTTGTTCCAATGATTAACCACTCTCTCAGTGAAGAAATTTTTCCTGCTTGCCATTGGGAAGACCCACTGGTGGCTGCCCTTCTCCCAGGCAGAACATGTTCATAGAGCCAGCTGAGGTTTGCATTTCAATGTGGGGTTTAGCCATCCTTTGAATTGCTGGCACCTTGCTTGATGCTTCCTATTTCTCCACATGAAAGTCCCAGTTCTGGTAGGGGAGCAGAGGAAATCGAGGTCCTTTCAGCAGATCACCCACACATGATGTAAATAAGAAAGTAAAATGAGCCTGTGCCTGTCCCTTTTCTCACACACACACACACATCTGTGGAGTTTCAGCAATGGCCTTCACCAGCCCTGGGTTTGTGCACTTGGGGCTCCAAATGTTCACGTGGGTTGTGCATCTCACAAGCTTCCCCAGCTGATGATTGATCTTGCACTCCATTTATTTTAGTGTCAGAGCTGGGGGTGGAGAGTCTTTCAGTCTTCAAGAGCTCACTTCCTTCGCCAACTCCCACTCAGAGCAAAAAACTCCATCATTTTCCAGCTCTCTGTGGGTGGATTTGTCTGGGTTTGCATTTGGCATTGAGTTCAGAGGTGTTCAATGCCCCTGGAACAGGATGCTGGTGCTTCTGGAAGGAGTTTGCTGCTTTCATGTGGTGCTCTCTCCAAACCAGCAGCCACTGCCTGCTGCTTGTGCATGTCCCCATTCTGCTTCCCTGGGTGTGCCCCAGCACCCAAGCCAGTGGGGACAGATGCAGAAAGGCATTATTTGATGTACCCCCACATAAAAAGGTCAAATATATTAAAAAAATTAATTTTTTGCAGCAGTGGGGCAAATAGACTGGGTGGCAGTGGGAAATTAAACCCTCCACCACGCTACTGAAATACCAGCTACTCTGCTTTTTGTTCTCAAGTCCATCAATTGGTTTGCAGTCAATTTCTTCTTAAAATTAAACATTTCTTGGACTTCTGAGAGTTTCCTGTTTTTTTCCTTTCTTTCCCTCTCTCTCTTTCTCCAACAGCCTCTTGAGCTTACACGAAAAATCCTCCGGGACAAGCAGAACAAGAAGAATTCTGGGCAGCCCATTCCAGTATTTCCATCCTGGGTGTATGAGAGACCTGCACTTATTGGGGATTTCTTAATTGGCACCAGCCTAAGCACTGACACAACAGTACCAATAGGTATGTGAAACACAGGGAAAATTGCATTCATTTGTAGTGTTTTGTTCTCATTCAGAAATGCTGTCCAGATGTTCACACTCATCCAAACTTGGCTCTTGGCACTTATTTCCTTTGGGCTGTTTTCTGGGTATTTGAATATTTTGGTGGCATGGAGGTTGGGGAAGTTGTTGGTCTTGGAAGTAACTGGGCACTTTTGGGTGGGAGGATCAGCAGCTGGAGCTGTGGCTGCTGTTCTCTTCTGCCTGCTGGATTTGGCTAGGAATGAGCAAAGGATTCTGTTCTCCAGGAAAGCAAAGTACAAGGCTGAAACAGGTGGATGATGGCACATTTTGTCCTTTTTTGTCTCCTCTTTGGGAACAGGCACTTTGCCACTGGCCTCCCAAGAATCCATGATTGTGGAGGACTTGCTGTATGTGCTGATTGGAGTGGATGGCAGGTACATCACAGCACAGGCCCTGGTGGGCAGGCAGAACAGAGCCTTCTCAGTTGATCCAAATCTGGACTTGTCCATCAAGGAGTTGGTGACCAGGATTCTTCCTGTGGCAGCCAGTTACTCTGCTGTCACCAGGTACTGAGCTGGGTTTTGTCAGGGGAGGAGGCTCTCCTGTGAGAATAGAGAATCTGCCATTGTGCAGGTGTTAACTTCCATGCTTAATTTAAACTAGGGGGTATGAAATGAGTGACAATTTATTTGGGTCAGTTTTAGCTCTACTGGGTTTTTTCTCTGTGCTGCCAGTTCACTTTTTCATTCACACAGCTTTGTTCTTTCCAGTCTTGGCCTTGGTAATTTCAGATAAAATGCAGTTGTGGTATATCTGCCTGTTCTGGCTTCTCTTCCCACTCTGCTATGAAATTCTCCATATTTCCTGCTTTTTGCTTCTCTCTGGACATCCAGGACGGAGAGAACCTTTTTGTGCTGGTTCCACTTTCTACACAGTGCTTTTACAGATGGTTCTAATTCCCTTGTGGCTGGAGAGGAAACATCTTCCCACAGCTTTCCCTTCTAGGATGGGAAATCAGGGAGAGGGACTGGTGTGCTTCCCAGCATGGGATCTACTGGTGTGCCTGCACCTTGTCCTGAAGGCAGAACTTCCTGAAAATCACACAAGTTGCATTGCCTGACAGAGTTTTCATTTTGCTTTTTACAGGTTTATAGAGGAGAAGTCCTCCTTTGAGTATGGACAGGTAAATCATGCTCTGGCTGCAGCCATGAGGACTCTAATCAAGGAATACATGATATTAATTACCCAGCTGGAGCATCTTCAGAGGCAGGGCCTTCTGTCGCTGCAGAAGCTGTGGTTTTACATCCAGCCCACAATGAGGACCCTGGAGATTCTGGCTTCCCTGGGTAAATTTCCAAAATACAGTCCTTACAGGTTGTGAGAGCTGCAGGCAGGGCATGTCTCATTTGGATTTCCTGCTTTATTAAAGAAGAAAGCCCAGGGGAATTGTACTCATGAGGGCACTGCACTTCTTCTGGAGAAGAGCACTCAGGTTCTAGGGCTGAGTGTGCCTTTGGAGCTGTCAGGAGGCACCTCAGGGCCCCTTCACAGCCCTAGCCCTTCCCATCTGCTGTATCCCCCACTGCTGCCTCTCCTCAGCTCCTTTCCAGACTCCTCTCCAGCTCTGTGTGGGCACAATCCCTGGAAGTTCCTAGTCCAGCCCCTTGCTTACAGCTACACAGGCACCTCAGGGGGCCATGTCCAATCTGGGGACTATTTTGGGTTTTATTTCAGGACTTTTCAGCTTGTAAGTGTCTTATATTGTTGTTTGTTTGTTGTTTTTTTTTTTTTTATTCCAGCTACTTCTGTGGATAAGGGTGAGTGTATGGGAGGATCAACCCTGAGCTTGCTCCATGACAAGACTTTCAATTACACAGGGGACAGCCAGGCCCAGGAGCTGTGCCTGTATTTAACCAAGGCAGCCAGCGTGCCTTACTTTGAAATCCTGGAAAAGTGGATATATAGAGGCATCATTAATGATCCATACAGGTAAAGAACAGTAAAAAATGAAATTAAATGCAAAACTTCAGAAATATTGATCTGCTTCGTCAGGTCTGTGTTGCCTGGGGGCCTGAAACAACCCTTTTGGGAGTTTTTTGGCTTTTGTAGAATCATTTAAAGCATTTTGCTGTATTTGATAATTTATGCAGCATGTCTGTTTCCTACATTTTCAGAATCCTAAGGTTGGGGCAAAGCTGAAGGTAAAATATCTGAAATTAATGCCTTTGTGCTGGTGACAAAGGCCAATTTCCTCACCCCTGCACTGACAAACAGATAATGTGTAGCCTTGGTTTATGAACCTTGTAAAATTCTGTTTCTCATTGCAGATCAGCACAGACACTGCATAGTGCTTTTCCTCTTGCTTCACAAACAGACAAATTTCAGTTCTTGATTGGATGTGTCCTCATGAGACCTTATTTCTGATAGATCACATTACCAGTTTGCAGGTCAAAACCAGTAATCCTCATTGTGCCACTTCCTGCCCCTAAACATCTGCTTTAACTGTTCAGTGAGTTCATGGTGGAGGAGCACGAGCTGCAGAAGGAGAAGATTCAGGAGGACTATAATGACAAGTACTGGGATCAGAGGTACACTGTTGTCCAGCAGCAGATCCCCTCCTTCTTGCAGAAAATGGCTGACAAAATCCTAAGCACAGGTAGGTGCTTCTGCTGTGACAGGAACCTTGAGGCAAGCTGGTCTTGTGTGAAGAGAAGGGAAATGTCACCATATGGGGTTGTCCAGCTGAATTGGAGCAATAGAAGAGTCAGATTTAAAAGGAACCTCAAACCCTATAAATGAAACAACACAGGAGCCCAGCAGCAAGGGGAGCTGTCTGTCTCATTGCTGTTTTGTGGGTAGATTTTCTGGCTGGATGGAGCTGAGGTTTGATTATCTGAGTGTTAATTTCAACATTCAACCTCTTATCCTTGTACAAAGCCCTCCAAAAGTGACTTCAAAAAAAGAGTTTCGGGCCACCTGCAGAGATGTTTTGTCACCACTGGGAAACCAAACCATTTCTAAATCTCAAATGTGATACCAGCTGCCTCTTTTAAAATTCTGTATCATTTTTTGAAAAGTGCCTAAATCCTTTCCAACTTTCAGCACAATGTAGTGTAAACATTTCTCAGCACATCTTCCTCTTGAAGGGAGCGGTGTGCAAGTTTCCCTGCTGGCTGTACAGCAGGTATGAATATGGGACATTCTTTCTTTTTCATTTCAGGGAAATATTTAAATGTTGTGAGGGAATGTGGGCGAGATGTCACCTGCCCTGTGGCCAAAGAGGTCATCTACACTTTAAAGGAGAGAGCCTATGTGGAACAAATAGAAAAAGCATATAACTATGCCAGCAAAGTTCTTCTGGACTTCCTGATGGAGGAGAAAGAGCTGGTGGCTCACCTAAGGTTGGATTTATTTTACTAAATGCATGATAAATAGATTGGTTCTGCTAAGGGACATGCATTTTTGAAGTTAGCTCTGTTCTCCTGGGATATTACCAAGGTGTTCTCTCTATTTCCATTTAGAAAGGTTGACCTAAAAAATAAGAGTTGGGTTTTTTTTTTTACCCTGAAGAGGTAGAAAAAAAAAGTGCAAAATGATAGAAATGTTGAGTGGGAAAGATGTTGGGGGATCTCTGGTCCAACTTCCTTAGAGGGCTGTTGCCAAAACTAGGTCAGGACTTTGTCTAGCCCACATCAGGAGTGTGAAGCCACACTGTGTTATGGCTGTGCTGCTATTTTTGGTCCAAAGCCTGCAGTTATCATGTGTGATCTCTGGCCAGGCACTTGGTTAATCCTCAGGCTCACCTCAGAACTGCTTCCAAACTCTGTGCCCACCACAGGGAATTCTCCCTGGTGCCAGGTGAAAATCAAAGTTCATGTGTCTGCTGGATTTAAAAAAATCAGCACAGATATTTGTTCATTGAGAGGAGTGCAAGATTCTGCTCAGAACTGGCAGCTGCCCCTTGGCTGGAGCAGATCTGGAAGTTGTTCAGGACAGCAGTAGGAGCCTGCACCCAGCACACCTAGTTTTTGGGTTTGGTTTTTTTTTTTTTTTCATTTTTCTAGACAAAAAAAAAAAAAAAAAAAAGTACAGCAGCAGCCCTGATCTGACTGCACAGAAGTGTCCTGACTGAGGAGGTAGGGAGGAGGAGACATCCATAAAAGCCTAGTCTCCAAACTGGTTATTTATGGCTGTGTGCTCTCCAGAAAGAGAAACATTTTGTGATCAAACCCCACAGGCTCATTGAATTGATTGCATTTGTTCCTTTAGGTTTGATATGGATTAACTTTAAGAAAAGTCACCAATTGTCCCTTCATTTTCTTGAGCAGATCTATAAAACACTATTTCCTGATGGATCAAGGGGACTTTTTTGTTCACTTCATGGATCTGACAGAGGAGGAACTGAAGAAGCCTGTGGATGACATCATAACAACAAGGCTGGAGGCTCTGCTGGAATTAGCCCTGAGAATGAGCACAGCCAACACTGATCCCTTCAAGGATGATTTAAAGGTGAGAATGGGTGGAGGCAGAAGATAAATTGACTTTGAGCAGAAGGCCTGGGAGGTCTGTGTGCCTGTGAGAACCTGCTGCTTCCTAGGTTGGTGTGACAGCAGTGACTCTGACCCTGGGCACCTTATTGCTGTTCCACAGCAACTCTGGGTGTCCTGTGGCTTCATTTTTTCCCTGCTCTTCCCTTACAGATTGACTTGATGCCCCATGACCTCATCACACAGCTGCTGAGGGTGTTGGCCATAGAAACAAAGCAGGAGAAAGCCATCATCAGTGCAGAGCCCACAGAGCTCACCCTCAGTGGCCTGGAGGCCTTTTCCTTCGACTACATTGTGAAGTGGCCTCTGTCCCTCATCATAAACAGGTAAGGCATCAATCCACTGTGGGAAAAACAGGCTTGTGCTCTCCCAAGAGGCCTTCCATGCAAGAATCAAGCATTCCTCAAAGCTGGAGAGCAGAAAAAAACACACTTTCTGCTATCTTTGGTTGCAGACTCAAAGAATTCAGGCTGTTGCTACTCTAACAGGCTATTTTGCATTTAACTGAGCTGTGAGGGTCCAAATTTGATTCTGCAGGAATTTGCTTCTTGTTTCCCTGGAAAAACACTACTGTGTGCCACAAGCAAATGGGACAAGCAGCACTGAGCGAGCAGAGTGGCAGATTTCAAATTACTGAATGCCAGCAATTAACTCCTCCCTTAATTTCCCCTCTAAAAATTCCATTGAATCGGTGAGACTTTCCTAACGACGCAACGCTTTTGGAATTTTGTCTCTTCCTTCCCAACAGAGTGTGTTAGCTCTGGTGGTAGCTATGGAAGTGAAAATAGGATTTTGGTAAGGTTTCCTGAACTGTATCGACTGGAGCTCTGCAGACACCTACGCCCAAGTGTCTGAGCACAGACCTGAATCCAGTCCCAGAGCTATAAATAAGCAGCCCCATCTGCTTGTGACAGTGCATTGCTGGTGGGGTAATGCTGCCTGGAGCTTGGTTACAGCTTTTCCTCCCCTTTCTTTGGGAAAATCTGGCTAAATTCTTGGGTGAATTCTAAAATCCTGGTGAATTCTTGGGTGACCATCTCAGCTTTAGCACTGTGGGTACAAGAACACAGTGTCTGAACCCTCCCTCCCAGCCCATGTGAGTGACCCTTGCATGGAGCTGGAGGGAATTAAGGAGGCTGGTGATGTACCCACTGGCAGGAAATGTGAAGGAGGGTCTCCTTGGAGAGGAATTCTTTGGGGGGGTTGCAAATGTGGCTCTCTTGCTTCGGTTCAGTGCAGATCTGTGTGTGTCTGAAGGCGTGAGGAGCATATTGTGTAAAGTCTCTTTACCTCTGAGCAGCCTCAGCCTTCACAGCTTGGTCTGTCAATCAGAGCAGCCCTTCATCTGGATGGGCTTCTCCTTTCTTTCCAGGAAAGCACTGACAAGGTACCAGATGCTTTTCAGACACATGTTCTACTGCAAGCACGTGGAAAGGCAGCTGTGCAATGTTTGGATCAGCAATAAGACAGCCAAACAATTCTCCCTGCATTCAGCTAAGTGGTACAGCTTTTGTTGTTGTTGTTGTTGTTGTTTTCAGTTTTGGGTCTCCTTCTTGCTAATTAGATACCTCATGACATAGCTCAGACAATACTGAGCTGAAAAAGATCCTTAAAAATGTCTTACAGGCTCAGAAATGTCAATTTGTAACATTTTAGGTTTCACTCAATACTTGTTTGTAAAGTTGCTTTAATATTCCATATCAAAATGTTAGTTTTTGATGGGCAAATATTTAAAGCCTATGCCAAGTTCAAAAACTCTGACTCTTCTTATTGATGGAAAGCCATGAAAAATAATCAGAGCTGGTTTGCTGCGACTATAATCCCTCTCACACTGCAGCAAGGCATTTGCTAGGACAGAAATATTTAGCTCTGTGCTTGGCTGTGCAAGGCTGGTGCTCGTTCTCCGTGGCATTTGCTAGCTCTGAGCTGTGTGGGTGTGATTTCTCCCCTAGGTTTGCTGGTGCTTTCACACTGCGGCAGCGGATGCTGAATTTTGTGCAGAATATCCAGTATTACATGATGTTTGAAGTGATGGAGCCAACATGGCACATCCTGGAGAAGAACCTGAAGCTGGTGAGTGAAGTTGGAATGGAAGCCTTAACAAATGTAAGGCCTAATTTCAGTAACTGCAGCTGCCTGTTGATTTTGTTAGAGGCATTTAAATATCTGGGAGCTGCTGTTCCTGCCACGTTGCAGAGTGCTGCTGTTCTGCACCACCTTTCTGCTTGATTAGTCATTCATCCCTTTCCTGTGCTGCATCCTCCTGTCTCACTCTGCTCCCTGTTATGTAAAGGCAGGTTCTGCTCAACATTCCCATACACAGGAGAGAGAGAGCTGTGCAAAAGGAAGGTGGATGCAAAGGTCAAAACCAGTCCAGGCATCTCCAGCTGATTCCTTGGCTGAGTTACTGTGCTCCCAGAAACAGAGCCTGTGCTTTCCCTTCCATGAAACTGCCAAGGACTGGCATGCAGAGAATGTTTGGTTTAAAAAAAGGCCATTATTATTATTATTTTTGTTATTATATATTATTCTGTCTGGTGTTCACCCTGTGATCAGACGCTTCTGGGTTGTGCATCTTTTTCCTCTTACACCCTGAAAAGCACAAAACACTCCTCTGAGGTACCAAACCACCCAACACCCCTGCAATCATCTCTCTTGGCAGTTCTTGTGGATCCTCAGCATCATCTGATCCTGCCTTAGTTCTTACTGTGCCCTGAGGAGTTTTTTGGGGTCAGCTAGCCAACATTTTGATGCCCTGTCATGTTTCTTTCCTGGAGAATTCACAGGAGGGAGCAGGTCTAGAATTCTGAGTGTCTCTGCACGTTCTTGGCAAGAACTTCTGAATGAGAAGGATTCATATGTCAAGCTCCTGGATAATCTGGGAATTGTACTTATTTCTTAATTTTGTGGCAAGTTTAGGTTTGCAAAATATATCATTCAGTTTACTTTACTTGCATGGAGACTGTTATTGAAGTTATCCTGTCCCTGTTTTCTCCTTTAATTTGTACTTTAGGGGGGAAAAGGATGATCCTCACTGGTCTCATGTAGTGCCTCATGGTGCATTTTATTTGTCACACTTCTCTCTTGAGCATTTCCACTTGAAGACAAGGTGCTCTCTTCCTAAAATTGTAGCTGGGATCTTCATCTTCACAACATCACCATCTTCATCAACACAACTTCATCATCTTCATTGCATTAGAAAGCTGCATTTATCCCTGTTCTGCAGTAGCTTAAAGGGATGTGGTGTTGGAATCCAAACTGCAGGGAATTCTCAGAACGTTGGGCTTGTAATCTAAAGCTTAGAATTAAACACAGGATTTGATCTGAGGCCTTGGAAAAGGCTTCCAAACTTAGGTGCTAGAAGTGAGAATGTAGATTTATAGTTTAAAGCAGAAACATGTTAAGCTAAGAAGAGGAAAGTTTAGAGGTTTAGAGTTCAAGATCTAGAAAAATAAAAGTGGTTACAAGGGTAAACAATGAGATTAGAATGCAGTGCTGTAAGTTTGTGTGCCATAACATGATTGGCTAAGAAAGCTTACACTGTAACATGGGTCCATAAGACAAAATATTTGAGGATTGGGTCCAAAACATAAATATCCTTGTTAGCAGTGTTTTATTGGTCAATAAATCCTTAAAAGGTCTTTTAACTAGAAGTCTTGTAACCTTCTAAACCATACAATAAAAATGTGAACCAAACTCACCCTTCCTACCTATGTAGAAAATCATCTAAAAACTCAGAAATCCCATCTCTAACTCATTCAAAATTCTTTCCAAAATCCCCATAGTGTGGGAGGGGTTTCCTGCACTGGTCCTGCTGGAGCAGTGTGGATGCTGTGGCAATTTGAGTCCTGTGGTTCTTTCCTAAGCTTGATTTGTGTTCTGAGCTTCAGCACTGTGCAGAGTGAAAGGGAGTTTTAATCTCTCATTTAAAACTGAAGACTGAACAGTCTGTTGGTGTAGCAGAGATGAACAAAGATCTTACAGAATCCTCCCAACACTGCATGTCCCAGTTCCTTATTGGCTCCTAAAGCATATTTCTGAATAGCTTGTATGTTTTAATGATAAGTTTATCGACATTTAAGATTCTTCAATTTGTTTTTCCCTTTTGCTCTTGTTTTCACTGACTTTACTGAGGTTGTGAAGGTCGGAGTGGCCATGACAAGCAGATTTAGAAACAGAGGAAATGCAAGTTCATAAATCAGATAACTCCATCCTTTCCAGGGGAGGGCTTGGGTGATCAAAGCCAGCATGATTTGCGGGCAGTGATGTGGTTTAAAGCATCACATCAGAGGTTTAAAGCCTGTGAGGGGCTGTTGAAGGCAACAATGCAGATGCAGTCTCCATCTCTGGGTGTTTCTGGGAGCTACACCAGGAGTTGCTCGCTCTGAGAGGTCCCTGTCAGAGGCAGGGTGCTGGGCTGCAGCTTTGGGGCAGAGCAGCACAGCAGCCCTGGTTTGTTTTGTCATTTTTGGGCTGTCCTGTCACAGGCATCCAACATTGACGATGTCCTGAGCCACCACACCAGCTTCCTGGACAACTGCCTGAAGGACTGCATGCTCACCAACCCAGAGCTGCTCAAGATCTTCTCCAAGCTGATGTCTGTGTGTGTCATGTTCACCAACTGCATGCAGGTGTGTACAGCCTCCCCGTGCCACTGCCAGCCCCACGTGGACTTGTCTCTGTTCCCTCTGTCAGCAGCTTTAGGGCTTGACAGCTCACACCTCTCCCAAGTGGTTTCTGTGGCTTCTTACTTCCCAAAATCCTCCTTTTTCCCTGTTGAGATCAGGTTCATATGGACCAAATTCCCTCTCTTGAGATGTAAGTTGTAGAGCTCTGTAGAGATCTCTCTTGAGGGTGAGGTGAGGGGTGCATTCCAGCATCAGGGAGCCCACAGCTTTTCTATAACCCACCTTCCAGTGGCTTTAGGGAGATCTGTGTACCAGCATTGTCTTGGTTTGACAGACAGGTGTCTGCTAAGGAAGGCAGCAGCCTCCCTTGAAATGGAAAATGTAAACTCCCTCCCTCTGAATTATTATAATTTTGAGATTAAGGGGCTCTCAGGCAAAGATATAGGAATAACAGTTCTTTACTAGGAAAATAAAAATAGAAATAAAATAGTACAAAAAGATAAACAGAGTCAGAGCAGGCCCTGTCCCCTGTGTGTCAGGGGTGTCACAGCCCCATCCCATGGGGGCTCAGCCCTCCTGCAGTGCCAGCTGTGGCTCTGCTGCAGCAGGGATCCTGCACAAGGGGGGAGTTTTCCTCTGCAGCTCCAGGGCTGCTGCAGATGGGCCTGGGCTCCCTCTGGCAATGCAGGGCAGCAGAAAGCTGCTCCTCTGGGAATGCAGGGGGCAAAGGCTGCTGTGCTGTGCCAGGCTCAGATTGGATCCAGGTAGGAATGCTTGGCTCCTCCCCTGGGCAGAGCATCTCCCCATGGGATGATGGAATTGGATCAGCCATGCAGGGACACTCACTGGCCATGGACAGAAGATAATTGATAATTAATGGCCCATGAACAGCAGAGATCTCCTGGAGGGAGGGTTGGTTGTGGAAGAGATAAAGCAAACTGCCCCATGAACAGCAGAGAACTGCCCCACATCTGATAGATGGGGATAGAATCCAACCCCCATTTCCAACCTCAGACCAGCATGCTGAATTCAGACTCACAGTCAGTTGGGGTGAGCACAACTGAGCCTTGTGCTGTGCCACAAAGGAAGAAATGAGCTGTAACCGTGTCCCCAATGCTGTCCCCTTGCCAGAGGTTCACCCAGAGCATGAAGCTGGACAATGAGATGGAGAGGCTCACCCTGGAGCACGGCACCATGCTGGGCCCTCCCACCGAGGAGGAGCGTGCTGAGGAGGCTGCCAAGAAGAAGCTGACCAACAAGGTGGGACACTCTGGCTAGGGTGGCCACTTGCAGGTAGCCCTTCCTGGTTTCTAGACCACCTCTGGCCCCAAAACCACAATCTTTGTGGAATTGTGGGCAGTGTGGAGCTCTGCTGGAGTTTCTCAAAGCCTGCTTTGAAGACCCTGTCTCTCCCACAGCAGTCCCTGCACTGGTTTTTGAGTTTCACTTGTGTTTTCAGCTGTGCAGAGCCACATCCAGGCTTTCTGAAATGCCAGCACTTCACCATTGCCAGAGTGTGAGCAGGGCTCTTTACAGTCCATGGCTTTCACACCTGGGGGATCTGTCTTGTCCATATTTCTCTGTCTGGATGCACAGGGGATTTGCTCTGTGGCTAGCAGATCCTGCTGTCCCTCTGGAAGCCCCTCTGGCACACACTGCATCAGCAGTGCAGTCCCAGAGCTCCAGAGGTCACAGCCTGTCTTAGGCAACACACATTTTCTGCCTGCTGGCTTTCCCTCCTGCTTGAAAATGAGCAATGGCAGCATTTATCTGTGGATAACTCAGCTGGGATCTGCTCTGGGCTTCTCCCAGGCTGGGCACAGCAGGGCTTTTAGCTACCAAGGACTTTGAAAGGTTTATTTCAGAGTGAAGTTTGCTGGCAGTGTTTTTGGGTGGGTGTGGGAATGAAGGGAATAACTGCAGCCCCTTGGCAAGTGCAGATCAGCACACATGGGGCCACTCTGCCTTTGTCTTGGCAGCTTTTAGCAGAGCATGCTGACAGCCTGCACCTCACATCTGGCTTTGAAGCCACCATCAACAAGTTTGACAGCAATTTCTCCACACATCTGCTGGACCTGCTGGACAAGCTGAGCGTGTACAGCACCAATGACTGCGAGCACAGCATGCTCAACATCATCTACAGGTGAGCCAGGCCTTCTCTGTCTGTGGCTTCCCCTCCCCAGGTCCCAGGTTCAGCTCAGGAAATGCTCATTATAGCTGAGAAATGTGTTTATTTAGGAGCTCTGAGCAGCCTGGGCTTGAGGAAGGTGTCCCTGCCCATGGCAAGGGGTTGGAATGAGATGGGCTTTGAGGTCCCTTCCAACCCAGACCATTCTGCTTTGCATTTCAAGCCTAGGCTTTAGGAAAACCCCAAAACACATTCCTTTGAATTGTGTGAAATTTGGCCATTAGTATTGTAAATGTAGTGTTAGTTTTCCTGGGGATTGTCTCACTGTGGAGACAGTGAATAAACCACTTTCCAAATACAGGCTAAGCATTCCAAGATGAGAAAATCACAGAAAGGTTTGATCATAAAGTATCTATTTTAAGTTCCCATATTGCATTTATTTAAATAAGCAGCTTTTTGGAAATCAAAATTCCTTCAGAAATACATAAAAGTCAGGTACACAGGATGGGGAGGAGAGAGAAAGCAGATGGAAGTTTTGCTGCTGGGTGTTGCTTTTACAGGAAAAAACCTCCCTGGAAGTTCTGTTCCCTGTCCATCTGCACTGGATATCTTTTATGGCTGGCTGATACCCCCACAGCTCTGTTGAGATGTGCTACACCTGAAAGCAGAGAGAGAGAGGAAATGTTTCACAAATGTTTTTTAAGGAGATTGTTGTGCCCTCCTGGTGCTGTTTCTGACAGCATCTGTCAGGGCTGTCAGGGTTCCTGGTACTTTGCAAACACTTGTTAGGTGAAGTATTCCCACAGGAGACTGTGCTTCCACTTGTCCTTTTCTTCTGGGAGCTTCTTGTCCAGCCACTTGTCCAGGTTGGCACAGCCCCTGGCAGTGCCCCAGGGCTGCTTTTTGTTCTGAGCTCTCCTGCTTCCATCCCCTGTCAGGGGAGCATTCCCAGCCACCAGAGCTGCCCCTGTGGGTGCTGCTGAGTTCCTGAAATGGGAGTGTAGGTGAGGAGCCCTTCTCCACAGCCCTAAGAACTCTGGTTGGCTCCATCTCTGAAGTGACCAGAATCAGAGGTCTTCTCCTCATCTTGGAATTTCTCCAAAAAACTGCTTGTGTGGCTGTGGTGTTGTTCCTTTCAGGACTAACAGGGCAGCCAAGTCTCTGCAGGACCTTTTGGGAGAGGCTGGTGTGGCTTCTCAACATTTCATGCCACCCTTCATCTGCCTGGAGATCCCAGTTCACCATCATCAGGCTGTTGCAGGTTCCAGGCAGGATCCATCTGTAGGAAAGGCTGGCAGGATTAAGCTCTCCCTGTTCCCTGGCTCCATCCCTGCCTGGTGTCACAGGAGCATCCAGACTGGGGTTAGATTCAGGGATTGGGACCACAGGCAGCTGAATCACCCAGGCCAGGAGCATTCACTGCTCCTCAGTGCTCCAGCTCCCCTCCTTTATCCTTTTTTTAACATTTTTCCCATCTCCAGTACAAGTTCTAGCAGAGCAGCCAGGAGCTGCTCCATCAGTGCCACAGCCCCCACTGGGGGGGCAGCAGGTGACTCCTGAGCTGTGAAACCTCTGCAGCTGCTGCTCCCTGGCACAGAGAGGTTGGGTTTTGCAGCCAGCATTTCCTGCTTGAGGGGAAAGGAGAAGTGTGATGGTGCAGATGATGCATGCTGCTGTCCACGGTGTGTGCTGTGGGCAGTGACCCAGCTGCACCCAGAGGCTCAGAGGAGGGTCTGGGTGCTTTGCCCTCCCTTTGTTCCCATGTCCCTGTCCTTATGCCACCAGGGCTGTCACCACTATCAAGTCCCTCCCTAGTCTGGACTCTCTGGGACCCCTTGAGTCTTCACCAAGGCATTGGAGCTGCTGGACCTTTCCTGCCAACCCAGATGTCCCCATTTCCTCAGCAGAAATCCTGGGTGTGAACAGCCCATGGGGCCTTTCCAGTGCCATGGGCTGCTCAGGGCTGCTTAAAGGGTGGGAGCCCCACAGTGAGTGCCCAGAGGTGACATTTAGCTCCCATTCAGGTTGGAGGGATTGTTGGCTCCAGGCCTGGGCTCTATGGCAACAGGAACCTGAGAAGCAGAGTGGAGACAGTTGCCATCTGAAATAACATATCTGAGAGAGTTTATAAGGAAGAGTTTGTAAGACATACCACACTTTTCTTCTAATTTATAACCTTTTTATGGGACTGCTTTCCAACAGGGATCATCAACATGTCAGATAAATAACAAAATTCACAGTTCTGGTACTTGCTCATCATTTACTCGATCCTGGTTAACACTTATTCATTTTGTGGTACTGAGTAACTGAGACATTTTATTTGTGGCATCAAACAACAGGAGATTGAGGTGCAGAGGGTTTCCTCCAGAGCTCACAGGTGACAGATCTCTGCTGTGCCCAAGTCCTGCTCAGTGGGTCATAGACTAGAATCAGAAAATCTCCTGAGATTGAGGGGATCCAACAAGGATCATGCAGACCCCCCAACAATCCCACCCTGGAGCAGTGTCCAAGCTCTCCTGGAGCTCTGGCAGCCTCAGGGCTGTGCCCATTCCCTGGGGAGCCTGGGCAGTGCCCAGCACCTTCTGGGGGAAGAACTTTGTCCTGAAATCCAACCTAAACCTCCCCTGGCACAGCTCCAGCCATTCCCTTGGGAGTGCAGAACTCTCCAGCCACTCCAACACATCCCAGGAGTGAAAAGGAGTAGAACTACAGTGCAGAGGGCTTTGTCAGCAGGATTAGTTAAGTCCTCATTCTTAGAAATCTTTTACATCAGTGTGGTTATCAGCATCCTTCCCTTACCAGTGTGGAGGAAGCTGAGCTCAGAGTAGGTCACCAGGATGTGAAGTGGTGCAAACGCCACCACAAAACAAGAAACTGCCACATAAGCACATGCTGGGGAGGCACCACAGAGATTCTGAAGAAATGGTTATCAGGGATCACTTGAAACTAAAAACAGCTGAAAGGGAAGCCAAGCAAGATCTGCCAGTCACTGAGCTGGGCATGAAGCAGCTTTAGAAATGGAGCAGGTCCTCAAAGCAAGGAGTCCTGGCCTTGTGTTTGAACCAAAACTTGCCCAGTGCTCTCACCTCAGTGTCAGGTTTCCCTGGTTCAACTCCTCGAGGATGAAGGCAATGTAAAGCTGTTCAGCCAGGAGAGAGCAACAGATAAATTCCATCTGTCAAGGCTCTGTTTTCTGCAGGCACCAAAAAATGTCAAGGAACAATTTGTTGCCGTTTGTGTGAGGTTGTTAAGCAACATGAAACTCAAATATTGTGCCCATTCAGTTGGTACTGGAGCAGCCTAATTTGAGAAAGGGAGAGAGTAACTTTGGTGTGATTCATGGGCTTGCACTGCCTGCCTGCTCCGTGATCCAGGGCACAAGAGCTGCACAGGCTGTGGGTGCTGTGGGCTCTGCCATGGGAAGGTGACAGCAGGCTTGGGGCTGAGTGGCATCACTCTGGATTAGCAGGGAGGTGGGGTTGTGGTGCTATCCCTGGTGTTGAGTGCTTTGGAGAGGCTTTTCCAAGTGTCACTTGTGGCTGAGCATCTTCTGGCCATGCGCTGGTGTTGGTGAATTGTGGATCCATGGGAAGCATCCTGGTGTTAGCCAGGGGATGGTGGGGGTGGGAACCTCAGAGTTTCCTGGTGCTGGGTGGATTTCCTGTGGGAGTTAGTGGTGAACTCAGGGATTTCAGCAATGCTGGGGAGGTACAGACCCTAAGCAACCCTTGTCCACACAAGACACCTCTGTGTGGCCTGCAGAGGAGCTGTGAGCATTTGGTCCTTCCCAATGTGTTTGGGACAGATTCCTGATGCATTTCCCTGTCAAAGGCACGGCACAGAGCAGGTGTCACCACACCCATGGCACAGCACACACATCCATGCAGGGACAGGGCTGCCTGTTGTCGCCGTGATATTTTCTGAAAAATCCCCTGGCCAGGATTTTTCTCCTGAGAAGCCTCAGAAAAGAAATGTAAACATTATCTGATTGCTTGGAATGTGGTCTGGAGGTCGCTCACCAACAGGTGCATCTTTGATTGGTTCCATGTGAATTATTTTTAATTAATGACCAATCCCAGCCAGCTCTGTCATGACTCTGGTCAGTCACGGGATTTTATTATTCATTCTTTTCTAGCCTTCTGTCTGGATCCTTTCTCTTTCTAAAGTATAGTTTTAGTATATAATTCTATTTTACTATAATATCATAAAATAATAAATCAGCCTTCCAGTTGGGAAGGCTGTTGAGATCATGGAGTCAGATTCTCATCTCTCACCTCGTCTTGGGGACCCTCACAACACCGAAACAATTGGCGACAGCAATTGTTACAACACCGCAGCAATTGGTGACAGCACTTGGTGACCAGCAGCAGCAGCACGCTGGGGGTGTGCTGGGGGAGGTTCCTGCTGCCCTGCCCTGCCCCAGGTGTGTTCTGTCCCTCAGGCTGGACTTCAATGGGTTCTACACGGAGCGCCTGGAGCACATGTCGGCCGAGCGCAGCCGGAAGGCGCCGCCGCTGCTGCCCCGCCTGGCCGTGCCTGCCCAGTGAGCCCAGCCCACCCTGCCAGCAGCACAGGGCAACCTCCACTCTCCTGACAAGTTTGTAATGTTTAAGCTTCTGTTAGCTCTTTTTTTTTTTTTTTTTACTATGTTGTACAATGATGTGTTTGTGTGTTGTAAAATAAATTAAATAACAACAACAAAAAAAAAAAATCAGGTTTATTTTTCTGTTAACAGAACTCAAATTGTGGATGCTCCATCCCTGGAAGTGTCCAAGGCCAGCTTGGACAGTGTTGGAGCAAGCTGGGATAGTGGAATGTGTCCCCTGCCCATGCCATGGGATGATCTTTAAGTTCCTTTCCAACCCCAAGTCCACAGCAGAGGAGTTCCAGAGAATCTGAGTATTGCCTGAGGCAGTTTGAGAGCAGGTGCATAGAGGGAGGAAGAGAAATGTCTCCCAGGAACAAGGGGTGACCAGGGCCAGGGACACAGAGGCCTTGGGGGCAGGAGTGGGGGTTTGGGGATGTGTGTGAGGGCTGTGGGCGCAGGACTGAGTGCTCCTGTCCTTCCTCTCCCTCACTGCTCCTGTGCAGGGACCTCCCGAGCTCACGGGAGGGAGAGGCAGGTTCTGTGTGCTCCAGCTGCAGCTGCTCCTCCAGCTTGCCAGAGGGAGGGAGAGCCCAGCAGAGGGTGGGGACCAGCAGCAAGCACTGAGTCCCACTAGAAGTCATGGAGAGTTCATTAAATCAACAGTGAAACTTCAGAGCATCCGTGGATGACTAATCCCAAATCCGTTCACACCCACGTGCCTGTGTCCATTTCCATTTCCTGGTTGGCTCTGGCCAGAAACACCCAGAAATACAAACGTGCCCGGCTTATCTGCCCTGATCTCCCAGCTCCAGTGCTTCCTGTGACAGTCTGGCCACCCCAGTGCCCTGAGTGCCCCTGCAGAGCCACAGGACATGTCCCACCAGGCCAGGGGACACCTTCATGCCCCCAAGGCCATTCACACAGTCCCCAGTGCCCCCCGGACCATCTCCCCACCCCAATGTCCTGTGGGCATCCTCCAGCACCCCACTGCCCCATGGACCCTCCCCAGAGCCTCACAGCCAGCCACAATTCCCCTCAGAGCACTCCTGGATGCTCATGCACAGTCCCCAGTGTCCCCTCTGGTGTCCTGCAAACCTTCTCTGTCACCCTGTGCACACCAGGGACCATCCTGATGCCCTGTGACCCCTCCCCAGTGCCCCAGGGACCCTCCAGGTGTCCCTGTGTACTCTTCTCGATTCCCCACGGACCCCCGTGATTGCCTGGGGACAGTCCCCAGCGCCCCGTGCCACACAGAGCCCCGTGATGCCCACACCACCCTCCCTCAAATTTCCCGTGGGCGCTCCCCATTTCCCTACGGACACCCCCCGGTGCCCGAGAATCCTCCTCGATCCCCACCAGCTTCCCCTGTATCCCGTGTCCTCTCCTCAGTTCCCCACGGATCCCCCCGCGATGTCCCCGGTGCCCGGTACCCCCTTCCCATTCCCGGCGGGCAGCCCCCAATGCCCTCCCCGGTGCCCCGTGCCCCCCAATCCTCAATGCCCTCCCCGGTTCGCGGTGCCCCCCAATCCTCAATGCCCTCCCCCGTTCCCCGTGCCCCCCAATCCTCAATGCCCTCCCTGTTCCCCGTGCCCCACAATCCTCAATGCCCTCCCCTGTTCCCCGTGCCCCACAATCCTCAATGCCCTCCCCGTGCCCCCATCTCCCGGTGCCCCCGCTGTTTCTCGTGCCCTCATCTCCCCGTGCCCCGTGCCCCCATCTCCCGGTGCCCCCTCCTGCTCCCCGTGCCCCCATCTCCCAATGCCCTCCCTGTTCCCCGTGCCCGCATCTCCCGGTGCCCCCATCTCCCGGTGCCCCCATCTCCCAATGCCCTCCCTGTTCCCCGTGCCCCCATCTCCCGGTGCCCCCATCTCCCGGTGCCCGCATCTCCCGGTGCCCCCATCTCCCGGGGCCCCCATCTCCCGGTGCCCCCATCTCCCAATGCCCTCCCTGTTCCCCGTGCCCCCATCTCCCGGTGCCCGCATCTCCCGGTGCCCCCATCTCCCGGTGCCCCCGCCGTTCCCCGCCGTGGGCGGCCCGTCCCGCCCGCCCCGCCCCGTCCCGTCCCGGCCGTGGGTGAGTCACGGCGGGCGGGGGCTGCCGGCGGCGCGGCGAGCGGGGGCACGGCGGGACCTCCGAGCCATGGCCCCGCCGCTGCTGCTGCCGCTGCTGCCGCTGCTGCTGCTGCCGCTGCCGGCCCGCGGTGAGCCGGGGCTCCCGGGAGGGCGGGCGGGGACTCCGGGGGGCGATGGAGGCACCGGGATGCGGGCGCGGGGATGCTCCTCTCTTCTCGCCGCCCGAGGGGGAGGATGATGGGGAAGGGACGCGCGGGGCCGGGCTCGCTCCCACGGGGATGCTCCCGGTGCCACCTCGGGAAGGCGACAGGAGGGTGACAACCCGCGGCCAGCCGGGGGTCCCCCGTCGCTCAGCCGGGACTCATCTGGCTCCGGGCAACCCCGGAGGGAGCATCCAGCCCCGTCCGAGCGCGGCGTTCGGGGCTCCCGGGAAAAGCGGAGCGTTTATGGCAGGAATTCTCCGCTCCGGCATCCAGGGAAGGCTGGGAGGGGGCTGAGCCAGCCAAGCACCAGCCGCTCTCCCCGGCAGCCCCCACAGCCGCCAGACGCCGAGTCACACGCGGTGCCATCACCACGGGGAGCTGGGAAACCTCTCCCGGTACCGCCGCACCGGGGAGCTGGGAACCCAGATCCCTTCGGGTTTCCAGCCCCAAAGGGACTCGCTGGCGCTCAGGGGGTGCTGAGCGCTCTGTGGGCGCCGGGGAGTTGCGTTCCCAGCTGGTATTTCGGGATTTGCTCTTCGGGGTCATCCCAGCGCCTTCACGTTGGCTGCTCTCGTTGTGCCCTGGGCTGAGACCCGAGGGAGCGGCGTGTCGGACGGGGAGGGAGGGTTTCCATTGGATTTCAGGGAAAGGTTCTTCCCCCAGGGAATGGACGCGGCCCCAGAGCTCCGGGAGAGCTCGGACACCGCTCCAGGGGCGCTCAGGGCGGGATTGTTGGGGGGCCAGGAGCTGGGTCAGTGATCCTTGTGGGACTCGGGATACCCTGTGCCTCGGTGGTCCCGGGGCATCTGTCTCAAAGCCCTTCGGCTTTTCCAGGCTCCAGGGCCGGGCTGGAGGAGCTGCCGCACGTGGAGCGCTACGAGACGGTGCTGCCGCGGGAGCTGCCGGTGCCCCGGGGCAAGAGGGAGCTCTCCGCGCCTCCGGTGAGTCCCGGGGGACCTGCCCGGGGGGATGCAGCCAGCAGGGACCTTGTCCCACCACCAGGCTCCGAGCGGGAGCCCTGGACCAACATTTTGGCCAGACCCGCTCAGCCCCGCGCCCAAAGAGCAACGCGCCGCCCGTTTCCTCGCCTTGGAGATGCTGGAGCAGTTGTTCAGATCAGCTTTTCTGGGCTGGTTTTGGGTCTAATTAGGGCCTGCAGGCAGCGGGGTGCGCTCCTGCGGAGAGGGGCTGCTTTCTCCAGCGCTTTTTTTGGAGACGTGACCCGGCGGTGCCACCTCTTGCAGCCTTGCCGTGATCTTGTGACATCTGGTCTTTCCTTAAGGAGGGGTTTGCAGAGCCTCGTGGAGCTGTAAGCACTTTTCTTGCTGTGTTTGCTGAAGTTGGGGCTTCTTTTTTTCTTTTTTTTTTTTTGTCCTTTGGGACGGAGAAATAAGAATCAGAAAGTTGCAGAAATCCACATGAAAGCAAACCAGTGCTGTTTTTCTTGGGAAACCTGGCAATTTGGGGGAAGGAATGGGGTTTGAGTCAGGAGTTTGGAGTGCTTGACCTCAAAGTCACTTTCCTCATTGCCTCACAGTGAAATTCATCCTTTTTTTTTTTTTTTTTAATTCTTTTCCTAGCCCCCAAAAGCGCCGATTTTAGCGCCTGGAGGCACGGAGGGACCGGGGACACGTATCCCCCAGTGCCACACAGCACGTTCCCCTGTGATTCAAACCCTTCCTGATAAGCTAGCTTCAAAAACACTCCCCAAAGCATCTGTTTTCCCTGCTCCAGAAACCTAAACTTGTCCACGAGATAAACATTCCCTGGGCTATTTAGAGACGCCATCTGCGCCGGGCGTGCGCCGGCACCGATCCCCCCGGCGAGGGGAGCTCACCCACCCCGAGGGATCCCTCTGGAGAGGACATCTGCCATGGGCTCAGTTCCTGGGGACTGCCACAGGGGCTGTCTGATGGGGGGCACCTGCGTTTGGTCTTGGCTGGGGTGGTTCTTGGACATCCCAAACCTGCCTTGTTGAGGGTAGGGACCCTCCTGCTTCCCCAGACCTTTTTCGCTGGCTCTTGGAGAGAGGTTGGGTTTGCTCTTTGGTGGGGAAGAAGCTCTCAGCAAGGTTTGGCCACCTTTGAAGACAGGCCATCTACCTCTTGCTCTCCTGGTGACCTGGGTGGGGAAGAAGCTCTCAGCAAGGTTTGGCCACCGCCAAGCCCCTGTGAGACAGAGATGGGTGCGCTCCACGCTGGCTCCTCCTGTAGCCAGGACAGGCACAGGCCACCAGGAGCTGCTTCTGGGGCTGGAGTGGCTGGGACACGTGGGATTGATCCAGCAGGTGAGGGCTGAAGCAGACCAGCTACCCCCTGGCTTTGCTTCAAAAGCAAAAAGTTCATCCCTGGCTCCTGCAGCACGGGATCTGCTGGCTCCCAGCCTTCCCACCAAGTGGCACAGCCGAGTTCTTCATGGAAAGAGCTCTGGAAAAGTGTGCAAGGCCTCTTGGCTCTTCCCACCTGAGCTCAGGTGGAATGGGACATCCCATCCCCATCCCCATCCCCATCCCCATCCCCATCCCCATCCCCATTCCATCCCAAGCTCTCTGGGTCTCTTCCTGGGAGCAGCTGGAAGAAATTCCCTCCTGTCCCTGTGTTGTGGCTCTGCTGAGCTGGCTCAGCACGGCCACGGGGCTCTCAGGGCTGCTCCCAAAGCCTCCCCATCTGGAGCCCTTGCGCAGCCCATGCTGATGAGGCAGGGCTGATTCAGAGCAGCTTTTGCAGGGCTTCTTATTTTAAACTTGCCCTGCGGTCGTCTCCATGACCCAGCACCCCCTTCCAAGAGCTTTCCTGCCATTCCTTGAGAGCTCTTCTGGCCTTGGGGTTGCCAACAATAACAAAGGATGGCTTTGTTGGCGGACAGGGGTCGGGACAGACGCTGTTCATAAGAGAGGAATTTTCCAGGGACCCACGAGCGCCCTGGCCTGGAGCTGCAAACCAGGGAGAGTGGGGGCAGCTGAGCGCCAGGCAAAGCCTCTCACCTGGCCCTGCTGCTGGCACTGAGTCAGCAGGGCTTTCCACTCAGCCTGGCTCCTTCCAGGGTGCAGATCATCCCCTCGGGAATGCTGAGCCACAGCCTGACAGCCGGCGCTGTCACCCTCCCTGGGGAGAGGCAGCACAGCTCATCCCTGAGGAATGCTGGCCCCATGGGAAAGGTTGGCTTTGCTTTTGGCTGGGCTCTCTCCACACCTGGATTTGTCAAGGGCTGGGGATGTGCCCTCGGGAGAGGTCTCAGATCCCTCTGGCAAGGGCACAGCCTGACACGGGACCGTGACTCTTTCCCAGTGACCCCAGCGGGACGGGGCCTCTGCGGCGCGGAGATCTCAGGACAACCCAGAGGGAAACACTTTTCCTGTAGGAACCTCTCCATCCTGGGGGTTCAGGGCTCAGCTGGCTGAGCCACAGCCACCCTGGCTCCCTCCCACTGGGACTGGGGACACAGAGCTACTGAAAGGTGCTCTGAGAGGCCAAGGGGAGCCAAGGGAAGGCAGTTCCCTAAACGCGATGCGGCGCGTCGGATCGGGCAGGCAGGAAGAAGTCTCTGCTGATAAGAGCCATGGGGATCTTTGTGGTTCAGCTGGTGAGTAAGTGCTGAACTCAGACCCCAAAAAAGGATCTCTGTGACTGGTGAGTAGGAAAGCTCAGTCCCTGGCAGAGCCATCTGCAGCCGCGTGTCAGCCACGGGAAACCAGACTCTGCTGACTCTGTCTCCCTGCGGGTGACCTGTTCTTCATCTCAGGATGTGCTGGGGATTTGCCTTATTGCCCACAGGCTCTCTTCCTTCTCTTCTGATTTCCTGTGTCTTTGCTGCATGCCTCCAGGCTGAGGGGCCAGGCTGGCTCAGCAGGGCACACTCAGCCCCTGTCCCCTTTCTGGGCAGGACAGGGACAAAGGGGCCCCTCTGGTGCAGCTCTGGCTCCCGCTGAGTCTCTGATGGCTCCTCTCTTTCCTGCAGAGCACCTACCCGAGCCATGTCCTCTATGGCATCCGTGCTGAAGGCAGGGAGCACCTCCTGTGGCTGGAGAAGAACAGGTGAGGGCAGCTGGGCACGCTGGGGCGGCCTCGGGGGGGTTTGCAGCCCACCCCTGCCCTGAGCATCCCTTCTCCCAGGCCGGGTGTCGCTGCACCGCTGGCCTCAGCTCAGCCCTTAGGGCAATTATCCCCTCTTGCCAAGCCCACCCGGGGGTGTCACAGTCCCCACAAGCTCCCCCCAAAGCGGGGATGCTCCTGATGCCCCTCCCCGCCCCGCAGGGCCCTGCTGGGGCAGCACTACACCGAGACTCACTACGCTGCCAATGGCTCGGAGATCACGGAGCAGCCGGACACGCAGGTACAGCTGGCGGGGGGGAGCAGCTCTGCCACCCCTCTGGGGCCCCACGGTGCCAGGGCAGCCCCTCAGCTGTGCCCTGTCTCTGTCTGCAGGATCACTGCTTCTACCAGGGCCACGTGCGGGGACAGCCCGACTCGGCAGCGAGCATCAGCACCTGCGGCGGGCTCAGGTGAGCTGGAGCCCTGCTCTGGCTGGGGACAGCTGGGGACAGATGGGGACAGCTGCCAGCCTGGGCAGAAGGCACGGTGACACGGGGGGACAGAGCCCCGGTGAGCCAGAGTGACCCAGCCCCGGTGGCCCAGGTGACAGAGCCCCAGTGGCCCAGAGTGACAGAGCCCAGGTGACCAAGGGTGACAGAGCCCAGGTGACAGAGCCCCGGTGACCCAGTGTGACAGAGCCCCGGTGACCCGGTGTGACAGAGCCCAGGGTGACAGAGCCCCGGTGACCCGGTGTGACAGAGCCCAGGTGACAGAGCCCCGGTGACCCAGAGTGACAGAGCCCAGGGTGACAGAGCCCCGGTGACCCGGTGTGACAGAGCCCCGGCCGTGCTGATGGAGCCGGAGCTCAGCATTCCCTGCGGAAGGGACGATGACATCCCTGTTCCTGCTGGAGGTGCTGGCCCCGGCAGGAAAGGCTCACGGCGCTCTGGGGCTGACTCAGAGCCGGGGGTGAGAGCGGAGCCCTGAGAGCGCAGCAGTGCCCTGGCTGGATCCATCCTTAAGGGATGCGCTGCTGCAGCCCAGGGCATTCCTGCTGCCTGGAGTACTCCCAGGGGCTGATACCTGTGCTGCTTGTCCCCTCCCAGCCCAGCAGCCGATTTGGCAGCTGCATTTATGTAGAATCCCAGAATGGTTTGGGATGGAAGGTCCTTAAAGCTCATGAAGTCCCAAAGCCATGGGCAGGGACACCTTCCACTAGACCTGAACAATTCTAGGGATGGGGCACCTCCCACAGGCGCTTCTGTAGGTCTGTCCGTGTCCTGCTGTCGGCCCAGCCTGAAGCCTGCCCTCTCTCTCTCTCTCTCTCTGTGTCCCCAGCGGGTTTTTCCGGGTGAATGGCACCACGTTCCTGCTGGAGCCGCTGGAGGGGGCCGTGGCCGGCCGGCACGCCGTGTACCGAGCCGCTCACCTGCGGGGCAAGCGCGGCACCTGCCGGGAGCCCGGCGCCAGCCTGCAGTACGACCGAGAGCCCCAGATCCCCGCGGCCATGAAGCTCTACCGCTGGGTAGGGATGGGATGGGATGGGATGGGATGGGATGGGATGGGATGGGATGGGATGGGATGGGATGGGATGGGATGGGATGGGATGGGATGGGATGGGATGGGATGGGATGGGATGGGATGGGATGGGATGGGGCCGCTGCTCCCTCCTGGGAAGGAGGAGGCGGTTCCGTGCATCTCGGCCATGCCCCTGTCCCGCCAGGGTGGGGGTCAGCGCCCCAGCACAGGCGTGTGTGGTGGGAACACCCCACAGTCCTGACACACACACAGGGGTTTGGGGTGGGAGCACCCCACAGTCCTGACACACACACACACAGGGGTTTGTGGTGGGAACAGGCCCTCGGGTGCTGTGCCTGTGCCGTGAGCAGGAGCATCCTCCCGCCCCAGGGGCTCTGTGATGCTGCACAGCCTGGTGGGGCATCCGACAGCATTTGCTGGCAACCCCGACGAGGGGAGAGAGAGTGATGCTTATCTTCTTATCAGAATTATCTTCTTATCAGAATTATCATCTTATCAGAATTAACATCTTATCAGAAGGCTAATTAATTACTTTATAATGCTATATTATTCTATACATCTAAAAACTGAACCTCCAAGCACTCAACTCTGCACACTCATGACTGTCACCCCACAGTCCCAACACACAAACCCCCAACAGGCCAAGGAACCAAAACCCCATCCCTTTGGGTAAACAACCTCCATGTTGCATTCTACTTCTGCACAAACACAGGCACAGCACATGAGATAAGAACTGCTTTTCCTTTCTCTGAGGTTCAGAGAATGTGTATCCCAGAAACATTCTTGGGAACAATTGTGCCTTGCTTTTCTCTGTGAAGAGGAATGTGGGGCTACAGCATCCCAGCATCGGCAGGCTGGAAGAAGTCTGAAACCCAGCAAAACAACATCCCAGAGCAGAGCTAGGAGACCTGCTGAGCTTGGGAGGCCCTCCAAGATCCAGCACACCCCCCCATGGGACGTGGGTCAGCTGCTGGCTTGGCAAGCTGCAGGCTGAGCCCCCCTTTCCTCTTCCCTTTCAGAAATCAGGGCCGGTACAGAAAGGCCCCCGGTACGTGGAGCTGGTGCTGGTGGCAGACAACCAGGAGGTAACGTGGGGAGGATGGTGCTGGGGGTTTGCTGTCACACCCTGCAGTGAGGAGCTCACCCTGGGAACCTCTCTGTATCCTTGCCACAGTTCAGGAAGCACAAGGACCTGCGCGCGGTGCAGAACCGCATGAAGGAAATCGTCAACCATGTGGACAAGGTGAGCCCAGGGCTGGGATCCCCCTCTCTGTGTCCGGGGTGGGCACACAGGAGGTGGCACACAGCTTGGCACGGGTGGGGTGGTGGAGCTGGAGCCAGCCTCAGGCCCACAGGGTGACCACATCCCTCCGTGTGTGACCCGTCCCAACCACATGCGCAGCGTGGACATGAGTACTCAGCTCAGTCCACAAGGGAAATTTTGTCCTGTAACCCCTGGGAGCACATCCTGCGGCCACTCTCAGGCTGCTAACAAAGGGAGGGATGCACTGGGCCATGCTGGCTTTCCTGGTGGCTTTGCTCCAGCCCCAGTTGTTGGTTAGCAGTGTGTGAGCCACACCCCAGCCTTCACCAAAGAGAGAGCCCAGAGGTTTGGGGGGGAACCCTGGGTCCATGCTCACCCCAGCTGGTGTCGTTTATTGAGGTGACAGAGGTGACATTGCCCAGTGAGGAGCGTCCTGGGCTGGGCTGCAGCTCCCCAGGGCAGGTGGGGCCTCCCTGCTGCTGCTGCTGCAGCCCCAAGCCAGGCTCCCTCTGGGCCGTGTCCCACCCCAGCTGTACCAGCCCCTCCGCCTGCGGGTGGCCCTGATTGGCCTGGAGGTGTGGAACCACCGGGACAAAATCACCGTCAGCCCCAACCCCGAGGTGACACTGGACAACTTCCTGCACTGGCGGGAGTCGGAGCTGCTCAGGAAGAAGCCCCACGACAACGCCCAGCTGATCACGTAAGGACACGGCGGGGACACCACCCTGCCGGCCCTGCCACCGCCCAGGGCAGGTGGCCACGGTGGCATCTCCATCCCACAGGGGCGTTGACTTCCATGGCAACACCGTGGGGCTGGCCAAGAAGCTGGTGATGTGCACCAGGGACTCGGGCGGCGTCAACCAGGTGGGTGCTGTGCCCTGCCCTCCCTGCCCTCCTCCACTGGTCCCCAGCTGTCCCCGTCTGCAGCCTCAGGGCTGGATTTGGTCCCTGGCATCTCTGTCCCCTAAGTGACTGACCCCCAGAGAGGTGCTGTGGACACCCAGCTGGGTACCTGTGGTACCTTTGGTGCACTTGGGAAGCCTCCCAGAGAAGCTCCACAGACACAGGAGCTGGGATTTTAGGAGGTTATCAGGTGGCTGCGCTCCTCATGCCTCCCCAGGAGGAGGACAGGTTGGCTGTGGGACCTGTGACCTCTCAGACCCACCACAAAGCATCACTTTTGGAGCAGCCACTTTGTCTAAGCTCACTGACAGCCCTGAGAGACCAACCTGGGCGTCCTGAGGGGCCACAGGACCACGTCCAGCTTGTCCCTTCCCTGAGCACGGCAGTGTGAGGAGAAGCCAGAAGGGCCTTTAAGCCAGGCTGAGCTCCTTGTCCCACAGGACCACAGCACGAACCCCATCGGAGCTGCCTCCACCATGGCTCACGAGATGGGGCACAACCTGGGCATGTCCCACGACGAGGACGTCGCCGGCTGCCGCTGCCCTGTCCCCAAAGCCGACGGGGGCTGCGTCATGGCAGGGAGTGTGGGGTGAGTGAAGGGGGCAGGGGGACATCCCTGGGCAGCACAAACACCCTCTGACAGGGTGCCCTGAGGGGGTGGAACCAGTGAGATGGTCGGGTCTGGGTAGATATTCCACCCCACCTCACTGCATATCATTGTCACTGCTTTGTAATGAAAGGATGGGACTATTTTCAGGCTCAGAACCATTTATTGCTCAGATAAACATCAGCCTCAGAGGCTGTGAGGTTTTAGAAGAGGAAGCAGTCTGCCATAGCCCAAAGTAGTCACAAGTTCTTTGTTACAAGGCAATACAGAACTTTCTAACCCAATGGACAGATGCCACCAGGTTCATTTTGCTTTTCTAACCCACCACCTTTACTTCACTGTGCATACTTTTGCCCAACGGCCTCCTGCCACACTTATATGCTTCTATTGTAACTTCTAAACTCTCAGCTCACCCCACACAACCACACCCCTACATTATAAACCCTTCACCATCTTATCAATAGAATTTTCTACGTTATAAACCCTTCACCATCTTATCAATGCAGTTTTCCACATTATAAACCCTTCACCATCTTATCAGTACAGTTTTCTACATTATAAACCCTTCACCATCTTATCAATGCAGTTTTCTACATTATAAACCCTTCACCATCTTATCAATACAGTTTTCTACGTTATAAATCCTTCACTGCCTTATCAACACAGTTTCTCTCTTAGTTAAGGCATATTCTTACTTACAACTATAGAAACATACGTTTATGGGTTTTCTCTTAATATCTGTGTATTTTATTTTTACACCCATCCAAGGATGCAAATCAAACTCTTCACTGTCTGCGGAAATTCCTATTTTTCCGATTCCCACACCGCAGGTGCCTCTGAGCGGCTGGGTGTCCCTGCCGCTCCCCCCGGGGCTCTCTGCTGACCGTGTCCCGTTCTGCGCCCCTGCAGGCTGGTGTACCCCAAGCTCTTCAGCCGCTGCAGCGAGCAGGACATGTGGCAGTTCCTGGGGGACCCCCGCACCAGCTGCCTGCTGAACGCGCCGCGGGCCGACGAGCTCTACGGGGGCCCGGTGTGCGGGAACCAGTTCGTGGAGCGCGGGGAGCAGTGCGACTGCGGCACGCCGCAGGTGGGGACGCCCTCCCGAGGGGGCCGGCAGGGCCCGGAGAGCTGCGCAGCTCCCGGTGCTTCTGGCAAAAGATAACCGGCAGAGGATGCTCGTGTGTGCGCCCCTGCCTGGGTGTAGCTGGCTGTGATTTTAGCCTAGGGAAGATGGACATGCCCTCGCGTCCTCCAAAGGTGTCCTCCTCCACATCGGGGGAGGTTGTTCTTTCAAGAGTTGCGCTCAGCTGTTCCTCATCTCTACCAGCACTTTGGAATTGAGACAGACAGGCAATGCCTCTGGGATCAATCCCCGGTCACAGCCCTTTGCTGGCACCTGAGGAATGTTCCCCTCATCCAGGGAGCACAGAAATCCTCACTTTTTCTCCTTCCTGGAGACGTGCAAAGGGAACCAGCTCAGGCTCCATCTTTTGGAAAAGTCCTTTCTGGCCCTTTGGTTTGGTGTTGGTAATGGGGATAAAGAGGCAGCAGGAATGTTCCCCTCTGGGATGTTGTTGTGGTTTTAGCCCGTGGCAGCTGCACTGCTACGGGCACCTGGTGACTTGGCAGCCCGGTCCCCTCGGAAAGGAAGGCAAGGGTCCTTCAGGGGCTTCCGGGAGGGTTTCATTCCATCCCTGTCTGGCAGGAGTGCTCGGACCGCTGCTGCAATGCCACCACGTGCCAGCTGAGAGAGGGAGCCGAGTGTGCCCGAGGGGAATGCTGCCAGGACTGCAAGGTACCGCCGCCCGCAGGGGAGCAGCTCCGCCGGTCCCTCAGCAGGGGGAGAGCCGGTCCGAGCCCTGGAGGGGTCTCCGTGCAGAGTGCCAGCATCCAGGATGTGCTGGGAGGCGTTTCCCAGAGCGGGGTGCTGCTGCGCTGTGCTGCCGGGAGAAGCGAGAGCATCCAGGCAGCGCCGACACCGCTGCTCTCCGTGCAGGTGAAGGCTGCAGGAACGCTCTGCCGGGCCAGCAAGAACGACTGCGACCTCGCCGAGCACTGCAGCGGCCTGAGCGCCGAGTGCCCCGAGGATGTGTTCCAGGAGAACGGCATCTCCTGCCAGCACGGCAGCGGCTACTGCTACAACGGGGCCTGCCCTTCGCACGGCGAGCAGTGCCGGGCGCTCTGGGGCGCAGGTAGGGCCCTTCCCTGCCACCCCCCTGCCGCACCGGCTGCGGGATGTGCCTGCAGCCCCCCGGGCCAGCGCGTCCCTTCCTGCGCCCCAAGAGGGCTCCGTGTGACCCTTCCCGTGCGTCCCGCAGAGGCGCAGGTGGCTCCCGACGTCTGCTTCAAGCACAACAGCGAGCAGCACGTTCACCTGCACTGCCTGACCGAGTACGGCAAGCAGCCCTGCAGCCCCAAGTAAGGACGGGGCCGCGGGGGGAGCCCCAGCCCGGCGGGGCCGCGCTCACGGCTGTGTCCCGCAGGGATGTCAAGTGCGGCACGCTGCTGTGCCTGAGCGACAAGACCCAGCCCATCCTGGGCACCGGCTACTACTCCTTCGGCTACTACTTCGGCCGCTTCAAGTGCAAGGCGGTGATCGCGGGCAGCGACGCCGGCGAGGCGGCCGAGCTGCGGCTGGTGCCCACCGGCGCCAAGTGCGGCGAGGAGATGGTGAGCGCCGTGCCGGGGCCGGGCCGGGGCCGGGCCGGGCCGGGCAGGGCGAGCGCCGGCCCCGGGACAGCCGCCTCAGAGCCCCCCTGCCTGCCCCCAGGTCTGCTACGCCGGGCGCTGCCAGAACCTCCTGGTCTACGGCGACAAGAACTGCTCGGCCAAGTGCAACAACCACGGGGTAGGCGCGGGGATGGCCCCTCCCGGAGCCGCTGCGGCACGGCCACCGCCCTGACCCGCTCTGTCCCCTCCTCCAGGTGTGCAACCACCGGCGCGAATGCCACTGCGACCCGGGCTGGGCAGCGCCCTACTGCGAGCAGGAGATTTCGGGCATAGCCGCAGGTAGGGTGCCGAGGAGGGGGCCTGGGGAGGGGGCTGGCACCGCGGCCGGGTGCTGCTCCTTCACCATTGCCCGGTTTGGTGCCCGCAGGGAGCGGCGGAGCGGTGCTGGCGGCCGGGCTGGCCGTGCTGGCGCTGGCCGGGGTCGGCCTGGCGGGCGGCGCGGTGCTCCTGAGGGCCAGGGCGGCGCGGCGCTCGCACAAAGGGTAATTCCCGTCCCCGCTGCTCGGGGCTGAGCTCCAGGGGTGCCCCGAGCAGCCCCACATGGTGCCCGTGTCCCGCAGGAGCTCCAGCGGGACTCCCTCCGGCCTCGCCAACCCGCTGTTCCAGCAGGGCGGCCGGGCGCGGCCTGGTCGCCGCCAGCTGTCCCGCGGGGACATCGGCCAGCCCAGCCTGCTCAGCAGCACGGCGGCGCCGCGGGCGGCCCGGCCTCACAGCCCCGTGCTGGCCCCGCGGCCGCTCGGGCCGCCTCGGTGCCCTCCGGGATGGCCCCCGCAGGTAACCTCACCTCCCCTCCCCTCCCGATGGCCCGACCCCACCTGTGCGGGGCTGGCCCAGCCTGGTGGCTTGGGGGGCTCTTCCTCCCCCCCTGCCCCCTCAGGGTTCCCCAGGTGAGGCAGTCGGGTCTCTGCTCCCGCCAGGCGAAGCCGAAGCCGCCCAGCAAACCTCTGCCAGCGCTGAAGAGCAAAGCGCCGAGCCAGGGCGAGGGGCAGCCGGCAGCGTCCCTCCCAGCGAGCCCCTTTCAGCGGTGTCCCCCGCCCAAGGTGGCCCTGAAGCCGCCCGCAGGCAGGAGGTGACCCAGGATGCTGCGAGGAGCGGCAGCGCGGGCGGGTGGCACCGCTGGGGAGCCATGGTCCCGCTGCCACCCTTACTTGAATCGCCGGCCGGAGCCTCGGGCCCTGCCCGGGGTGGGCACCAGTGTTTACAGATCCTCGAGTTGTGCCTTAATGGACTCGGCAGCCTCAGGGGGAGCCGCCAGCCGGGCCTTCCCAAGGAAAGCAGGAGAGGGGACAACGCCAGCTCCTGGTTTGGGGGACCAACCCACGTTGGCGCAGGCTCTCCTACTCCCTGGGAGCTGCTGCCTTCTCTCCCGACGTCCTGAATGTGTCCTGTGCTCCTGCCCTTCCCTGCCGGGCTGCGGAGAGGAGCTCCTGGCATCACGGGGCAGGAGGAGCACAGCTCCGTGGGGACCTGCCCTGGCTGGGGACATCACACCGGGGGATGTCACCTGGGGCTGTGGCAGGGCCAGGCTGGGCTTGGCCTCCCCACGGGGCTTTTATCTCTGGAGTTACTCCTTGAGTGTTCAAAAGGGAATTCCCTGGGAGCCGTTTTACTGCAGCCATTTATTTATGACCCTCATGTGACCATTTTGAGCCTCTTGCTGTAAAACCAGGCCTCCCATTTTTGATATAATTCAGGTTCAAGGCTTTTATACCAATAAAGACTGAAGGAAGAGGTGTCATGGGGTGTGTCTGGGCAGGAGGGCACAGCGGGGTGGCAGCAGGCAGGGAGCTGTGCAGGGATCACGGAAGGGAGAAAAGGGTGGAGCTGAACTCCCTGATCCACGGCCAGACCACAGGGGCCAAACTGCAGCACATTTTGCCAGGATGCTGCAGGGAGTCCCCTCATGCTCAGCACCATCCTGGCTGTGGCTGGCTTTGGGCACAGGCTCCCAGGGTGGCACCTGCTGCAGCTGAGGACATCCACACCATGCAGTGCTGCTGCAGGGGGAGAGGCAGAGGGGTGCCCCCACTTCGTGTGCCACCAGCCCTAGGACACATAAAACCATCCCAAAAAAATGGTAACAAAATAATTTTATTCTGCTTTATCAAAAGAACTGAACTGTGAATGTAAACCTGACCGGATGTATCGTGTTTCCTTAGGGAGATGTGCATCCAGGGACAGACCCCTTTAGTCACAGGCCCACACAGGCCATGGGAGCGGAGAGAAAAGCCAGTTCCATCCCAAAATGCTGGCTGCAACCACGTCCCTGCTCACAGCTGGGGCTCAGAGGGCAGCACAGCCCACGCCAGGGTGACAAAGCCACCCCCTCTGCCCACGCTGGGGCTGGGGAAGCAGGGAAGGGTGGGGGAGGCTGCTGCAGAAGGCACTGGGCATCACACATGCTGCTGCAGGAGCTGGGACCACGGGGGCATCCCCTGGGGTCCCTGAGACCACACGGGGAGGTGGGACATGCATACAGAGGGACACTGAGCCAGTGACAGCCACTCAAGGCAAAGCCACGGCGCAGGGAGGCACGGCAAGGCTCGCATCCAAAGGGAAGCAGCTCCTCCTGCACTGGCCGGGCAGGCTTTCCTGCTCCCTGCAGGGACATCACTGCAGGAGAGCTGTGAACTGCCTGGGTATTGCTCCCAGCAGTTCCCCCTCTGCCCTTGTCACTTCCAGGCTGGCAGAACCTACTCTGTCCAGCCATTCCTGATGCCCAGCGTGCCCAACCCCAGTAACACATGGAGGAAATTGTGGAGACCACACTCCTGCAAGCATTCCCTCCAGCAGTGCTTCTAGCCTATAAAGCCAGCCCTCATCCCAAATTCCAACCAAAGCAGTGCTGCTGGGGTGAGGAGAGGGCCTGCTGCAACACTGAGGAGGTGGCAGGGCAGAGATGAGGCTACACTGCTTCCTCAAAGCCATCCCACAGCAAAAAAAAGGGACCCTGCAAGCCAAGCAGCATTTCCAGGAGACATTTCAAACACTACAGAACACACTGCCACCTCCTCTCTGCCCTGGTGCCCAGATCCTGCCATGGCTGAGCTGGAAGAGGAGCAGGGATCCTGCAGCAGAGCATCAGCTGAGCCTTGGGAGTTTGCAGGCAGAGAGAGAACAAGAAAGACCACCTGAAACCGCTGTGAAGTCCCCCAGTTATGTCTGAAGGGGCAGGGCCAACACAACCCTGCTGTGGCCCAGAGATGGAGGAGGGCAGCCAGGGAGGAGCAGGGACAGCAGGAGGAGGCTCTGCCACCCCTGAAGCCCAGCCACACAGGGTGGGGACACAGCACTGCTCCTCTGGGGACACCACCAGCACAGGCAAAGCTGCTTTGGGTTGAATGTTTCTCCATGGCACAGGCTAAAAACATCCCTCCCCTCCCCATGAGGCTGCAGATGGAGCCAGGGACAGAAGATTTCAAAAGGTCAAGTGCCCAGAGTGTCACCAGCCCCTGCAAGGGTGGCATGGCTGCTCTGAGGGGACAGGACAGCAGGAGGGATGCACAGGGAGAGGTCTCTGAACATGCAGCAGGCAGTGCTGGGTGCTCCCAGCTGGAGGATGGCATTCCAGCTCTTGCCAGCTGCTTCCCCAGGCGTTGCACCCCAGATCCTCACAGAGCACAAAGGAGGAAGAGCAGGTCCTAAAAGCAAGCACACCCTCACAAGCAGGGGGAGAAGGAGGGAAAGCAGAAAGCAGGTTTGTCCCAGCAGATTCTCCCCTCCCTGAGCACCTCTCCCTCACGCTGCCATGGCACCCCAGGAGCAGGGTTGAATATATCACAGCACAGATCAGGACAGAAGATCCATCTGCCAGCAAGCCTGGCCAGGGATGAGGGGACCAGGGACAGGACTCATTGCCATGGCTGTTCAAGGACATACAAAGCAGATCCCACTTCCTGGAGCAGTGGATTTTGCATGGAGGAGCAGAGATGCCTCACCTACTTTGCAGCTGAAGTGTCAAATATCTGATCTGCAGCACAGCAGGGTCCTTTCCACTCCTCTCTTCCCCTTCACTTTGCCAGCACGGCAGAGCAGTGGAAATTCAGCCCCCTTTTCCCTGGTGAATGACTTACAGGGGAGGCTGGAATCCTGAGCAAAGACTTGCCAGGCTCTGTTCCCAACCAGCTGCTCCGAGGTGCTCCTGAAAATCTGGTTTAGGAGGCAATGAGACTCAGCCACCCAGTGGGGGCACCAGTCAGTCCCAGGCAGCCAGTGCAAGGCTCTTGCTTGGAGAGGGGGCTCACAGAATCCCTTCAGAGGTTGCTTCCTCCAAGTCATTATCTAGCAGGAATATCAGGGCTGTGCAGATCCTACTCCCATAAGCTATTCACAGCAAACCACTCCTCACCCCCAGAAGGAACACGCTGGCCAAGGAGAGTCCACTCCACTGAAGTCCTTGAGGAGAGCGAGACAGCGTCAGCAGAAACCTTCACCAAGCAAAGCTTCAGCAGCAGCAGGACGAGGGGAACCTCCTCTTCACTCAGCCTCAGCCAGGAGTGCTGAGCAATGACCAGTGTGCAGCAACACAGCACTCAGAGCCACATCTCCTTCCTGCTGAATAACTGCACCTACCCCGGGAGGCTTTCCTGCTATCTGTCGTTTAATATTCCAGTATAGGTATGTTAGTACAGGATTATCCCTCCTTTGGAAGCACCAATTTCACAGGGGGACAAACAGAAGAGGCAGAGCCCTTGTGATCTGTTGCTAGAAGAAAATCAACCCAAGTGCCACCTATACACACACAAGCTGTCCAGGCAGGCAGGCAGGTGCTGCATCCGCCCCAGCGCGCAGGGCCTCGTCCCCGGGCACAGCCGGGCTCGCTGCTGAGCTACACCGGGCTCCCCGTGCCTCCCTCAGCCACTGCTCTCCTCGCCTCTCAGGGGGCTTTCTCCAGGCCTCTCTGGGCTTTCCTGTGCAGGAAGGCTGGTTTGGGGGGCAGTCCTCAGGCTGGCCTGCTGGAAGGCACAGGAATCCAGGAACACGCCGGGGATGCGGTCGCCCGAAGTACAGCTTGCTGTTGGCAGCTATGGCCTGGTAACTTCATCAGCTCCAGGTACTCAGGGGTCAGCTTCAGCTGCAAGAAACAGAAACCTGAGACCCTAAGAGACAACTTTCTGTGCCCTGTGGTGGCAGGTTTCATGTCAGGCAGCCCCTCATGGGGTGTTGTCAGGACCCAGGACATCCCTCTGGCTGTCCTGAGCAGCCAAGACCCCTGCCAGGGGTCTCAGAGACCCTGGCACAGAGCCCAAAACACCTGTGTGGTTTTGATCATGACCTGTGGAGCAAGTCACCAACCTTAGAAGAAGATGTGCAAGCCATGACAAATTAAATAGAATGATAGTTAATTTATCACAGGGTGAAAAAGTAGATTTGGGGTTTTTAGAATGGAGGTTCAGGGAGCAAGATGGAGGGATCTGGGTGTGTCCAGGATTCCTCCTTCTTCTTGGCCTCCATTTTCTGCTGTGATGTTGGCACTTACAGATTGGTTTAGAGTAGAAGCTCACTGTCTAACATAGGTGATGGGTATTGTAAATATTGTATAGGTAGTTTTTAGTATAAAGACATAACACTGCCCTGGGGGCAGGCAGAGTGCCTGGACTGTCGTGCTGAGTGAACCTCAGCAGGACAGGAGAAAGAATTTTATAGGTAAGATACAATAAACAACCTTGAGACCGAGAAATGAAGAGCCCTGACTCCTTCTTCGAGCCCCAGGCTGGAAAAAAGAGACTTTCCAACTTTTCTCAGGGTCACTCTGACCAGCTAGAGATCCCATCAGGGATCCCAGCTAGAGATCCCAACAGGGTGTGGGCTGTTGATCAAGTGTTCTCCCAGTGCTGCCCAGAGTGAGTAACCAGCCTCCCAGAGCTCACCTTGTTGGAGTCAGCCAGCTTCCGTGCAGTGTAGTACTCTGCATCAGCTTTGCCTTCTCCCTTGCCAGGAATGCAGCATCTAACACAGCAGCAGGGGAGGGGACAGGAAAGAAAGCATTAGGAAGTGAAGGGCACCATATCACACTGAGCACCTGAGCCAGGAGTGCCTGTGACAGCCTGGCTGGCCCTGCACCTGCCCTGCAGCTTCCTGGAGAGCTCCATGCACATTGCAGGAATGATCCCAGTGCACAGCCTTGCACCCTGCACCACCGTCAATGACTTTTGCAGGTTTGAGATTCCTCCCCCTGCCCCCAGACCCAGCAGTGTGCTCACCTTCAATCTCAGAAATCCGCTTCTCTGTTTCCTTCTCCATGATCTTCTGCTGGTAGTGGATCCTGGCCACCTGTGCAGCCTTCTCTGCCTCTGCAATCACAACGGGCTCAGCTGGGAAATCTGCTTCTCAGGCCTTGAGCACCAGCACCCTGACCCCAGCACCTGGCTGCAGGGTCTGCAACACTTCCCTGCTCTCTCCCTCCCCACTCAGTGCCAGGCTGTGCTCCAGGCAGCAGAGTTTTCTTCCTTTCTTACAGGAAGAAAACACAATGCTGGTGTCTGCAGAGCTGACATCCTGTTTACAAGCACAGGGACATGGAGCTCCAAGCCCAAGCAGCTTTTCCAGCAGAGTGATTTCCTCCATCCCTGCTGCAGGACAGAGGTGCTCCCTGCTCTGCTGCTGTGGGATTTTCACCCAGATGTTCCAAACAACTGCTTGTGCAGCCTGGCTGAGCCTCCCTCAGGGAGCTGCCAGTGGTGAAGACAATGTCCTGGAATTGTCAGGAATGGAGGCTGAGCCTGTGCTGGTGACATTACCAATGAGTGCTTTCTTCCTGTCTGTCTCTGCCTCCTTCTCCACCACCTTCTGCCTCTGGGCTGCAATCAGCAGCTTGGTCTTCTCAGCCTCCCTGCAAGGGGAGAAGTGTTATCCTGGGGAAAGGGAATGACGGGCAGCACTGGGGTACACAAAACAGGAGTACCTTTGGACCTTATTAGCATAAGAGATTTGATAAACAAAATGCCTTGGCAAGAGCAAACAGAACTTTGAGAATTAAATCAAGATTGCAAGAAGATTCAATTTCAGGCTGGTTTACCTGAAAAAGAAAATTACATTGACTTCTGCAAGCAAGAGATGTTTAAAATGTATAAGTTTGATTACGTGATGATTAACCCAATCATTGCAGTAAAACATTACAAATCTTCCTAGAATAAGTATATAAGCAGTTGTACTTCACATTACATTTGGATTCTTTGACCATCTCAAAGTCTCCCCCGTCTCTCCACTCACTGATAGAGCAGCTCTGCATCCCAGGAGAGGCCATGGGGACCAGGGGCCAGCCAGCTGCCAGCTCCCTGCTCCCAGCCATGGGGACTGGCTCGCAGCTGTATGAGCACACACACAGGCCACAGGAAGGATCATCCCCCTCTCCATCTGGCCACATCTGGATTCAAGTCCAGTCTGAGGCCCTCAGGATGAGGAACAGGGCAATGTGGGCTGGGAGTTGGGCTTGCTCAACCAAAGGTTGAGACCTAACAGCATCTCCTTCTGCCCAAAGGCATCCCAGAGATCCTGGAGGGCAGCTTATGGGCAAGACATCAAGACCCTGAGCCCTGATTTCAGTATGGAAATGGAAAACAGACGGCACAAGCACACCTGGCCAAGCACACACTGCCTGGAGCTCATCTCTCACTCCCTGAGCACCAGGAAGAGCTTTCCAACAGCACTGTGCCTGTGCAGGACCCTCAGAAGTAATGAATGTGATTTTATGCCCAGCTACTCACATTAGCTCAAAGTTTCTCCGGATGGCCTCTGGAATTTTGGGTTTTGTGACACGCACGGCCTGTGAGAGCAGAAAAAGGGAGCACACTTTGAATGAAACACTTGGATGCAATCTGAATAACCAAGACATCTCTTTGCAAAACCAGCTGCAGTGCTGTGGACAGTGGTGCCTAATCCTCCTGTGTAACACAGCTGAGTATGGTCACTATCCCAGAGGTGTCCCCACATTTCCATTTCCTGCCATCCATCCCATCCCAACCCACACTCCCACCAGGGACAGAGGCTCCAAGCCCCATCACAGCTGGCTTTGGACACTTCCAGGGATCCAGGGGCAGCTTCTCTGGGCACCCTGTGCCAGGGCCTCACCTCTCTTAGCATAAAACATTCATCTTTCAGTTGAAAACTGCTGTCCCCTTGCCCTGTCACAGCAGGCTTTGGCAAAAAGTCTTTCCCCACCTTTTAAAATCTCTCATTATTGAGAGCCCACAACCCACCTGGATAGTGAGACCTGGTGCCTATGACATTGAGATCTTTCTGCAGGGCCAACTTCAGGTTCTCATCTATCTGATCTGTGTTTGGAGGACAAAAGAGAGAGCAGCTGGTTTATCATGTTTTCCCCCCACAGTTTGTGTGGCAAAGATCCAGCAGGCCCTGAAGTGCAGGTAACTCTAGAGTGGAAGGTAAGGATGCTTGCTGAGACATTCAGTACATTGTTTCCCTCCCTATGCCCCCTGAAAAACATTCCCAAAAGGAAAGTTACATGCTGGTGGCTAGAAAAGTTCAGCTGTTGATGGATTTGTGTTATCTGAACTAAGTGCAAGTGGCTTTCAGCATCTCAGCAAGACAGAATGCTCAGAGCCTGCGGTAGAAGTCCATCCTTTCTCAGCACTTGGACTTGGAGTACATTAATATTAAAATTCTGACAATTCTTTTAGCTGCCATAAGCCAATTTTGCCCTGTTCAGCAACTCAAGAAGGAACAGGGAGCTGTTCTGGGGCACAGGTCCACCAAGGAGATATGACCTGTGCTAATTCCTGAAGCACTGCTACCTCCCTGGGAAAAACCTTCCAGCCCTCACTTAGAGACAGCCAGGAGGAAGCTGTGAAAGTACAAAAGTGAATTCAGCAGCAGAGCAGGGGATTAAAAGCAGAAGCAGAACAAGACAGATCCACTGTCATAGTGAAGGCCACAGGCGTCATTGCACACACAGGAGCAGAGTGGCTGCTTTGTGCATCCAGAAAAAAAGGTGGAAAAAGACTGAAATCAAATTCCCACATGCAGATGGGGAAAGACTGAGAGACCTGAGTCACTGAAGTTACAGGGGAAGGAGGCAGATGGATGTAAAAGGAGCTGGATCTACACTGCAACCCCAGCACAGGGCCAGTGCGGTCCAAGGGGCTGGGCTGGAAGATATTCCAGGAATATTCCAGTGGATGCACTCACCAAAGAGCTCAATGTACACCTCCTGCAGGGTGTGGGCACTGCAGAACTGGTTCAGCTCGTGGTGGATTTTGTTGAAGATCAAGGTTTTGTCGTAGTCAGCAGTGTAATTCCTCACGATGTCGTACACTGGGGAAGGGAGAGAACAGCACAGCTCACCACTGGCACCTGCCAGGGAGTCAGGGAAGGAGGGCAGCACTGGGACAGGGCTTTTCCAGGGTAGCCAAAGCCACAGCTGCCCTGCCCTGCTGTCAGGTGCTGCCGGGATTACACAATTTCAAGGAGCAGCTATGGCAGGATGTACTGCCTGGTCCTGTTTTACCATCTGCATAAACAAATGAAACAGCAAAGCCTCACCAGGAGCTGCGTGCACAGGAGCAGGTACTGCTGGAAAGGGAAAGCAAGGATCACTCCCATTGTTTAAGCCAACCAGATCCTGCACCAAAAGGAGCCAGCAGGTCAGGGGAGGGGATTCTCTCCCTCTGCTCCTGCTGAGACTCCACCTGGAACCCTGTGCACAGCTCTGGCCTGCTCCCCCACCACATGAGAAGGACATTGGAAGTGTTGGAGCAGGTCCAGAGGAGGTCATGGAGTTGCTGAGGGGGCTGGAGCATCTTTCCTCTGGAGCCAGGCTGGGAGAGCTGGGAATGCTCAGCTTGGAGAAGGGAAGGGTGTGTGGAGACCTCACAGCTCCTTCCAGGGCCTGAGGGGACACAGGGGAGCTGGAGAGGGACGCTGCAACAGGAACTGCAGTGACAGGACACAGGGAATGGGTTCAGACTGCCAGAGGGGAAATTTAGGTGAGATAAATGGAAGAATTTGTGTTGTGAGGGTGAGCAGGCCCTGGCACAGGGTGCCCATGGATCTCTGGAAGTGTCCAAGGCCAGGCTGGATGGGGCTTGGAGCAGCCTGGGACAGTGGAAGGTGTCCCTGCCCATGGCAGGGGTGGGATGGGCTGATCTTTAAGGTCCCTTCCAGCCCAAACCCCTCCAAGACTCTGAATTACACCAGGAATTCACCCTCCAGCGCCTCAGCAGTGCTGGAGTTTTGCATTAAGCTGTGCTGCTGAACAAAACAAGCTGTCTGTGTCTTTGGGGTGGTGAAATAAAAAGGCAAGAGGCTCCTACATGGGTTCTGTCTCTGCAATTTTCTCAGGAGCTGAGCTGGAAGCACCTGGGACCAACACTACAGGACCAGGAGCCGTAAGGGTAACAAGAAATGGAAACAGACAGGGAAGTTCTGCTGGCATGGAAAAGGGAAGTCCCGCAAACCAAGCCAGAGCTGCCCAGGATGAGTGAGCACAGTCACAGGAACCAGGATGGGAATACCTGCATATGGGGCCAGCTTGTTCACAACTTCTATTCGGTCAATGTAGATCATAACACCACCACTGCAAGGGAAAAGAGACTTCATCAGCCACCTCTGCAGCTGCTAACAGTTCACAGATTTAAAGAAAAGGCATCTTCATCCCTCTTTTAACAGTTAACAGATTTAAAGCAAAGGCATCTTTATCTCTATTTTAACAGATTTAAAGCAAAAGCAGCTTTTTCCCTGTTTTACAATGCTCTGAGCATTTTGCAATGAGATGGCAGCGAATCCCAGTCCTTCTCCCTGCAAAGATCCAGCAAACCTGCAAAGCACCCTCCTTCCCATTTCTGATTTCCTACTCAACCAGCCAAAGGAAAGCTTTTCTGATCAGGAATGTGGCTGCAGCTCTCAGGGGAAGGCAGCAAGGACAGCAGGTGACACCTGCCACCAAATGCAGCCACACCTCAGCTCTTCTGGGAGCAACACGTGTCAAATAGAAAAATCCCTGAGTTTAATTCACAAACACTAACTCCAGCAGGAGCTTGGCAAGGCTCAGGAGAAAGGAAGGAACAAAGCACATGGCAGACTTCAGTCCATGCTCCCAGTGTCTCCTGGAGCTCTCCAGGAACACCACAAGCACCTCAGCAGAGGCAGCCTGCAGGCAATCCTCTCCCCAAAAAAAAGGATGGCAGGAAATGGGGGAATCAGAGGTCAGGCTTGTCCCCAGCCTCTGCTCTTACTGGTGTGGCTTTCAGAAAGCCATGCCCAGCCCTGGGTACCTGTAACATCAGAGAAAAGCACAAACTCTACAGGGAAGAAAAAAATCCCTTAACTTTCAGCAGCTCTAAGTCTCTTGGGAGCCTAATTTTAAAGCAGAATGCTCCTGCCATGATGTCCTTGGGACAAAGGCATATCACAGACCAGAAGCTTCAGCAGGAACTGTTTAGAGACAGCTCATTCCTGGCAGTGCAACTCCCACATTCCCAAACTCAGCCTCTGTGATGTTTTAACTCAAACAGATCCCCCACGACAAACTCCTTTCCTTATTTTGCAGATCTTGATCTCTGGCAGCTCAAAGCCAGGTCTGCAGGAAATAAAAAACAACCTGAACTTGCCTGTGTCTGTGTTCTTTTGGAAAAGGCCTCCCAAGCCCAGCCTGTCCTTGCTCCAAACCTGCTTCAGGACAACCATGAGCTAAAAACACTGGTGATGGATGGACCTGATCTGTTGCAAATCTGGCATTTCAATTTTAAACAGGTGTCAGAAAGAAAAGGAAAGTGTCTGCAGCACCCTGGATCCTATCAGGACTCATCCACAGCCCCACACCACCTCCCTGGCAGGGAAGGGTCTGAAATGGCACCTCAGAGCTGTGAGGGCTGCCTGACCCTGCCAGCACCTTCCACAGCAACCCTGCTGAGGGACAGTAAATGGGATATCACCCACTGTTATTTCATTATTATGAATAAATCATAAGTGTTTATTTATGTGGTGTGCTGGGGGATAAGTGCATTTTATCAGTCCTGCTGGTCAGGCAGTGGCTTTGAGGAAAAAGGTGCCACTGAGACCCCAAAGTCTGCAGGGAGAGAGGAACAAGGAGAAATCCATAAAAGGAGGATCAACACATAGAAGTTTAAGCATAAATAGGCAGCAGTGGACAAGGAGACAGCATCCAGGGAATGCCACAGGAGATGGACACAGGTAGACCCTGGAAATCCTCACACAATTCAGGATCCAGCTCAGGGTTTAAAATCCCTATTTAATGTATTCACTGAATGCTGCCAGGTACAAACAAGACAGGTAAGGCAAAAAAATTTGGGATGGGACACCCACACAGACACTCAGAAGCTTCCAGATATAGATAAGGACACAGGGAACAGGAACATAAGGAGAAACCCAGCCTTTAAAATGTGGTGGTTTGATATGTAAACACAAAACCTGAAACTGTTTGGGCTCTATTCTGGTAGCAGACTTTGAACTGGGACAGTGAGAGTGCAGGTGTGCTCCAGTTGTTATTTATAAGCTCATGTTTTACTATGGAAATGTGGATGCAAAGCTTGGGCACCGAGCAGCCGCAGACTTTGGATCCCAAATGCAGCCACTGAAAGGCTCCTGCAGCAACACCTGGGCAGTGGGCAGGGCTGCTGGGACCTTTGGTCAGAAGTGCATTCAATTATTAACTGAGAACTCCTTTCACCAGCTGTCTGCTGGTTTAAAGCCCATTTTTACTGCCTGCACCTTCCCAACCACCTGCATTGCACAACTGAACCCTGCAATGCTGAAACTCAACAGGAGCTTCATTTTTAACTCTTAAATCATAGAAGCACAGAATGGTTGAGGCTGGCTTTGGCCTCAGCCTTTGACCTTTTGATCTTGTTTACCTCACCACAAAAGGACTCTGGACAAGGCCCAGAAGTGACAGGAAAAGGGGAAATGGGTTCAGACTGACAGAGGGGAAATTAAGGTGAAATATAAGGAAGGAATTGTTCCCTGGCAGGGTGGGCAGGCCCTGGCACAGGGTGCCCAGAGAAGCTCTGGCTGCCCCTGGATCCCTGGCAGTGCCCAAGGCCAGCCTTGGAGCCACCTGGGACAGTGAAAGGTGTCACTGCCACGGCAGGGGTGGCACTGGATGGGCTTTAAGGTCCCTTCTCACCCAAACCATTCTGTGATTCTGTGAAAGCTGCAGCACTGAGTGCCAACATTATTTACAGATACTCCTGAAAAACCTTCAGGTACTCCTTCAGGATCTGAAATTACAACCATGAGACCTTTATGGTAATATTTAAACCCCAGCGATGTCTGATGCTGAACAGCTCCAAGAAAGTTAATATTGGTTAAACCTGATCAAAATTAACTCTGTTTTATTAACACTGCCACTAACATTCACCTTTTAATTTCAATGTGGTCACTGTGTGTCACCACTCCAGCCACCACTGATTCATTTTTTAAACAGAAATTTTGTTGAGGACCCTGAATGTGTAAGACAAGGATAATCATCAGTTGTTTTTTTTTTTATCCTGAAGAGTCATCACTTTAACTTGTGGATGAACCAACACAACAGGATCTGTAACCCAACTCAACCAGCCCTCTCCTCCTGCTTGTTACAACTCAAGCAGCTGACAGAAAAATCAGCCTGATTATGCAGCAGGAATTTCATTTGGAAGTGAACTCCCTCCCATCAGGAGGATTCCCCCTCCCTGTTTCCTTCTGCCCACTGCTGGGGCCAGGATCTGTATCAGCCACAAGACCCAGAGTGGAAATAACCAGTCTGAAGGCACAGCGAAGCACAAGCAACGGGGTGTCAGAGGAACCAGAAAAATTCAAGATAACATCACAATAAATGCAAACATCTCTCATTGCACAAGCAATGGGGTGTCAGAGTAACTGAGGGGAGAAGCCCAGAAAAATTCAAGATAACATCACAATAAATGCAAACATCCAGCAGCTGAACATCAGCTCCAGCCAGAGCCAGTGTTCCTTCCTGTTCTGTTACACTGTGTACATTTGGGATTAATTTTATGGCAGGTGCCTTTGCTTCCCAATCCCTATGTCCCAGCCCTGCAAATGACCCCAGAGAGTGCATCTAGAAGAAATCCAAGTGGAAGCCATACCTTGTCCCACAAGGCACATTCTTCACTTCATCAGTCTGCAGCGTGGTCTGCAACACAAACACAGCAGCACTCACAAACCTGGCTCCCAAGAAGGCCCAGACTCCCACAGTGGCACCACAGAGCCAAAACTGTGTCCTGTGCCTCCTTGGTGATGCCTGCAGGTGTGGGCAGAAGGCAAAGCTTCTCCTCCCCTGCCTTTTGGGGGATGCACAGGCAGCTGTGCCTGTTTCCCTGCTCTGGAATGCCAGGAAACAGTGACAGCCACAAACACAGACTGTCCCCCTGAGCAGGACACTGCCAGCCCCAGCAGTGCCACACACACACACACACACATGGTGGGTGGGGAGAGCTTTCCAGGAGGACAAGTCCTGGCTCCCCAGGGGAGGGAGAGGGCACTGACCTGCACGGATTTGAAGGTGGTGATGAAGGGGAGCATGATGTGGTAGCCAGGGCCGCTGGGGCTGGTCAGCAACGCTCCGCCCCTGAGGAGAGGGAGGAAAACAGCCTCAGGAAGGTGGCACACAGCAAGGGCTGGCTTTGAGGGCCAGCTCAAACTGCCAGGGGTCACAGAGAATTGCATCAGTGCCCTGAATTTGCCAGCAATTCCCCAGCAAAAGGGCTGAGTGCACCCGATCTCTGCCTGCTGCAACTCCGCATGAAGCCTTTAACCCTTGGAGCAGGCAGCTACTGCTAAACCCTCCCAGCACTGCAACACTGCACAGAGCTACAAGAACATGGATTTCTCCTCTAAATAGTTCACTGGTAACCATGGAAAAATCCAGCCGTGGATGTGATGCTGCCAGTTTGGGTTTTGGCACAGCCCCTTGCCCAGAGGAAAACCCCCGGGGTGTTAATGCTCAGCACAATTGTGGTTAAAGGGAACTGGGGGACATTTGGGGTCTCTTAGCAGTCCTGGTCAACTCTCTGAAGCAAAAGGTGCCACCCCCTCCCCAGGAACAGTGCAGCCTCCCCAAATGCTGCACATTTTGTAGAGTGCTCTTTCCTTTAGCCCTCAGTCTTTCCTCTTCTCTACGGTCGCTGTTGGTGTGCACATCAAATGGGCTGCTTTTGTTTAATTCCCCCTCACGGCAGAAAGTTGAAATCTGCCTTAAGTAAAATACACTTCTACACAAGCTAACAATAACACTGTACCCATTTTTTCCCTCAAGTCTCTAGGTCTTTACAGATAAAGGGTCTTTACAGAATTTATTGTGCTTGCTTTATTCCATTCAGAACATTTTTACTTCCCAATTTTTTTTGTGTGCCGAGCGGGAAGGGCAGGGAAAGCATTCCAAAGCACCAACACCGAGAGCTCTGGCCGGGTGACAGGTTGGGACAAAGGTGAGAGATCAGCAGCTGCCAGCAGGCAGGACAGACCCAGAGCTCTGGAATCCGTTTGTGACAAGGGCAGGGGGGAAGGAGAGGCAGAGAAGCAGCTCAGAGACCCAAGGGTGAAGGGAGCAGGAACCGCCAGGGCTGCCCACACGGGGGGGAACCGGAGGGGAGCAGAGGAGAGAGCGATGCCGGGGGCAGGGATGGATGCCAGGGATGGATGCCAGCCCAGGAGGGGCTCCGTACCTGTAGTACACGGCCAGGTGTCCCTCCTCGACCCTGTGGATGGCGGAGTAGAGCAGGAAGACCAGGAGCCCGGTGGCGGCGGCGGCCGCGGCCCCGGCCTGGGCCATGGCCATGCTCGCATCCCCTCCCGGCCCGGGGGCGCCGCGGGCCCGGCCCTGCACGGCAACAACGGGACAGGGTCAGGGCCCTGCACGGCAACAACGGGACAGGGTCAGGGCCCTGCACGGCAACAACGGGACAGGGTCAGGGCCCTGCACGGCAACAACGGACACACCGGACCGGGACAGGGACCGAGACAGGGTCAGGGCCCTGCACGAGAGCGTCAGCACCGCCCCGGCAGCGGGACACACCCGCCACAGGCGGGACAGGGACAGGGCCCTGCCCGCTCCTGAGGGACCGCCTGGCCCGGCCCCTGGCCCGCCCCTATCCCTATCCCGTACCTGCCCCTATCCCTACCCCGTCCTAACTCCGTATCTACTCCAATCCCCATCTCAGACGCTGTCCTTTATCCCAGTTCTTGTCCCACACCTGTCTCGCAGCACTTCCTAGCCTTTATCGTAATCCCCGTCTTGTACCTGTCCCTGACGTTTATCCTAATCCCTGTCCTGTACCTGTCCCGTTCCTTTATCGCAATCCTTGTGCTTTATCCCGATCCCTGTTCCCGTACTTTTATCCCTGTCCCCTTCCTTTATCCCAGTCCTTTATCCGAATCCCTGTCCCGTACTTGTCCCATTCCTTTATCCCGATCCCTGTCCCGTTCCTTTATCTCAATCCCGTTCCCTTATCCCAATCCCAATCCTCTAATCCGATCCCTGCCCCGTTCCTTGATCCCGTACCTTGATCCCGTTCCCTGTCCCGATCCCATATCCCATTCCCTGTCCCGTTCCTTTATCCTGATCCCAATCCTTTATCCCGTTCCCAGTCCCGTACCTCTCCCGTTCCTTTATCCCGATCCCTGTCCCGTTTCTTTATCCCGTATCTCTTCCGTTCCTTTATCCCGTTCCCTGTCCCGTTCCTTTATCCCGATGCCATTCCTTAATCCCGTTCCCTGTCCCGCACCTGTCCCGTTCCTTTATCCCGATCCCTTATCCCGTTTCTGTCCCGTACCTGTCCCGTTCCCCACGTGCTGCCGAGGCCGCGCTCCCACCCCCGCCGCGCACGCGCGCCGGCGCGCGGCACCATGGGCGCGCCGCGTCGGCGCGGAGAGATGACGTCACCCCACCCCCGGGTTGCCAGGCAACGGCGTGCTGGCAATGGCGGCGCGGCAGCGAGCAGGCCTCAGAGCCTGTGGGGGTGTCAGCACAGAGTTTATTATATATACACGCGCTATACATTCATGGGGAACACGGCCCTGCCCACCCCCCCGCCCTGAGGAGGCTCCATGGGCCGGGCCCACGCCGCTCCCTGGGAAACAGCCAGTGGGTGACACGGTGATGTCAATAAACACCGGTGATGTCAATAAACACCGCCCCGTCCCACAGGGAAGGCGGCCCTCAGCACGCAGAAGGCACTTGGGTGATGCAGCACCTCGGCTCCTGGGGCTACTTCAGCCAGCTCCAGTCAAAACTCTGCAAAGAGGAGCAAAAAAAACAATTGAGGGCAGGGTCTGGCTGCTGGATTTGATGAAAAATCAGGAATTGCCCTTAGCAAGGATGCTCCCAGGGGGTAACACAGTGCAGCACAGCACAGGAGCCCTGTGAATCCACTCCAGTTTGGGATTTCCTAAAGGATGAGTGCCTCCTCTCTCCTCTGAGGAAAGGCTGGAGGAGCTGGGACTGTTCATCCTGGAGAGGAGAAGCTTCAGAGCCACCTCACTGTGGCCCTGCATGGCCCGAAGGGGCTACAGCAAACATGGAAACAGACTATTTCCATGGGCCTGGAGTGCCAGGACACAGGGAATGGCTTCCCACTGCCAGAGGGCAGGGCTGGATGAGATTTTAGGAATAAACATGGATCCATGCACACTGGCACAGAGCAGCTGTGGCTGTCCCTAAATCCTGAAGTGTCCAAAGCCAGGCTGGATGGGGCTTGGAGCGCCTTTTTCCTATTGAAGGAGTTCTCCACGTGCCCAGGGTGTCCCCTGAAAGGCAGGTCCTGGCAGGTGCACCAGCACTTACCATCATGCTGTTCTGCTCCTGCCTCACCTCCTGCAGAATGCTGCTGAAGAGCTCCAGGTAATTCACATTCTCCCGGATCATGTCAGCAAAATTTTCCCTGCAGGAAGGGAAAAAAACCCCAAGGTGATGGATTGCAAGCAGTACCAAAAGTAACACCCCCATCAAAAGGTGCTGCACTGAGGGGAGAGAAAAAAAACCCAAAAAACCAACCAACAAACAACCAAAAAAAACCCCAACAAAACAGAACAAAAAAAAATCCCCAAAACAAACAAAGAAGAAAAAAACACCAAAAAAACCCCCACAAAAAACCCAAACCAAACCAACAAAAAAACCCACAAAAAACCCCAAAACAACAACAAAAAAAACAACCAAAATACCCAAAAAAAAAAAAAAAACCAAAAAAAACCCAACAACAAAACAAACAAATAAACAAACAAAAACCCAAAAAAAACCCAAAACAAACAAACAACCCCCCCCCCAAAAAAAAAACAAAACACAGCTCCAAAAAGCAATTTGTAGTTTAATTTTATGGCAGTTTGTGCAATTAATTTTATGTAGTTCGTGCAGTGGTAGTTGACACAAAAACCTGCCTGGAGGTGGCAGGACAAAGGGGAATGGCTTCACACTGATAGAATATAATTGAAATTGTTAATGAGGCAAAGAGCAAAACCCCCTGAGCTCCAGACAGCTCAGCATGGACTGAGGGAGAGGGGCCTTAAGAGCCAGATCCAGCCCCAAGGAAGAACAACAATTCATGCAATAAATGGATGGCACAGTCCTTCAGCAGGGCATGCAGCACCTGGAACTGGCTCAGAAACAAAGAGCAGAGATTTCTGAATAAAGAGTTCAATCCCTGATTCTTTAGAGCATTAGTGACACACAAACTCCTGGAACTGCTCTGGGAAGGATAAAGCCCTGAGATACTGAGCTCCCTGCAGCTCACACCTGTCACATTCACATTTTCTGAAAAAATCCCTTTGCCCAGGATTTTCTCCTGGGAAGCTGAGAAGCCTCAGAGAAAAAAGAAAACAATTCTTATCTCATTTGCTTCTCCTGTGTTTTGCTGCTTTGGAATGTGTTTGGAGATTGTTTCATTGGTTTTTGCTGTGAATTATTTTGACTTATTGGCCAATCAGTGCTGTGTTGGGACTCTGGAAAGAGTCACAAGTTTTCATTATTATATTTTTAGCCTCCTGTAAGTATCCTTTCTGTATTCTTTAGTATAGTTTAGTATAGCATTCTTTAATATAGTATCATAAAATAATAAATTAGCCTTCTGAGAGCAGATTCCTCATTCCTCCCTGCCACAGGCACCCACAAATACAGCACATACCCATCTTCAGGAGCTGCCAGTGAGGACAGAGGGTGAGGAGCTGAGTTCCCTGAGCAGCCCTGGGGGAGCCACGTGGCTGCTGGAGTTGAGGCTGTCCCTTCCAGGCTGGAGCTGACCAGGGATCGAGAGGAGCTCTGAGTCTGCAAAAAGAAATTCAGGAGAATTGAGGCTTCAATGCTACCTAGGGAAGATTTGGGATTGCACATGAGCACTGTTGGTAACGCACACACAGATGTGGGAACCAGGAGATGGCTTCAGGCACTGTAATTATTGCAAAAATAGCAGAGTACTATTTAAAATACTTTAAACTAATCAGGAAAGCACCTATTTAACTTCTGCTTTCACCATCTCAGACTGCCCTTCTCTGCAGGAAAAAAAAAATACAACCATGGTGTGGCAGTTACCTCTTTTTGCTGAGTTTATTTCCTGGCTCATGCACTGGAAAAAGTGCAAATAACCCAACAGCTACTCACACACGCAATTTTCAGCAAATGCCAGATCTCCCTTTGTCTCTTTCCCTGCATCTGCATCACTGAGTTGTCAGCTTCCTTGATGTTATTTAGAGCCACTTCAATCTCAGGGAGCAGGTCAATGATTTTCTGCTTGCAGCCCAAGAGTTTGCTAGAATAAAAGCCAAACGCAAAGTCACTTCCCAGCACATTCTGGCAAAACCAAAAGCCCCACCTTCAAGGGGATTCAAGAAAAATGGAAAACTGGGATACTTGAAAAATGAATGCACAAATCACTGTGGTTATCTTCTCAACTGCTACTTTTTTTCCTTTGAATTTGAAGTATTTTTTCCCCTTGAATTTGAAGGAATTTTCTTTTTCCTTTGAATTTTGAAGGATCTTTTTATAATTTTTTTCCTTTGAAGATTTGAATTCCAAATTCCAACTGGCAGAATTTGCCTCATTTTAAAGTGAACTCTTGGATGCTAACAGTCATGTTTTTAAAAATTAAGTGGGAACTCAACACAGAGGAGCAGAATTAATGCTATGAGAAATGTGAATGGAGCTTTTTGGGCTCTGACCTCCATGGTTTTCCCTATCCTTTCCTACTACAAAGCTCCAAATGCTGCAAATTGGATTTTTTTTTGTCTGCATAAAGTACCTGAGGTGGCCAAAGAGCTCCTTGAGGACTCGGTCCTGGCTCTGCACTGTCTGCACAATGATCTTCACCATGTCTGTGCTGTCACTGTAGGCATGATCTGGAAGAGCCAGCAACCACCACGTTAGTAAACCCTAACAGCATTCCCTGGGTTTCAGTTCACAACAATTAATCATGGGGTAAAAATGTGAAACAGATTTAAATCATCTTCTTCCGTACCTGGAGGTCGTGCTTTTAATTGCTTGTACAGGTCTATGGCTCTCTGCTCCCTTTAAAAAGAAGAAAATTATTCAGGCAGATGTCTCAAAACCAGCCAAGTGACTCAAAAAAAGCATTGCAGTGAAGGGATGCCTTTCTGAACTCAGACCCTTGTCCTCCTCCCACAGCTGGGACTCAGCCATGGCCTTTGGGACACAGGGATACTCCTTCTGAGATGGAATCCAACACTTTCCCCAAAGCTGTCTCTCTTTTTCTCCACTTATGCAATTTCTTCTCAGAAAACCACACCAAAGGGAGCTTATTTTCAGTTTTAAATCTTCCCATGGCTCAGCTGTGTTTTATTTCTCCTGCATCCTTCATTATCTGATTTCATTTTTGAAACTGTGACTGCACAACTGCCTGAGAAATTCCTGTTCTGCTCCTGCTCTGCATTTTTTGCCTGAATTTTAGTGATATTCTGTAAATGGAAAGAGACAGCTGCATCACAGGCAAGATGACTGTGCTTCTCTTCTTCCCATTAAACAAACATTACTTCTTTCAAGTATTTCAAAAACAGCCACACTGAAAACTTCCAGCCTTGAACAAAATCCTTCCTGCTCTAAATCCCAGTCTGTCAGAAACAAGGAGCAGTTTCCCAGCCCTGATCCTGGTCTGCAATGGTGGAATTGCTTAAAAATAATGTTTAAGGAGGCACAATCCTGATTAGTTTGAGCTGCTGCTGCAGCAGGTGGCTTCTCCTTTGCACCACTTCCTCCCCTGTGCACCAGTTCTGCTAAAACTGCACAGGATGAAAAGCAACTTCGCAAAGAGGGAGGGGGGAGAACACGCCAGGAGCAGGCACATTTTCTCCCTCAACACTCAGAGTTGCTCTGAAGAGCTCTGATTAACAGATTTAATGGCTGTTCAATCCCTCTCTTTTAGGAACTGCCACTTGTGCTCTCAGCAGCAGCCCAGTAACTGCTTCCTGTGTCTTCTCAAGATCAGAAATACCATTTAGCTCTTTCATATTTTAATACTTAGAAAAAAAATCAACTTTCCAAATATCCAAGTATCCATGAAATATTGACCCTGGATCTGAAAATACTGAAGGTATTTAACAGGGTTTTACAATGATCACGTAGTTTTCCTCACTCAACAGTAAGAAAGTCACTCCTCTCCAACACAAAAGGAAATCCCCAATTGACACCAAGATTTATCTTAGTCCTGGGCTCTTGTAAAATGAGGTTTCACAGTTCAGTGACAGGGAAGTGGTGGGATCTTTCCCTTCACAAGCAAAATTATGTCAAATCAACCATACACTACTCTGTACTTGTGGTCAGCATTTCAAAATCGCTGAGGGAACCAGCTACAGAAGGGAAAAACCCCCTGAGACACAGAAAGACAATTTTATGCAGTGCAAAAGAGCAGCCCAGGGCTTACAGGCTCTCCATGACCTCTCCCTGGCGCCTGGCGTACGGGCTCTTCTGCAGCTCCACGATCTCCGTGTGCAGAGCCATGATCTGCTCGTCCAGGTAGCCAATGTCTTCAGCCTGAGGGGAAATGTGGGCACAGATCAGACCCAAGGAGAGCAATAAGGAGATAAAGACCCCCAGAACACTTGTTTGGATAATGGACTGAGTGCATGCAGAGTTTAGGAGACAAAAAAGCTCTTTGGTACAGTGCTGCTACAACAATTGAGGTTTTTGTTCTTAGTGCATGGCATCACCTACAACCAAACCTCTGACCACCAACACTGGCTGAGAAAAATCAGTTTCTTCATAAATCATCTCCCTGTGTCACTGGATTGCCTCCCAGACAGACTAAGATATCCCTGTATATAAACTTTTTCCATTCCTGACAAAGGGGCAGGGAGGTGGAATAACAAAACGTAACTCTGATGGTCTGCCAAGTAAGTATTGGGTGAGGTTCCTGTTTGTCTGGAAAAAGCTAGAGACAATTCAAGTCAATTACTCTGCTAGAAGCAGCCACCTTTTTATCCATTCTTTAGCTAATAAAAAAGAGATGATTCTCATTTAAAACTAATCTGCATATTGACTTGCAGCATGCCAGTGATTCATGTCTGTACTCCTCAGTGAAATCCTGCAATTTTGAAATCTCTGCATAGCAAGTGATTGGCTTTCAGCTTCAGCAGTGGGAATTTCTGTGAGCAGCAAATCCAGCCAGGAAGACTCCTGATCCATACCAACACCATTTCTTTTGGGCAACAAGTAACATCTCTCTGCATTCCACTTTCATTTTCAGAGAGCTGAGGCTGGTGACTTTTGTTGTTTTTGTCCAAATCCATTCAAACAACTTGGTGACAGGACACTGTGTCTTTTTTAAGGCATCTGCAATGGTATTCCCATTCCCACAGCAGGCAGGATATGAGACACTGAAGGGAGGCAGCAGTGGCACATCTGACACATTAAATTCCTGTCACAATCTCCTTCACACAGAGATAATGCAGCTTCTTTAACATCCCCTACCTGTGCACACTGAGAGGCTTTCTCTTCCATTTCCTTCCAGGCTTTGAGCATCTTCTCTGAAGCTTAAGAAAAAAGAGGTGTTAATTTATAAGAAGACATTAAGACACAAAAATAAAGCAAGACCTGGACTTTACCTGTATTGGTAAAAAACATGATGCTCAATCTCCCACCAGGAGCCACGACACAGAGATCACAGAAACAGCAAAATTGCAACTCTGTGCTCAACCTTAACTTATACACAAACCCTTAGGTAAGATTTCACTGCTTGCAATCACTGGCCTAAAACAACTCTGAATCTTCAAACTCCACCATTAAGCTCAACAACTGCCACTTTTGATTGAACACAGACTGTCCAAACCCAGAGTGTCTTTCCATTTTCCATCATCCTCCTTCAGCCCAGTCATCATTTTTGACTCAGGTTGCATTTTTTAGCCTTATATATTCAAACTACATGTAAATCTTGCTGTTCTCTCCTCAACACTATTTGTTTCTGGGACATGAAACTGTAACTGGTGCTCTTTAAATCCATCTCTCATCCTGACAAATGGTTTCTCCTAACAACAAGCACAACAACTCATTAGCACTGTCAGCAAGTGCAGCAGCTCTTGCCCAGTCAAAACTCCAGAAGAATCAGACTCTGAATGAATAAATAGCAAAGATTTACATCACCAGTACTATTAATGCTCCTGTTTCCTGTTCTCAGTGGAGAACAGCTGATCACCTGTCTCATTATCACTGAAGGTCTTCAAAAACATTCTGGTTTTTATCCTCCTGCCAAACTTCTCCTGCATCTCCCCTAGCTAAAATACACCCATAAAGATGATAAAGATGCTGAGCTCCTTTCCAGGATCACAGGAGACACCCAAACAAGTATTGCCCACTACCTACATATGCCATAAGCCATCTGGTCACTGTATCTCTCCAGGTCGAGGCGAATGCTCTGGTGGAAGAATTCCAGCTTTGCTTTCAGCTGCTGGGATGCTGACACCATGTTGTTCTTCATTTTGATCAGGTTGGCGTTGTACCGAAGGAGGCTGAGCCTAACAGATGGAACAAGGACAGCACACATTAGCTGGAAAGCCCACCTGGGCTTCAAAAAGAGGAAATTCTGTTACTCTGAGGGGGACTGAACACTGGCACCAGCTGCCCAGAGAGTCTCCACCCTCAGAAATATTTGAGAGCTGTCTGGATGTGGTTCTTTTTGAGCATGAACTGGGCTGGAGGACTTCCAGAGGTCCCCATCTGTCAGATTAAGCCCTTTTCTGACTTAGAGATGGGGCAACTGAGAAGTGTTTTAAAAACTTTTACTCCATTTTCAGTTAAATGTGAAGGGTGAGACAATACAGATGCTATAATTCACACCATCACAATCAGAACGTGACTATTTCCTAATTACCTTATAAGTGTTTCTTGGCCTATCAACTTTTGCTGTAAATGCCTTAAAGCCAACATCTAAAATTACCCCTCATGGGTCCCACTACAATGCATCTTTCATAGCTCTATTTCTCCAAAGTATCCCGTCTTTTTTATAAGCCATCCTTTGAAACTTGTTTCTAGTTCCAGTCCTGGTCCATGGCATTTCTAAGTCAGCATTTCTTATCTCAAAGTTTGCATACAGATACATACTATATGAGCCTTCTGTTAAGCTTTGAAAATTTTCTCCAAACCTATTTCCCACACCTGTTAACCTCAGCCATGCTGTGAACTTCTGAGTATATTCAAGTGTTTTTTGGTTATGATCAATGTAGGAATTACCCAGCATAATTCCTGGAGTGGAATAAGCTCCCAGCCCAAATATGTTTTATAATGTAAAGGCACAGAACAGCAAAGGGCTCTAAAACTTCAGGGAACCAAAACACCCCAATATGCACAATTCCAGGCAAACAGACCCTGTGCTGGCATAGCCCTGCTCCCTCTGAGTGGGTGACAACTCACATGGCAGCTCTCTGTCCCTGGAAGAGCCTGCTGTAATCCTCCTTCAGCCCAATGACGTAGTGAACCGCTTCTGCCCACACCTTGCGCAGCTGCGGGATCGGCAGCTGGATTTTGCTGTCCTGCACTGAACACAGGAGAAACACAGGGCAGTGACAACATCCCCAATTCCTGCTTCACATGCCTAGAAAGCCATGGAAGTTCTGCTCAATTTCTAGGTGATGCTGCTGAAGCATGTATGAGCTTTTCATGTCACAGCTCCCCAGGTACGTGACGACCTGTGACTGAGCAGGTAAAACCTCATGGGGGGTTTTGGCCAAGAAAACTCTAAAGCCCAAGGTAGCAAATTTAGTTGCTCCATTTAATCCATTGATACTGGTCACTGTCCTGATCTGTTTAATCTGAAAATGTCTTCAAACCTTTTGTAGATTTCCTCTCAGATTTCCTGATGCAGACATTTAAGGGAAAAGATGCAGGCGTGTTCCCAAACAGAGATGGGAATTGTCAGTACACTGGGGTATCAATAACCATGGTGTAAAAAGAAATGGGAGCTGTCAGTACACTGGGGTATCAATAACCACGGTGTAAAAAGCATTTGCTCCAAGAGATTCAGTACAAATGCAATGAGAACCAGAATAAAACAGCCCAGAACACAGAAAAACCTGAGTGACACTAGAAGATGAGGAAAACCAGTGGAGACAAGCCAAAGAAAATTAAGTTACTGAATAGTAACTTAAATTAAGTTACTGAACTGTCACAAGGCATTTTCTGTATACGCAGTATCCCAGCAGACATCTCCTGTCCCCTGACACTACTTTTCTTTCATAGAGGTACACAGGGTCACTTATACAGGTACAGATTTATAATAAATAAACTTTCAGAGAGATCTATTAGGGTGTGCAGTGACTGCTGTCATCTCAGCAGACAAGCAGGGGAAGCAGCAAGCAGAGAAGGAGCTTCCATACACAGCCTAAAAGCCCAAACTGGCTCTGTCATCAGGACATGAATTAGGCTGCTTAAGGTTCTAATATGGCTCTCTTTGAATCAGACAGAGCCCTTCAAGACAACACACAGGAGTTAATAAAGCAGATTTCATTTCCTTTTGCATGAGAACAGCACTTCTCCAGCACACTCACCGATGTAGTTGACACAGTCAGACAGACTCCGAGAAGCAAAGGGGCCGTCATAGACAGTTTTGCTTTTATCAAACAAGTAGACCATGTAGCTGTCCCAGCCTCTCTGGGAAGAAAAGAGAAGAGAATATAAGCAAGAGAAACCCCAAGCAGCTCCTACTAACCCAGTACATCATGAACTAATTATTGTGGGCACTCTCTCTTACCAAGTCCCCTTAAAAACTTATTTTGATAGATCCTACAGGAAGACCGAACTCTCTACTAGCAATTAATTAAATATTTAGGCAGAGTACAATGACAGAAGCCTGCTTACATTACCCAACAAAAGATCTTTAGAATTGCTACATTTACAGACCAAACTGTCTTCTGTGGGAGAAGATTTAGGCCATTTATCTTCCCTAAGATTTTAAATTCTCTGAGAACATGGAAGACATGAACAGACTTCTCCTTACCACACCATCAATAACACACTGGGAAGCAGGTTTCCTAGGGTCCAGGCAAATCCCTGTTTCCAATAGCAGCTCCTGATTTCCTGTGCTTATTCCAGTCTCAAACTCAATACGATTCTGAAGGGAATGAAGGCTTTCCTCAGGATGCAAAAGGAAGGACACAATCTTGGCAGAGGTCATGTTTAGGATGTGTACTATCTGTAAAAAGAGGACAAGTAGATTACAAATCCTTGGATATCAAAGACACACAAGCCTGGGATAGAGCACAGAGCAGAATGAGAGCATAATTTGGATTTAATAATCATAATAATCAGTTCAGGAGTAAAACTCCACATAAAAACCTCAGAGCCTGGGCCTGTAACTTTAATGTCAGAGAAATTGACAATCCAACCCACTAAGACCCTTCACAAACCCTGCTGCAGCTTAATTACATCAAAAGAACTGAGACAAAATTATCCTCCTCTTTCTACACAGGCTGGCCTTGGTTGGTCTGACTCCAGCAAAGCTCAAGTAATTGTTTGAAGAGGAAAAATCTGTCCTACTAAACTGCACCTCTGTTCTACTACAGACATTACTACTATAGCACATGAATACAGCCAGAGGTCACAGCATCAACAGGGAAGTCTGGGAAAACTGTTATTAGCAAATATTAAACCTTATTTGATCCTGGTGAGCTCTTTCCAAGATAACAAACAGTAATACAGGGTCATCCTTTTATTCCATATGTAAAGCTAGAGATTAATATTGCAGGAGATGTTTTGTCTCCAGTATATATTGGACACACTGTGCATGCACTCACTTCCTGATACCAGCAAAAACAATTGCTCCTGAGCCTGGAAGCTGGGTGATGCCAGGATTACAGCTTTGCTCCACTGAACACTCTGTCCTCTGGGATACTTTCAGAAGGCCTTTACACCCAGTAAGAGCCCCCACTCACCTTCAGATTCAGTATGTGATCCATGATCAGGAAACACCTCGGACGACCGGTCTCAGGATCCGAACCTCCACCTCTGTGCTGTGGATCCCAGTTCAGCATCAGCTGCAACCAGTTTTCCATGGGTTCTACAATCAAACTAAAGCAGAAGGGCTGTAAGAAAGGGGAGGCCTTCACCAGGCTGAAGCAGAATAGCACACAAGCCTCTCCTTGTGTGCAACAGGCAGGCATCAGAGAGCCCAAAGTACCCAAAAAACCTCTCAGGCTATCCCTTAACAGCAAACAGCAGCTTGCCAGGAGCTTGAAACACTCTGGAGAAAGAAGGAGCTCTCAAGCTTGGATAAAGGAGGAAGAGGCCTCAGTTTGGAAGGCCAGAAGTGTCCCCTGTGGTGAGGACACACATACCTGCAGAGGCTGTGAGGCTGCGGCAGGTGGGTGCTGAAGCGAACCTCCCCGTTCATCTCCTCAGAGGCAAAGATGTGCTTTGGGTCCTTCTTCTTGATCTTTTCATGCCTGGGAAATAAAATCCTTTGTGTATATGCTGAGGAGTGTTACTTTTGTAAGGGAGCAACTGAAGACAGCAGAAAGGGGCCAGTGTCCAGCAGCTTCAGAAAAGAAATTCATCTTTCAGGACAAAGATGCCATTTTCAATCCACCCAGAGCATCTCCATGTGAAAGAGAGGAGCCCTTCCAATAAACTCTGCCTCTGGAAAGATTCACCTCTTCTGTTGTTCTAACAGAAACCCAAGTTTCCTAATTTTTTTCTGTTACAGAGCCACCCTTTTAAAAACCAAGCAAACAAACACTCCAGGCACAGCAAGACAAGCAGAAACCTCCATATGCAGGTTAAAGTCTTTCAGCACAGGTTTAAGTATTAGCACTTCCAAGTACCTCTTCCAGAATTAGGGTCTTACCAGGCAAATGGCTGCAGATTATGTAAGAAAGGTCTAAATCCTGCAATGCATTCAAACACCATTGTCCCAAAGCTCCAGTAATCAACAGTAACTGAGTAGGATTTGTTCTCAAAGAGTTCTGGAGCCTAAAAACGATCATAAAAAGACACTTTGACTGTGGTGTTTCCTTGCATTTCTGCAGAGGCAAAGCTGCATCCAGGTGTGGCTCCCTGACAGGGGACACCCTTAGCACAGGTCCCCAGGATCTCCATTTTTGGAGGTTTCAGCCCTTGGCAGTACCAAGCCACAGCTGCCCTGCCCCAGTGCTGGTGACACTAAAAAATCTTACCAGATATTGCAATGTTCCAACAAATGAAGTGCATAAACTTCCTTGATCCAGATCCTTTGCATATCCCAGGTCTATTATTTTGTGAACAATCTGCAAACAGTTTAAACAGTTCATCAGAAAAGCAAATGCTGAGGGGAAAAAACCACCAAACAACCCAAAATCTGCTCAGTGATAGCCACAGAATACTCATGAGGAAAACCAGAGTGGAAATTCTGGAGAAAGTCCATGGCAAAGCTTCAGCAACAGTGTCAAAGCTTTTAGTAAATGCACAGTTCAGTTTTCAGTCCAGTTCAATGTGACAACTTCCAGAAATGACAATGGAAAAACACACTGACCACCTGACTTACCTTCCCACCTTCATCCTGAAGAACAATATTTTCAGGCTTTAAATCTCTGTGTATAATTCTGTTCTCGTGCAAATACTGGATACCAGACCCTGAAAGACATGTGTTTGATTTAACTCAAAATAAAATCCATTTATTAAACATGAATCTGATGAAAACCTAATACTGGGGGGCAAATTCCCAGTCTTCCATGATTTACCACCACTCATTTCTACATTTAACAGCTTCCAAACTTGTGTTTCTTCTCCACTGCATTTTCACATCTTTGCAAAGACATGCCAAAGATACTCAACTTATTATGAAAAAAAACCAACCCCAAAACATTCTGGAAGGGGAACAAGGATAAAGCAAGCAGAATTGCTTTTTCAGGAATTCAGCTGGAAGCCCTCTTGAGCACTTAAAGGACAGAAGTCCAGGCCAGTACTATGAAATACTTTCTCATGCCAAAACTAGCTCTTCCTACAAGCAGTGACAGGTTTTCTGTAGGAAAATTAAGAAAACAAGGAGCTTTCCTGGAAAACCTTTTTCCTAGAGAAACCCAGGCATTGCCCTTTATCAGACATCTCTTCCTTCCCATGATGTCCAAAAAACCAGGTACTTCCCAAGGGTGTGATTTTTTAAATACCCTGTTCATTTTAGTTCCCTTTTCATGGTAAGCTGAAAAACGAAAATGCCACTACACTTAAAAAAGAAACAAACAAAAAACCAAACAAAAAGAAAGCATTAAGTACATACCAATGTCACTAAGCAGAGAAAGGATTTGACTTTCCTTCAGCCCACAGCAGTTTTCTGGTTTGTTTAGCAACTACAAAAAAGCAAAAGATGTTCAGACCCACACTTGGAACAGTGAACAGCAAAAACCAACATTTTCCATCCTCTGTTGAAACTACCCAGCAAACAGCACAGCTCAAGGACACTCCAGCTGAACGGGGCAGTTGGTTTTGTGCAATAAAATCATGGCCAAGAAGAAAATAACTCAAAACAAAAATTCAGAAGAAAAAGGGTAGGAGACAAAGGCAGGGCTGCAGGCAAGGGAGGCTCCCCCTCAGCACTGTCTTAATGAGCTGTCAATAAAAGCAGCTTCAGCAATTTCCGACTTTTAGAGATGACTGAGATGCTTCAGCCTTTGTGATGGATTCACAAGGAGAAATTAATAATGAAATGAAACACAAATGATGCCAAACGAGAGGAAGATTTAAAGAACGCAATCAGAAATAAAAAAGATTATGGGTTTTTTTAAAGCAGTACAGAACATCAGATGGAATGAAGCATGTTGCTTCCTAAATTGTTTCAGCACCTATGCCACAGCTAAGGCTTCACCAGAAATGAAGTGACCAAACACTGCATTGCAAGGAGAGCTAACTTCTCAGCCAGGGTCTCTAATCTACCTTCAGGGAGTCTCCAAACTTTTACTGCAATAATACAACAGCCAGATGTCTCTGAGACTGTGAGCAGGTGCCTGTGTCTGCAACCCCCAAATGCTTTTTCATATATTCCCCTTCTTTTAATGTGATTTAAACCTTAAAAGTATCTCTTGGACTGTTTCTAACAACCCAAAACCACATAATGAGACAGGGTTAGTGCATTCCCCAGCGGCTCACGTTCCCCAGGGCTGTTCAACACCACTAACAAAAACTACAGAAAAATTAGTTTCCTGATCACATGGATGAGGTGATTTCTAAGCAAATCCTGACAGGGATTTGCTGCTTCACCCCTCTAGAAATTGCTGTTTCCTGATACCAGCTGTAATGGAAAGGGAGCACAAACTCTACCAGGTCACCAAGCCACTGCCTGAGGAACTACTGAAAGGCTCCTTTATTTTTGGGTGTTGCCAGTCTGCAGATTGGCAGTTCTGAGTTCAGCAGGAATAGCAAAGCTTCAGAATCCCTGGAGGCTCCAGTTCAGCAGAAACAGGCTCATTGCCTATGCTGAGAGCAAGGTAACACTGAATACATGTGAATCCAAACCAGTCAGACCAAACAGATGGAGACACAGCAGCAAAGCCAAACCTGCTGGGTGACAGCAGCTGCACTAATGCTAAAGCAGCTCCATGAAAGGACACACCAGGATAAAAGAGTGTCTGCCCTTGGCTTGCCCTCTGGTTGCAAAAACACAAGCCTTGTTTCTCACACGTGGTTTTTTTCCCACTCTACATTAACTTCCTCACACCTGTACCTGATGCCTCAGGTTTTAGCTTTTATATTTTTCACATTCTGTGCTGCTTTAGTGTGTGAGTCTGGGCTTCACATTAAGGGATGGTGAGCTCTCTGCACAGAGCAGGGAGACAAAACAATTCCTGCTCCAGCTGGGGACCAAGGACAAATGATCCAAATCTCAGGCCCAAGAGCACAAACACCGTGGGCTGGAGAGAGAAAAACAAACAGGATGGGACTGCATAACCTAAAGCTGGAATTGGACAATGAACTCCAGAACTTATAAAAGTGACAGACCCATGAACGGTCGTGCATTTTGTGTCAATTTTGGTTCACCTCGGGTGCAGCCCTGGCTGGGCTCTTGTGCTGTCCAAGGTGGATCCATGGAGGAGATCCTTTTAATAAATCCCTGCTTTATTCTTTAGCTCTGTCTGGCCTCTGTTCTAGCTCAGCCTTCTCAAGGCATCATACCCAAAAAGAGAAGCTCCCCCAAGCAGCCCTGGTGCCAGGAGCAGCACTGACAGGCCCAGTTTGGGTTGTTTGGTTTTTATTGGAAGCAAAGCAGGCGTTACCTTGCGGAGGTCACCCCCCGAGCAGTACTCCATGGCCAGGAGAGGAACGTCATTCACCAGGAAGTTCATCTCCTCAGGAACTTCACAGGCTCTGACCACGTTGGGATGGTTCAGCCTAAGCACACAGAGAGCTGCATGAAAACTCTCTTGGGAGAATGAGACAACAGCAACCACGTTTTATGTTCCAGGAACAGTTCTGCTCCCCACAGGAATCCTTGCTCACTCATCAGCTGGTACCTACCAGGACCCAAATGCATAAAATCCACACCTTGGGAACACACAAACCAGTGATGAGCAGAAATGATGTCTCAAAGCTAAGGTACAGGACTGGGAAGCTGGGGATCCAGACTCAAGTTGTGAATTCCTACCCAGTCCTGGCAGTGTCATTACCTCTGTGTGTGTGTGTGCATGTGTATGTAAGAACAGACTCCCCCAGCCCAAGCATTTCACAAGAACCCCTCAACTCCTGTGTAACTACACCAGGCAGGTGAAAGCCACATTCACAGGGAAAAATTAACTTCTGCAGCTGAATCCAAACAGCTGCTTCCTGACTGCCTCTAATACATGCTACTCTTGGGAATAAGTGACATATCCAGAAGGAAATGAAGGCAAATTATTTCTCTCTACATCTTCCAAAGCCTCTGGACGCCAATTCAAGAGCAGCTCATAACTCAGTGGTTGTTTTCAGCACCCAAATCAGACAGCACCAAGCCCTGACTTACAAATCTATGTTCCCTGCAATTGGTTTCCCCCCATGTCATGGCACACAGTGAGCAGGTGAGGGTAACAAAGCAACAGCAGGAGCTCAGAAAAGCCCTGACCAGCAGGGTCACTGCAGGCCTCAGGGAGGACAACTCAGAGCATCCCTGCTCCCACCAGTGGGACAGAGCATTTCCTGCTCCAGGATCTCTCTCTCTTTCTCTCTCGGGAGCAGTTCTGTGAGACACAAACACCCAGAGGCAGTCCCCACATCCACAGGACCAAAGCTTTCCAGCCGTGTTTCACCTGCTGGAGAGGGAGGGTGGGCAGCACAGAGCACGGACTTTCTCACGAGGAAGTGTAAGGAGAATTTATTCTTTACATTCGGCAACGTAACAGTAAAAAAGCAATTCCAGGATCCCCCGGGTGCTAAATCAAAAACAAAATACCGCAGGGTATGGGAACATGTGGGTGTTCCCAAATCACAACACCAAAACTCAACCCACAGGGTGGGGCGAGACTGGAGGAATTTCAGATGAGTGAACAGCCCAGGCAGCACAAACAGGGCAGGGGGCTTGGGGGTCGCTGGGGCATGGGATGAGAGATAAACCAGCACAGGCATACCGGATGACAAAGGGGCCGAGCCCCGGCTGTCCCATTGCCAAGCTGGTGCAGCAGCTGTCCCCACAGCACGGTCCCATCTCCCCAGCCGGTCCGGGGCTCGCTCCCCGCACTCCCCTCTCCCGGCCTGTCCCCTCTCCCTGCGTGTCCGGTGCCGCCGTGCCGGCCGCACTCACTTCTTCATGATGTCGATCTCGTGACACCAGCGGTCCTTGTTCTTGACGCTGAGCTCCAGCCGGCACGACTTGATGGCCACGCGGTCGCCCGAGTCCTGCGGGACACAGCGCCGTCAGCCGCCGCGGCCCGGCCGTGCCCTCCCCGCCGCCCGGCCCGGCCCCACCTGGTGCTGGTACAGGCACACGTTGCCGAAGCCGCCGGTGCCCAGGCGGTCGCGCATCTCCCAGGGCCCGCAGCCGCCGGCCGGGTGCCCGCGCAGCGCCGCCCCGGCGGGGGCCCGTTCGCCGGCGGCGGGCGCGGGGGGGCCGCCCCGCTCCATGGCTCGGCCGCTGGCTCCGGCACTCCGCCTTTACTGCCGCGTCACCGCCCGGCGCCGCCCGCGCCCGCCCGGGGCCGCCGCCGGCAGCGCCGCCTCAGTCGCGGAGGGAGAAGTCGAAGGGCTCGAAGTCCCGGCGGAAGGCGCGGGCCTGCGCCGCCTCCTCGGGCCGCTGGGCGGCGCACTGCCGCCAGTCCGCGCGCTGCGGCTGCGCCAGCAGCGCCTCGCTCGCCAGCACCTCCCTGCAACGACAGCGCCGTGACGTCACCGCCGCGTCGCCGTGACGTCATCTGCGTCACAGTGACACCATGGCGGGGGCGGGGCGGGCACGCACCTGCCGAACTGCAGCGGGAAGCGGCCGCGGATGCGGTGGAACAGCTTCTCCCCCGTGTCCAGCTCCACGTAGAAGTACGGCATCCCCGGCTGAGCCACCTGCGCCATGGGAACCACACAATCAGATTGGCTGGAAAACACCTCCGACAGCATCAAGTCCAACCCATGACCAATCACCAGCTCGTTCACTGCACCATGGCACTAACTGCCACACCAGTCTGTACCAAAACCACCTCCACGGCTGGCGACTCCACCACCTCCCTGGGCAGCCCCTTCCAATATCTGTCCTGGGCAGCCCCTTCCAATGTCCTCCACAGGCAATCCCTTTTTAATCACCCTTCTGAGAAGAGCTACCAGAGCACAGGCAGAGCCTCTTCCCAGCCAGTTCAGGGGCTGGGGACCAGCTGTCCCCATGCCATGGTCCTCTCTCCTGGGAGGAAACTTGGAAAAATAATCCCACAAACTGCCTGAGGTCAGTGCTACCTTCCATGGGAGGAAGGAGCAGTGGCACTTCCTGCTGGGATCACCTGTGATATTTTGTGGTTTAATTCTGGTGTGAGTGACTAAATGAGAAGCAGGCAGGTCTGGTAATTTCCAACCTCACTGAGGTCACCCCAGCCTAGTACAACACATTCTTGGAGGATGAGGCCACGCTCACATTTCTCAGCTGAGAAATCATCTGCTGTTCATGGGAACTTCTCCCAGAGCAGAATCCTGGCACATCCCCAGATCAAGTCCATGAGATTCTGCCTCCAACAGGTTGATCCCACCCCACAGAGTGAGCTCAGAGGGGAACAGCAGCTTAGGCAGGACGGGGGGAAGTGAAGGGGTGAAATCTGGCCCCGTACTTGCGCGAGATCCGAATGCTCTGGGATTTCCAACAGCTCAATCTGCTGCTCTTGTGCTTGTGTAATGAAGGCCTCCTTGATGTCTTCAGAAGTGCAGAGATCCAGTGGGACAGGAATGACCTGGAGAGGGAGGACATTTCCATAAAAGAAGACGAGACAATCCGTTTGCAGAAAGCCATCAGTCCATCACTGGAGCTCGTGGCTCCTCAGTTCAGCTCAGCCTCATCACACGAGACAGGTGAGCACCCATCTCTACAGGCTTAAACTTATGAGAGTTTTTGTCCTGTAGGAGCTGGACAGAGAGCTGAAAACTCCAAGCTTGAAAGTTCTCAGCACAGCCCTCTCCTTTCTCATCTCTGTGGTAGTTCTGATACAGCTCTGATACACTTAGAGAGCTGCCACACACAGCAACCACCACGAAAAACCCCAAAATTACTCTTTCAGCCCAAGAGTATGTTTATTGAGTTATGTTTATTATGTTTATGGAGTTTATTTTCAGCCCAAGTTTGTGTTTCCCCACAGTGACACCCAAACCATACCTGTAGCTGTAGATGCTGACTCCTATAGTTTCTTTCAAATAGGACATATCTCTTCCCCTTGCTCCTGAAAAATTCCTTTAGGGCAGCCTTGTACTTGGTGACTTCTTCCAGCACCTCTGAAGACAAGTCCACCACTGACTGATAGTGCCCAATTGGCAAAATCAGGACATGGTCAGGTGACAAACCCCCTTTGGCTAGGGCAAGGTAGCACTAGAGTGAAACAACACACAGCAGTTACTCACTGTGCTGTAGGAATTTACACTCTGACTACTCATTCTGAGTAGCCTCAGGAACAGGAGAGTCTTCTGTGTTGCTTATTAGGGATTGTTTATTAGCCATTTTAATTTATTTTTATACTGAATTTATTAATCACTAGAGGAATGAGAAAGAGACAGACTACCAAAGGACCAAAAAATAGCATCTTTTGAATGCCTTGTGTGCAGGGAAGCTGCTGAGTGAACTTCACACTGAGGCAGGAATTTCTTATTCTGACACAAAAATCCACTTCAAAATTTAACCTGTGGACAAACCTGTCCCTGTAAGTGGATTATGCTATATAGGAGCAGTAACTTTGAGCAAAGTGCATAAAACAATCATGGACTGAGCTTCAAAGTCAACATCTTGAAGTACATCCTGGAGACACCCTCTTTTTCATCTCTATAGAACAAATCTGTAACCAGCCATCCCAGAGAGATCTGGCACTGGTGCATCCTGCTACCAAAGCAGGTTCCAGCTTTCTTCCAGCTGGAAAAGTTTTGCCAGATGGTAACAGAGGGCTGGCACAGCAAAAAGTGTTCTGGCACTGGAATCCAGCTCTGCTGCTGGAACAAAACTGGGCCACTTTTTATGAGTTTATTTATTTGTAGAGCAGATGCAAAAAAAACTGAAAGCAAACCCAAGAGCCAGCTGTGAATGAAGTTTGTTTGGTTTATGTTTAAAATTGGAGATTGGTATTTTGTTTTGCCATGTCTTAGCATGATTCTGACCTAGCAAAGCCCATGCTGCAGGTACTTACATGTGTGCCAATACTGACAACCAAGTGCTTCTCCACCTCTGGGCTGGCCAGGCAGAACCAGCAGGGTCCTGTGGGCTGAGCTTTGTTGGGAAAGAAAACAAGGATTAGCAGAAGGGATATTTGTCAGAACACAGACAACCTGGTATTTCCCAGCCACCCTTCCCAGTTTATGAAGTGCTGCAGGTGTCAGAAGGACACAGCTCTGGCCAGGGACATTCCAGCAAGAAAGGAGTTGGTGGCAGTCAGACCCTGCTGACTGCCATTCTCCTGGAATGAAGGAGTTTAGTAGTTCCAGGAGTTAGGAGTTGCAGCTCACTAATAAGAAAACACCAGCAAATGTAAGCAAACAAATCAAAATGAGGTAAAATTACTGCACAGGTAAAACAAGGACAGATGCTGTCAAACACATTTGTCACTTCTGGCCTATCCACCACACCCAAAACACCTGGATTCACATCCAAACTGTGATACCTGAGCTGAGCTTTTTGGAAGTGTCTGGTTCAGAGGGTAAATGCCATCAGCCACAACCACCACAGACCCAAAGAGATTTGAAACTACACTCTTGAGCCTTCTTTCACCTGTTGAAGCCTATCTTCCCTTGGAAACAAGGGAAGATTCATCCTCCTGCATTCCCCCAGCAGCTGGCAGTGACAGAGCTCTCTGGCCCTGTCACCTACAGCTCAACAGCTTGAGGAACAACTTGGAGTGATGTGGTCCATCCAAAGCCTCGAGGGAAGAGCTCAGGGAAAAATCATCCTCACACTTACGGGGTTTCTTGGGTTGCTTAGGCTGGGAGTCCCCTCTCTCTCTCCCTTCCGAGGGACGTTTCTTTCCCTGATGCTTGTTCAAGTCAAAGAAAAACTGACAGGCTGGTTCTTCCTGTTTAGGAAATGAAATTGAACAGGATGTTCAGTTAGAGCTACATCACAGAAAGTGACAGGATATAGATTTGATTTTTCCTGAAGAGCTGTGAACCACTTTTGAAAAGCATCAATATCACAGAATCTCTGAGGCTGGAAAATCCCTCCCAGCCTTCTGAGTCCAAGCTGTCCCCACCATCCCTATGATCCCCACCTTGTCCCCAGCCCAGAGCACTGAGTGCCACCTCCAGCCATTCCCTGGACACCTCCAGGGATGGGGACTCCCTGGGCAGCCCCTGCCAAGGCCCGAGCACCCTTTCCAGGAAGAAATGCCTTCTGAATACCCTGAACAGAATGACTTGTCCTCCTAGTAATGCAGCAGACTTTCCTTGCCTCAGTCAGGGAAAAACTTAAGGGAGAGCTGCCCTAAATCATTATGCTCTCCTATTCAGCCTTATGCTGAACATTCAGAATTGCCAGATTTTATGGATTATTCAAGTCTTTTCATTTGCCAGCTAGTGCCAAAAGAACGGCTTTATTTCTTAGAGATGTTCATGTGTCACAGACTCACCAAAGGCTGAAAACATTTGATTATCTCATAGAGCCAAATGCCATTAGAAGGCTTTAATGCTGAAGAGGAAAAAACTCTTGTCCCCGTATTTCCTATAGTCCTTCTTTAAGAAGTGAAAGGCCACAAAAAGTTGTCCCTGGAGCCTTCTCTTCTCCTGGCTGAACACCTCCAGCTCCCTCAGCCTGTCCCCAAAGCAGAGTTTTGGACAGAGAGATCCCAAAGGGAAAGCCAAGCAGTGCTGTGAGCACAGAGAGTGAAGCAGGAAGGCCCAGGGGGAGGAGCACAGGGTAGTACCTCTCCAGAGAGAGGGGCTTTGCTCTTGGGAGCCTCCTTCCTCAATTTCCTGTAGGGATTTTCAGTGACATCTTGAGGCTGTTTCACCAGCTCTGCAGGGTCCATGGAGCTCATGGGCACGATGCTGAAGGCATAGAGGTACTGCAACAAACACAGGCAATCAGGGACAGGCAGCTCCTGCCATCATTTATGAATTAAGACACCCCAGAACAGCTCCACACCCCTCAGCACATCAGTGTTTGTGCCAAGGCAGGGCATGGAAAAACTGGAAAAACACAGCCCCTGTGCCAGTGTCCCACCCAGGAATTTATGCAGTGCATCCTTGATCCCTGTCTGTTTCCAGGCCTTCTTTCTGGCCTTTTTTGTTACCAGGCCTGGATCCCATGCATCCTTAACTACTTAAGGGGAGAAGAGAAACAGGTTAAAAACCTCATGTCAGAAGTTTGTTATTTTTGTGCCATAGAACACAAGGTGCAGCCCTTACCCTTCTGACATAACAGGCAAGTGGTACTGTTACTCAAGTAAGACAGATGCCTCTACTTCAGCCAAGCTTTTAGGTGCCTGATGTCATCCTCTAACTGCTCTCACTGCCCCATTATTGCACTTGAGAAAAGAAGGAAGATCCAAGGGTGTCAGTACCTTTTTCTTGCTTGTATTGCCAACATCAGCAAGGGCAATAAACCTGGTGACATGCTGTGGGGTCTCCTGTAGCACCATGTGATTCCTGTAAGGAAGCAACACCTGGCTGTACTGGCAAATAAAATATTGAGAGGACAGTGGGAGAACCCCTGCCTGCCATGAAGATATTCATAGAGCACACCAATTCTCCTGTGTTCCTTAAAAACTGAACCCTTACTGGAAAATAAATGAGATTTCACATGATTTTACAAACCTGTAAGGAAGTCTTTCATAATAGGTCTTCTCCAGGGCAGCAAAATGGTACCTTGGTTTGAGACTTGCAGCTAGATCTGCTACCAACTTGGAGCCACACTTCTTGGTGTCTATTTCTCCCTACAAAACACAAACCAAGTTTTATTTAAACCTCTCCAAAAGCAGGGAAAAGAAAGGTTTAATATATTTCTCTGTACACCCCAGTGAATACATTCCCAGAAAATTCATGCCAAGGGATGTCAAACATAGAATGACATAGAACAACTAAATGGGAACTTCTGAGATCTGAGTTTTCTTTCTGAGCCAGAACACCCCAATAAATCTTTCTCTACAACCCCCAAGGGCAACAGGGTTGGTTATCAGGCTGTGAGGGAAGGTTCCTCATGCATTTAAACTGAGAATTGTAACTCTTTTTGGATGTTGGAAAAACTGAGAGGAAGCAAAAAATGTTCTTTTGCCACATGTGTGGTCTTGCTGTGCAGACAGGTTTCAAATCATCTGAAAATCACTTCTGCTGAGGAACACTAACACAACAAAATTGGACACAAATGGAACAACACCCTCAAAATCCAGACTGAAGAAGAACCAGACCACTGACTGATACTTAAGGAAATAAACACCAAAACACTTAAAAAGTGGCAGGGACAGATAAAATACCCTGAAGTCTCACAAATCCCCCTCCTTCAGTTTTCTCTGAAGAACCAGAACATCTGCTCTCCCTGTTTTTACTCCCAGCTTTCTCAAGCACTTGGAGAGGGTCTGACTGATACTTAAGGAAATAAACACCAAAACAAAAAGTGGCAGGAACAGCTAAAATACCCTGAAGTCTCACAAATCCCCCTTCCTTTCAGTTTTCTTGGAAGAACCAGAACATCTCTTCTCCCTGTTTTTACTCCAAGCTTTCTCAAGCACATCAAAACACTTGAAAAGTGGCAGGGACAGCTAAAATGCCCTGAAGTCTCACAAATTCCCCTCCTTTCAGTTTTCTCTCAAGAACCAGAACATCTGCTCTCCCTGTTTTTACTCCCAGCTTTCTCAAGCACTTGGAGAGGGCGAACAGAACTTGGAGAGGAAGCAGAGAGGCAACGCTCTGTGAAACCCCAGGAACAGAACACTCACCGCGCTGTTGGCAAAAGTGCCCACATCTCTGGGCCAGGGGGAGGTCAGCAGTATATCCACACCCCTGAAGTTTGGGGTTGCCAGCAGAGAGGTTTTCAGCTCGGCCACGTCCTTGGCGCTGAAGCAGTGCGCGGGCTCCGGCTGCTGCTGCGCCTCGGTGCCGCTCAGGTAGGCGATCTGCAGCCCCGAGCAGCCACTGTACACACCCCTGCGGCCTGCAGGGACACACACACAGCCCTGAGAATGCCACAATCCCCTGGCATGGGCAGCAGCAGCAGTGCTGACTCGCTGTCACTGCAGCTCATCTGCTGTGCCCAGAGCGATGGCACCGCCCGGTGCCACAGCGCAAAGCCGAGCCCGCTCACAGACAATTCCCAGTGTTCCCCCTCCTCCCTGCCAACCTGCTTCCCAAAAACTCATCCACAGCAATCACACATCCAAGCCAAGTGCCTCTATTTTGTTATATTTTTGGCCTGGTGGCAATTCTGGAAATAATTTGTTTTTTTTTCTTTTAGCTTTGCTACACTTCGCTTGTTTCCTCGGCTATTGTAGCACAGCCACACAGCAAAATCTTATTCAAACCTTCCCTACAGAGACAGGCATGCTCTGGGAATAAGACAGGCATGCTATAAGAAGAACAAATAGGGAATTGACTGAACAAATAATCTCTGAAATAAAGAAAATTGAGAAAAAATAGAAAGGCAAAGAGTTTGGGAGTAGAAGAGCCTGGAATGGATATTTGAGTCAAAGAGAAGAAGGCTCAGGAGTGGAAGGACAATATTATACCACATGATTTCTTACACATAGGCAAATGTAAGAAGTTTAGAATAACTTCTCCTAAACCAAAGGTAATAAAAATTTATTATTACAGAAATGGTTTGGAGTTACTGCTGATTTGCTGAGCTGTGAATTTAGACAGGGACACTCTGGGAATAAGACAGGCATGCTATAAGAAGAACAAATAAGGGAATTGACTGAACAAATAATCTCTGAAATAAAAGAAATTGAGAAAAAATAGAAAGGTAAGAGTTTTGGAGTAAAAGAGCCTGGAATAAAATTGAATTAATATTTGAGTTAAAGAGAAGAAGGCTCAATTGAAGGAAAAGCAGGAGTGGAAGGACAATATTATACCACATGATTTCTTACACATAGGTAAATGCAAGAAGTTTAGAATAACTTCTCCTAAAGCAAAGATAAAAAATACAAATTTATTATTACAGAAATGGTTTGGAGCTACTGCTGATTGGCTGAGCTGTGAATTTAGAAAATGAACAATTCTGAAGAAAAATATATCCTTATTTAAAAGCAGTGTTACATTTAGAAATCTATCAATTCAGATAAAACAAAAAAAGTAAAAAATTTCAGAACATTGTCTTTCATTTATTTTATTTGACCAACAAACAGAAGTGTCTTTTAGTTGTACAACCTTATTTCTAAGTACTGACATGCAGGAAGATAAAGCAAGGGGCAAACCCTAATAATTGTGTGCTTTTTCATGAAATTGAACACATTTCTATTTCAAAAGAATAACTGAACATTATTCAAAAGCTGTGCTTTCTAATAATTCAAAGGAGTGTTGTAACATCCTGCTCTGTTACAAATTACTTCAGAGAACAGGCTCTATTTCTTTTGCTCAGCAAGTTCAGTATCAGAGAGATGAAAAAAAAAATAGGAAAGAAGGGTTTTCTTTTTACAGAGATTGTACCAGTCTGAACCACAAGATAAAAAATCTTCCTTTTTCTGGGACAACTCCCAGCAAAAGGAAGGTGTTAAAGTGGGAAGATAAGAGAAGGTTCCTGAGAGCCCCAGCAGGCACAGGCAGACCCCAAATGCCCTGCAGCCTTACCCAGGTAGGTGATGTTCTCAGCTAACTCACAGCCACTGACGTCTGGGAAGAAGCTCAGGGTGTCCGGGCTGTTGGCACCGAGCACGTAGGTTGGGATTGGAGCTGAGGGAGAAAACCTCGTGCACTCAGTGAGCTTTAATTCCAGCTCCCAGCCCACACTGCCCAGGAATCACACCCAGCCAGACCCTCCACCACCCTCTGGGAGCAGCAGCACAAGAAACTTTCCTGCACAGTGAGCATCCAGCCTGGAGCTCCCACAGCTGCAGGAGGGGAACAATCCCTGCTCCACCCACACCGCCCTCCCCTACTTGTGTTAAATTAACCCCAGAGTGATGCACAGCCCTAAAGGCAGGGGTGTTCCACCCAGAGCCACCTTTCCCTCCTGTGTGGGGTCTCCCTGCTGGAGTACAGCTGCTTTACCAGCACAGTGCCACACACACAGTGACAGCGCCCTCCTCCCTTACCTTTCTTGGCCCCCGTGCGGTACTCGGCCCATTCTGCCTCGGAAGTCGAGCCAAAGAAATTCCCGACACACAAAAGCATCTAAAAACAGCAGATAAAGCAGGAGTTGCCATTTCACCACGGACAGAACACACACACACAAAGACTTTGCTTGCACCACTTCAGCAGCATTTAGTTTGCTGAAGTGAAAATATTCTTCTGTGTTTATCTGTGTTAAACGCAACATCAACGGGTTTAAAAGGGCAGCCAGCTGCTCTCCCGCCTTCTATGCGCAGATCACGGCTCCTGCCAATCGTTTGGTGCTAGACAGGGAGGGCTGGGGGGCTGCAAACCCTTTCTCACACCGAGCAGAAAGAGCAGAGTGGCTGCGGCGGAGGGACGGGACAGCAACAGCCACCCGAGCACCCCGGCACATCTCCCGCACGGGAACCCCACCCCGGGCTGGCTCCGGCCTCGGCCGTGCCGGGACGGAACGGGAACCCCGCGGGAACGGCACCACGTCCACCTTCCCCCCTCCAAGCCCCACGAGCCTTACGTCGAAGCGGCCGCTCTTGGCCTGGATGGTGCGGACCCGCCCGAAGATCGCCTCCAGCCGCCCCTCCACATCGCCACACGCCAGCCTGCAGGACACCGCACGGTAAGAGCGGCCGACATAGCACGGTCCGGTCCAGCCCCGGCCCCACCGCCACCTCATCCCGTGTCCCGCCCCGTTCTCATCCCGTCCCGTCCCACTCACACGCGCAGCGGCGCCGCCGCCATCACGAAGATGCTCCAGCCGAACCTCCCGCCACTTCCGGGTGCACCGCCCAAAGCGCTCCGCCACTTCCGGGTGCGCCGCCCAAAGCGCTCCGCCACTTCCGGGTGCGCCGCCCAAAGCGCTCCGCCGGTTGCCGGGTGGGCGGCGCCCGAAGCCTGACACACCGAGCTGGAATCGCCGGGAAGTTTAAATCCCGGTGTCCGCAGGGAATCGCGGATATTCCCAATGCGTGGTGTCTTCATCCTGGCGTGTTAGTGCTCCAGTCAGTGCTGGCACGAAACGTGGAAAACCCGTGAAGTAGAAGAGGCGGTCGGGTAAGAGAGCGGTCGTTGTCTCAGAAGTGACTGAAATAATCGCTGCAGGTGATTTACACTGATAAATTATTATAATGTCAATCATATGTGTTAATACTATATTTCGATATGTATTTATAATAAATACATTTATATAAAATACTATATTTCGATATGTGTTTGTAATTATTACGCTGAGCTGTACCAAAACAAGCACTTCATCAGGCTGTAAACACCAGCCAAGGTCTCCTGTTTTTGATACCTTTTATAATACTTTATAATAATAATGCCTTATAAATAAACGATACCTTGTTAATAGCTTTTATAGGGGATTTTTAAATTAAATGTTTATATATTTTATTATGGTTTTACAATGTTACCATCTGAATTCTATAACCAGAAGCTGAAATCTGAGTTGGTGCTGTCGGGGTTTGTTCCTTCTGTGAAACGTTACACGTTTTAACAACAGGCACGAGAAATGGAAAGTAGTAACTTTTATTTTCTGCATTTCACCTGGCCTGAAAGTACCATAAAAGAATCACAGAATGGTTTGGGTGGGAAGGAACCGTAAAGCCCACCCAGTTCCACCCCCTTCCACTGTCCCAAGCCGCTCAAAGTCCCGACGTCCAGCCTGGCCTCGGACACTTCCAGAGATCCAGGGGCAGCCCCAGCTTCTCTGGGCACTCTGAGTCAGGGCCTGCCCACTCCCAAAAGCCCGCAGAGCCGGTTGTTTACCAGCAGAGGAGGATAAAATCACACAATTGATTTTACCGACGGTAACTGGGCCAAAGCGCTCGCGGCGGTCGCGGGCAGGAGGCCGCGCTCAGCGGCGGCTCCAGCGCGTCACGGAGGCAGCGAGGCCACCCCAAGGGCCCTGAGGGGCCGGGGTGCGCCCCGCTCCTGCCTCGCTGCCGGCCCGATCCCACCGAGCCCAGCAGGTCATGGACGCTACCCAACAAAGAGCTCCCGGCCATCCCAAGCTCTCTAAGGGGGGCAGAGGCGGCGGCCGCCGCTCATCCGCCACCGCCCCTCAGCGGGGCCGCCGCTCGGGCTCCCTGCAACATGGCCGGCCCGCCGCCTCCCCTCAGCGGTGCGTCCCCTCAGCCTACCCTCAGCACGACCAGCCCCAAGCTTCCCCTCAGCTATGCCTCCCCTCAGCCTGCCCTCAACACGACCAGCACCCTGCCTCCCCTCAGCGCCGCCGCCGCAACACCACCGCTTCCCGTCAGCGGGGCCGCGGCCGCACCGTCACCGCCTCCCCTCAGCGGTGCCACCCCTCAGGCTCTCCCGAACATGGCCGGCCCCCCGCCTCCCCTCAGCGGCGCCGCCGCCGCCGTATTGCCGCCGCTTCCCCTCAGCGGCGCCGCCGCCGTATTGCCGACGCCTCCCCTCAGCGGCGCCGCCGCCGTATTGCCGACGCCTCCCCTCAACGGTGCCGCCGCAGCGTCACCGCCTCCCCTCAGCAGCGCCTCCCCTCAGCCTCCCCCAAACATGGCCGTCCCCCCGCCTTCCCCCAGCATCGGCACCGCCCCTCAGCTTCGCCCGCGGGCTCTTCCCGCCCGGCGCAGCCGCGGAGCAGCAGCCCGGGCGCGGAGCGGGCGGGAAGGACGGTGGGGCGTTGGTCGCGGTGCCGGCGGGGCGGGATGGCGCTGTCGCAGCAGTGCGAGGCCGCGTTCGGTACCGCGGACCTGTACGGTGTGCTGGGCGTGCGGCGCGGCGCGTCCGAGAAGGACATCCGCCGCGGCTACCACCGCGCCTCGCTGCGCCTGCACCCCGACCGCGTCCCGGCCGAGCAGAAGGAGGAGGCCACGCGCCACTTCCAGGTGAGGAGAGACCGGGGGAGAAAGGGACGGAGAGACAGAGGGAGGGAGAGGAGCGGTGGCGGCCACGGGTGAGACCGACCCTCCACTCCAGAAGGGACTGGCGCCCTGATCCGCTGTCCCCCAAGTGAGTGAACCACGGGCAACCAACCCTGAGTGCCCACCGCACTGCCCAGCCCCGACCCTGAGTGCCCGGCCCACTGAGCAACCCCGACCCTGAGTGCCCAGCCCCGACCCTGAGTGACCACCCCAGTGCTTTGGGTGACTGACCCCCGAGTGACCGTTCCATGGTCCCCCCGTGTCCCGCAGATCCTGGGCAAGGTGTACGCCGTGCTGAGCGATGAGAAGCAGCGCGCAGTGTACGATGAGACGGGCATGGTGGATGAGGACGCCGAGGGGCTGCAGGACGGGCGGGACTGGCTGGAGTATTGGCAGCTGCTGTTCAAGGTGAGAGCGGGACGGAGCTGGGAGACACCTCCCCTTTTTATGTGTTTTCTCTTAAATCCTCGTAGTAAGTCCTGTAAGTCACAAAGCATCACCTCTTTGCTGCAGCTCACCGTGAAAGACATCGAAGAGTTCAAGAGTAGCTACAAAAACTCGGAGGAAGAGCTGGCTGATGTGAAGGCAGCGTACGTGAATTTCAAGGGCGACATGGATCGGATCATGAAGTCTGTGCTGTGCGTGGACTACACGGATGAGCCCAGGATACGGGAGATGATCCAGCGAGCCATCGACTCCGGGGAGGTGCCATCCTTCAAGGCTTTTGTAAAGGAGTCAAAACAGAAGATGATGGCCAGAAGAAAGCGGGTAGGTTGCAGCAATTACTTAGCAGAACTTTTTCCCTTTTGCAGAAATAAGTAACGCTGTTCCCGAGATGTTTGTCACGGGATTGCTGCGTTACACACCTTACTGTTCACCCGTGCTCATCCCCCCCCCCCAGCCCAAATCACTGTGAAAGGCTTTTCTACTTCTTTATTTCCTTATTATACACAATGGTTTATTACAGTTTAGCGTGTCCCTGCATTTATCTACAAAGCTGGGAGTTGCTGGAGTTAACAAAAACAAGCAAGTGGTGAAAACACATTTTGGTTGGCTCTGGCCTAAGTGGACTCCTGTATGCTTTTGGACACTTTGCAGAATGTTATTTGCAAATCACAGCAACCTTTAAGTTATTGTAGAATCTACCAAAACAAAAAAAAAAAAGTGTGTGGGAATAGGGTTGGGGACAAACATCACATGCAACACTGTGAAAGAGCAGAAAAAATTCCTGCTCTGCTAAATGGGAGAACCAGAATGGGCTTCCCTTGCTTGATTCCTTATCTGTGGCCAAACTGGGAAACCCTTTGCACTCCCCTGCAGCTATTTGTACGCAGATGCCCAAAAAGCATTTGGTAAGTCCTGTAAGACCTGCAAAATACTTCTTTAAACATGCAAAATACTTCTTTAAAAAACCTTATTTGCTCTTCTAGGCAGAAAAAGAAGCTAAAGAGGCAAAAAAGACTTTAGATGAGATGGGCCTAAGTGGAGAAAATGACTTGCAAGCGCTGATTAAAGTAAGGCTTCTTCTGTTTCTTGCACATAATTTTGTTACTGGCTTATAATTGTGTTTTCCCTGAGCATCTTTGATTTTTGGATCCTTGCATATCTACTGAATTCCTGAGGTTAAAACCTGGCCTTAATGTTAACTATGTGCTTTAATTTAATTAGAATCAGAGTACAGTATGCATATTTTTACCTGTGTCTATTAAAAATTTACAAGAGTTAAATATTTGAAGTACTTATACAATGACTTCTAGTTTTAGGTGGTTTCACAAGAGAGTTTTAATGATGATACTAAATTTCCTGTAGCTTGTTTTAAATGTGTTTGATGTAGTCCAAGATTTTGTGTAGCTATCAAATTTTAATGGGATAAGGAGTTTGGGAAGTTCCAAAAGGTTTGAGTTTGGTTGGTTTTCTTTTCCCCCTCCCCAGCGCCGAAGCAAAGAACGAGCAAAGGAAATGGATGACTTCATCACCCATCTGGAAGCAAAGTATGGCAACAATGGCAACAATGGCAACACTGCTAAGAAAGGAGGAAAGAAGACCTCAGGCAAGAAAAGAAAGGCAGAAGGAACAGCGTAGACTGAAATACCAGGTTTCACTTTGTATGGGAACGTGGATTTGGGAGAATTTTGTGTGTTTTCCAGGCCCCTGTTTCAGACTGTGTGCATTGACTGGCTGTGAATGGGAGGCATGACATGGAATCCATGCTGAACAAGGAAGACAAGGCATTCCTGTGCTACTGTCTCCAACCTTTTAGATGCTCTACAGTTGAGATCCATGTGTGCTATTCACACATTTCTTCTGTAACAAACCTCCTGCTATTTTTAAAGGTCTTTGCACATCAGCTCAACAGGTCTTTTTCAGATATTCCAGTAGTTTTTATAAAGATAGTTTGGAAAATTGCTGATTTAATAAACTAGAAGGTGGGGTTTTCTTCAGAGTTTTGCTTTCTCGGTTCTCTGTATGTTTTCTAAATAAGTGATTTAAAACAAGCCAATTGTGTTGATTCTTCTGATTTCAGTCAAATCCTGCACATTTCCAGGAAGGATCATTTTTCAAAGGTGTAGGAGTCTCAAGGTGAACACTTGGAGAGCTGAAGGCTCTCACAGTTCAACAGCAGCTCCTGGGGGAAGCCAGAGGAAGACGGTTTCTCTGTTCCCTTTTACTTGTCTGCTCTGAAAAATAACCCTGACTCTGAGAAACTAGAGCATATCACTGTGGTTTATAACAGGGCTTGAAGGTTACTTTTATTACACAAAATAAATAAATAACAGTCCAGGAGCAGTCCCTGGTGTCAGCCATCTGTACAAAAACCAGAAATGGCCTTAGGAGGTGACTGCATTTTTTAAACCTACTGACTTCTCTAGGCTGTAAAACACTGCATCATGTTTACAGAAGTCTATTCAAGTTTATTTGTCTGCTTTTGTAACTCTTGTGCTACAGAAAACTCCCCAGTCCCTGAGGAATGGCACAGATACAAATGGGATGTTATCTGCACTTTGCCTGACATAACTGACACACACTGCACAGTGTTTCAGAAGAGAAATTGTATTTTGAAGTGGTTTCATGAGTAGAGGTCTCTGGTGAGCATCAGCTTCTCTCTCTGAACACTTAAGATTGAGCTCAGAGCTGTTTTTTCTTTTTTTTTTTTAATTTCTGGAAATGCAAAGGCAGGTGAACCCAGTTATATTTGCACAGTTCTCTGTTTTTGATTAAAGCATGTTTGGATCAACTCGACTCGTGAGCTTCAGTATGGATGAAAAATTATTAGCTGGTCTGGAGTGGGGAAATAGGGGAGCCACATCAAAAAGAATAATAACAAGTTTTTTTTTTTTCTATTTTGAACTGTAATTTGAAGAATAATAAGAAAATACAGGAAAACAGTACTCTTCAATTGGACTAGAAAGGAACAACTTTTTGTGGAGAGTCCTAACTTTTGTTTAAATACAGCCAGTGGTTACCTCAGTTTGTTTTTACATTTCAGTCTGGCATTTACTGTTTGGGAGTAAGACCTTCAACTAATCACTTGTTTTGAGAAGCCTGTACTTCATGGTTTCATTTGTCTTATCTGGAGCCACAAGGCCAACTCCAGCAAATGCCTCTGCTAGGTCTGTCACACAGGGCAGACACAGCTCCTAAAAGCGCCAATGCATCAGTAGCTTCTGGAGCTCTACCTTGGATTAAAAAAATCTTGTGTAATTACAGGTATTTTTACAAAGGGACACTGAGCTGTTCTATGAAATTACCATAAAATGTCTCACCGGGAAGATTTTATTTTGGGTACTGTCTGAAACTATTTGTAGAAGTTTCTTTTTGCCTGTTCAACCTCCTTCAGTCACTGAGGAAGAGGTAAAAGGTTTTGTAACTCAGGAAGAGGCAGTGGTGTGCTGCCCTTGGAGCTGCCAGGTCACCTGCTCTGCTGCCTTGGTTCTGCACACCTGTGTTCATACCCGCTGCAGCTACTACAGCATTCATCACTTGCCTGAGTGCTTGCTTTTGCTAGTACAATATTGCTTTAAACATATTGAATCATATAAATACACGTTTTAAAAAAGGTGAATCACTATGGCTGTGGAAGGCCAGGTTAACCTTCCTAAGGGAAAAAATGAGCAGGTCCTGCAGTGCCTGTAAGGACATGAACCTGTCACCAGCCTCATGGAAAACAGCACAAGCACAGACTGAGAGTTTGCTGGGTTTCCTAGGAGTTGGGCTTCACTGGAATGTAGTCACCCTTCCACTGGAGCATCATTTTCTCTACTGGTCAGAAATATAATGTTTAAGTGCACCCCTTCTAATCTTTGGCAGCTGCTGCTTCGATTTATATAAAAATAACTATCTGTAAGGAAGGGTGTTTGAAAACTCTGTGTAAACATCGTTGACCTTGCTGGGAAAGAGAGGTGGTTCATGACTCTCTGGAGAGGGATGGATGGGTGGATGCTCCTCCATGGCACATCAGTGCCTCTGTTTGCTCTTTGTGCCTGATCCACTCCGGCCATGGGCTTTCACAGAACCATGCGATGGAAGACCTGACAAACAAGAGATCATGCACAGCCTCAAGACTTTGGGAAGGAATTACAGCTAAGTATCAAATACATCTCCTCTAGCCTGAAACTAAAATCTGTTTTTAGTCTAACACATGGCTAGCAACTGCATTATTTATAACTTCCAAAAGGGCAAAGCTTGTGCTTGCCGAATTGCTGCATTGCAGGGAGCGACTGCGTTCCTCAATATTTCACTAAGTATTTGTGTCTACAAAGCTTTTCTGATAATTTAAATTGGTTTTGTCAATACAGCAGTCATAAAACTCATCTTGCATTTTTTTTTGGGGGGAGGAGGAGGGCAGATATTTAATTTCAGTAGGAACCACTCCTTGCTTGTTTAAAAACAAGTTACTTCAGTTTTAGTGCCTTAGTTAACCTCAAGTTACTATTTCTGTTTAAGCTGACAACTGCTTTGAAAACTTGGACACTGAGAGGCATTGAGGCTGATGACATTAAGCTTCCTTACTTGATTTCAATATTTGGTGGCAATAAAAACAAAACCAAACAAAATGCACCCAACTATACTCTGGAGCAGAGCAAGACATAGCAAGGATAGTATCTGTATAATGGCAAATTAAAAAACATGGGTGGAATTTTTCCAAAGTGTAAATTACCTGTAGGAACGTACCCCTGTAGGAAATGCATCCCTGTCCCAAAAGCCTCCTTTGTTTGCTCTTACTAAACCCTGTGACTGCTGGGCATACCTGAACTCGTGGATCCTCTCCTTGTCCAGGATTCATTACTGTAATCAATAACAGTGCAAGAACGGCGGCGCTGGGAATGGGGCTGGAAAAACAGCTCAAGTTAGTTCTGTTTGCATGAAAAAAAATCAGCAGGATTATAGTACAACTAAAAACTACTTAAACACGTGTATTTGGTAAGGAGTTAGATGTTGTGAAGGTCTAAGGAAAGTTTTAAAGAAAGGTCAAATCAACTTTAGAAGTAGAAAATACACTTTTCTAACACTTATTTAGAATGATCACTGGGCCAGTTAGAGGCAGTCTTTCCAGTTCAGGATATTGCACTGTTCCAAAGCAGATTTTATAACTGCTGAGTCCAGGATGTTGAAATTATACACAAAAACCAATCAAGCAGCTATTTAAAAGCAGTGCTTAAATAACAGCTTTCAAAGCTTAGATAAAAACAAGTTGTTAGATACAAGAAGGTACCAGTACAGTAGGAGTTCCAATAAATTAAACTGAGAGTATGTGGTACTGAAACAGACTGGACATGGATTGATGTTAATTCTCAAAGCACCCTTTTCAGTAATTAAGGATGATCTGGTGTAATTAGCCATGCTTTACCGAGGATGTGCTGGTTGTGCTAGGCCTGGAGAAGGGATCAGGTAAGAACAGCTGCTCCTGGAGCTGCTGGTGAGTGTCTTCTTGTGCCATGACACTGTGAGCACGGCTCGAGTTCCCTCGAGGCTTCTGCAAGGAGAAATAACAGAGTTATGGCTTTTTCTTAGTGCAGGGTTCATTGAAAATAATTAACCCAGGAATTACAGCTAATTTTCAAATTGAATTACTTTATACCTAGTTATGAGGAGGGAAACATTCAATTGGCATTAGAACTAAGCAGGTAAGCATGGGTGATGCTGTTGCTCAAAACTGACACAACATTTTTCTATTTGATCATCTATTTGACCATCTGTCACAAAACAAGAAATAAATTGGAACTCTTGGGCTGGGTAATTTGACCAGCTGTGACAACAACTTCAGATTACCCAGTAATAAAATGAGATTCTTGTGCCTGTTACCGTTTGCCTGTGGGGTCCTGCGGTGCTCCCACGCTCTGTGGTGGTGGCAATGGGTGGCAGGGGGTGATTTCTGTTCAGCAGCAGTGGGGAGGGTGAGGTCAGCTGCTCCTGCGCAGTCAGGCTGGAATGCACCAGTAAGAACAGAAAAAACACACAGTTAGTATGTTTGGCAGGTGGAAAGGTGTAATGTTGTCCTTTTCTTTGGCCTTCTGGAGTTGACTGTTCTGTAACAATGCCTTGGAAAAGCTTCAAATCATCTATAAAAGACTTTCCTAGTGCTCTCTGCTTACATTTTAAAATACATTTTTGTCCTGGATTGTCAAGCAAATTGTATTCTATTTGCCATCTGTATGGCAGTTGTCTTCTGTTAAGTGGGCAGTTTTCCTTATCTCTTTCACAATCACTCCTCCTTCCAGAGAGACATCTGCTGAGAAGAGGCCATTGAATGTCACTGCATGACTGATAGGAACTACAGCATCCCATTGTGAGATGCTCCAGCCAGAGGGAGGAACCAAGCACTGCTACCCGAGATATAATCTGGAGATTCGGGAACACCAGCACAGCTTCTCCACTGGATTCCCCAGAGGAACAGCAGCTGCCTCTTCTTCCATTGGATCTGCAGAGGAAGACTACACCTTTCTACAGGACCCCCTTGCTCCAGCAGAACCACCCCTGACACTGCAGGAGGGCTGCAGCCACAATTCCAATTGGACTGTACCAACACCTTGACCGACAGGGTGTCAGGTTGGGTTCTGACTCTGTCAGTGTTGTTCTAGTGTACTGCATTGTTTATTTTATTTTCTTCCCCATTAAAGAACTGTTATTTCCTGCTCCCATATTTTTACCTGAGAGCCCCTTAATTTAAAATTTATAGCAATTTGGAGGGAGAGGTTTACATTTTCCATTTCAGGGGAGGCTCTTGCATTCCTTAGCAGACCTGTCTTTCCAAACCTAGACACATTTTAATAAAGCACAGATGTCAGTATTTCTTAGATTGACTGAAGCCTGAGGAAAGGGAACAGAAACACAAAATACTGGAAGGAAAAACACCAGTTATGAAGGGACAAGGAATAAGTCTCTCAACAGTATGTGACAAGAATGGAACAGACTGGATAAATTTATAGATAAACAAAAAAACTAGAAGTAAACTACATCAGTTTAGAACATGTGAAATAGACAGGTCTATCAAATCCTGCATTGTTTCCTGATACCCTGTGATCCCTGTAAATTACTCCATTCAGTTAGGTCACTGTTCAAAATAAAAGAAAGATATTCTAGATGTGATTGAGGGCTCACTAAGAGCCCTTTGGTCAGTCAGATAACCTATTTGAACATCTTTGTAGTCCACTCTGGGCTAGGATAACAACATGCAGTATGACCTCCAAAATATGCAGACTTTTCAATTAATCTTGAAAATAGGCTGCAGAAAGAGACAGCCATGTCAAGGAAGAGATGGTGGTGTTCACTGTTTGCAGAGGACAGACTGAGCTCCATTGCTCACGTGCAAAACTACCTCAATATGGGAATGTGTGTGATTCACTGAATCACAGCTGGCAGGCAGCACACTCAACATCAGCTTTAAGAACTCAGCCCTCTCAGGGGATTTGTGCTTTAAGGGGCAGCTCCTCTCCCTGGTGCTGTTTTGGGGACCTACAGGCGCCTGCAGACGTCGTCCCCGGAGCGTGGGGTCCCGATGGGATGCAGGGTCCGTGGAGGGGGGTTCCTCCTCCTGGTGCAGCGGGACAGGGACGAGGTGCTGAGCTCCAGGGAACGGTTTGGCCACGCCCGGGTAGAGAGGAGGGAGCTCGAACCTGGCCGTCTGTCATCCAGGTCCCTAACAGCAACAACAACAACAAAATTACAAGACCAAAAGACACATGGTCAGCTGTAGCCATGATATTTTCTGAAAAATCCCTTTGCCAGGATTTTTTCTCCTGAGAAGCTGAGAGGCCTCAGAAACAAAATGTAAACAATAATTATCTGCTGCTGTGGAATGCAACAGGTGCATCTTTGATTGGTCTCATGTGGTTGTTTTTAATTAAAGGCCAATCACAGTCCAGCTGTCTTGGATTCACTGGTCAGTCACAAGATTTCGTTATCATTCCACTTCTTTCCTTTCAAGCCTTCTGATGAAATCCTTTCTCCTATTCTTTTAGTATAGTTTTAATATATCATTTACTTTTAATATAATATATACCATAAAATAATAAATCAGCCTTCTGAAACATGGAGTCAAGATTCTTATCTCTTCCCATGTCTGGACTGCCTGCAAACTTCCACAATCAGCATGACAACAGCTGTTAGCAAAGTGCTCACCTACAGCTGACTTTAATCATAAAATATGTGGGCAGAAATTATGTGTGTTGATTTTTAATGTAACTTGTGGTAATCACATATGCTCTGAACAGAGACAGACACAGCTCTCCCAGGATTTTCCGGAGAAGCTGTGAGAAAGCTCAGAAAAAAGAATGAGAAACAATTCTTATCTTCACTTGCTGCACCTGCTGTTGTGCAGATGTACAATGTGTTATGCAGATTTGTTTACCAAAGGGTGGTTTCTTAATTGAACACTAGTGATGGTGTTTGGATTCATTGACCAATTAAATGTCTGTATTGGACTGTCTCAAAAGGATGATAAGTTTCTCAGTAATACAGTGTAATATGGTATAATATAGTATAATAAAGCAATTAATCAGCCTCTACAATCATGGAGTCAATACTCATTGTTCCCCGATCAGGGGCTCACTACTACAACAGTAACTATATCAAGTTTCACAGAGGACAATAAAACAAATAACCAAGCAGGAAAATAACTAATAACTCATTGCTTTCTCTGGCAGAGGAATTTATCTTACAAGGTTTTGGGTCAAATCCCTCTCACTGAGAGAGTGCTCTACTTTATTCACTACAAGTGATCTGTAGCTCTTACAGTGTTTTCTCCACTACAGGCAGGTTCCTTTGGTGTAACTGGATCCCATGGATCACCATCAAGCCATTCAGGTTACGCTGAGAACTACTACTTGACCCTTGAGAGAGACTTACCTGAAATTAAAACAAAATAAATAAATTACTGTTTGGCAGAGACACACACACACACTTTTACAGACTTTGTATATTGCTTTGGAGAAAATGCATTAATTTCTTCCATGACATCCATATATATATATATATATATAATTTCCCCAGCTAGGAGATCTTAGCATTTAATTTTTTTGGTATGATAATGCTTAGAAAATGTCCTAATAATATTTTCCAACTGAGCAGCTCATTTCCATGATCTTCCATTATATGACTATAATCAGAAGCTTTACCAAAATAATTTTCAGTGCATATTGACATTTTATGTCAAGAACAGATCTGCAAAGTCCTTTTCTAAGATACAGACTGATCTGAAAAAAAACCATCATATTCCACCCACCATAAGAAAAGCAAGTAGAAAATAGCAGAGCTTGAATCCCATACATACTTGAGGTGTTTTTCTCCTCTTTTTGCTTTTGCGGCCACCTCTGGGTTTTGGGCACTACACACACAGTAAGGGGACACAAGGGATAGGCAGGGGGAAGAAATAAAGGATAAAGAAATAAAAAGAAATAAGAAGGAAAGAGCTGAATTAAAATGGAATAAACAGGTAACACTTTGGTGCTCACCACTCTAGATGCAAATAATCTAAAGTAGATTATACAGTTAAATTCAGTGTCTGAGGAAAAAAAACTGGTTTAGAACTGCAGAGATTTCTCCCTTCTTGCTGGATAAATTAACTATTATTGTGAGAATGGGATCCCACACCCACACTCCTCAATCTCACTATTTTATTGAAACATCAAATTGTGGAAAGAACTACATCCTGAATCAACAGCCACCACATGATTGTCACACACAGACATAAAATACTGTTTCAAGGAGGAAAGTAGGAATGAAAACTTCCAACTGAGTAACAACAGGACTAAAGTGTCAGAAAGGACAGCCAGCATTCACACAAAGCCCAAACCAGTTCTTGACCTAAACACAACCACTCTGTCTGCTGAGGTAACACTGTGATTCATCCCCACACAAAACAACAGCTGGGTAAAAATCCTTACCAGATTTGATGCCACTGAGGGCATCTTTGTGTGTGGCACCCGAGGTAACAGTGCTGGCAGAGGATCCAGCTGCAAAGGGCTTCTGGCATCTGCTCGGAGAGTTTCCACTGCTATGATATTTTTCTCATCATCTGTGCAAAGCAACAGAATTCCTGTCAATATTAGCATTGACAGTCATTGCCAGTGCTATGAATCAATTTTTTTAGAGAGAGTCCCCTTGGATGATAAGCTCTGCTAAGTTTTTTGAAGATGTGTTTCACACTGTTAGCAGAATAACCTTTTTATTCCCACTGAAGAGATCATCCCCAGATATATCACTTTGCAAAATTAGCTGAAATCCCCTTTTGAGCCCCCCACCTTAACTGTGAATCCTTACCAGAGGCTGACCCTTCCCAGTGCCTGCAGATCAATTCTTCCATGCAGACCAGGACTTCACTCCACACATCATCAAACACAAAGGTGAGCACAGAATCCTTCATGCAGGAATAGGGAGAGACAGGAGGAAACCCCAATTTCCGTCTGCCAGAGGACAGCCCCATTTTCCTCTCGTGCAACTCCTCCTCCCTGTAAAAATGTAAGTATTACCTGCATCAGAAACACATTGTGCCCTATATTTATTTTCAGTTTTCCCACTAACCTCAGTGAGAAATGACTGACCCACCCTGATCTCCCTATACAGAACTATTATAAATCATACTCCATGAACAATAATTAACCCATGAGATCAAATTCACAGCAAAAAAAATCAGAATTATTTGTTACAGTGATATTTCTTCATCACATTGTCAGGCTCCATATCTAATTACAGGACAGAATCCTGAAGACAAGAGAGTAATATTTTTTGCTGCAGCAATGTCTCCAGTCTTGTAAAACCAAGAAACATAACAATTTTAATTTAATGGTCCATGCAGATAAGTGGATTTAATTATTAAAACCAATTACGTAGTCAGGAACTGACAGCACCCTCCAGAGTCCTTACCCAGGTCATATATTTATACTGTATGTATACTGTACTGAATAATGTAAAGGGGTAAAAAGATAAATATAGTGGTAATTGTTTCTTGACAAGCATAAAATCCACTCTAGTTCTTAAAACTGCCACTGAAAAAAATCCAAAAAGGCACAATTCCACCCAAAACAGAAGCAGCACACTGCTGTTGCATGACTAACAGCAGTGATTTTGACATAGTATAAAAAAATAAATGGTGTTGAAACACATACTATTAAATACTCAAGTTCTTAGGATGGAATGAATTATTCAAACCAAACACAAAAATGGACAGTGTGAAAAACTATCAAAAAACTCCTAAACATAATTTAGTGAAAGAAATTGTCGTAGGAAATAGGTTGGGAAAATTCCCAGTGCCCAGGCAACCTCAGGCCTTTGAAAGCTCTGCAGAGAAAAGATAAATAAATTCATTGAGTATGTGTATCTTAACTGCAGGAACCCCATGACAGTATTTTAATCTTCAATACCTACACATCTCTGTGGTCAAATGCCAAGTATTCCTCCACTATGCCTTCGGAGAGAATGACTTCCTCTTCCCCTTCACCCCTCCCTGAGGAGCACAAGGTGGGAGGCTTGGAAGGGTCAGCCTTTTTGTGAGCAGGAGCAACAAAAAGAGGCACCTTCTTGCCCAAAACACTCAATCTGGAGAGGTGACAGTTTTCAGAAAGCAGAAAGAAAAATGAGTTGTTATTCCACCTCAAATAACTGAGAAACAAGCGTGGTTGTTAAGGGCAAGCAATAGCAAGGCAAAAAAATTATTCATTAAAGTAACAACTCCTGGTTTGGATACCTCTTAATTCTTGCTAAGGAACCTGAAACTTCAGGGACAGAATATCCAAAGCTGATTAGAAAGCATTCTGAAACATTAAATAATAAAAGCAGCACTAACAGCGCTTTGTACTTTTTAAAGTCCAGGCAAATCCAACAGATGATTATTAATAAAACCAGCTACAGGACACACATATTCTTAAGAACTCAGCAGCAGCAAAGATATTTCTATTTACTGGCCAGTTCACTGTAGTCAGCAAAAGCACAGCTATGTGTTCTTGCTATTCTAAGTGTACTAAATTGAGTTAAAAAGGAAAAAAAGAGAGTGTGCTGTGTTCAAAACTCAGCCTAACAGGAAGGCTGCACACTCTAAGAAGCAGAGAACAAACCTGCCTTCCCACCTTGGCATGATCCAGGCTCACTGCTGGTACTTACTCATCAGAATCCTTTTCCTGTGCTGAACTTACATCCGAGGGAGCCGAACTGCCCGAGGGGGAGCTCGAGTACCATCCATACCCTTCATCCGTGGGGGGCACCACCTGCTTCCCCACCACCCTGCCACGGCAAAAGCAAAGGAGAAACACAGCAGAAAACCTTGGCAGTGCACTTATTGAAGGGTGTAAGAACAGCAGCAAATCCTAAAAGTTCTCCTGGGAAGCTGTGTAGTTTTCCTGGTGACACTTTCAGTTTTCTAAGAGAATTCTGCTCTGTTAATGCCAAGTCAGTCACAGATGGCAACAAATCTCTATCAAAGAACCTCGTGTGAGGTAAGAGGATGTTTATTAATGACAGGCAGGCACATCACCAGAGTGATCTTTTTATCTGTAGCTACTGCATAACTGCATAAACCTGCCCCCTGTTTTAAAAGCAACTGTGTGCCTTGTTGGGAAGGTAGCAGCATCAGCCCATTAATAAAATACCTGAGATGAGGAAAGCTGGAGGACCACTGGTGGCATTCTTCCCGCAGTCCCTCAACATGAACGCCCTCTTTCTGCTCATACAGAAGCTCATCGATTTGTCTGAACATCTGCTGAACTTGTTGTGTGGCAGCTTTGTCAAATTCCTGGAGAGGAAAGAAAATACCTTGTGAATAGCATTTGCATGGGTTTTTAAATTGATCTTTTAAAATATAATTGGAACACACAACTATTTGTTTAGAGCTTAGCAGGACTGCAGAAAAAGATTTTAACTTTAAATTATTTTCTCACAGAGATGATGCAGCCTGCTCTTCAGATGGATGGCAGCCACAAAAAAAGCTTACATTGACACAGCAGAAAAAACTATTAAAACATTTTGAAATATCCATATTATTATGTTAAGCTACAACCCTTAAAGAAATCAGAATGGAAAGGATAAAATTCAGTGATATTTTAATGCAATGGAGGATTTGTTGTTTCCAGTGTCCACAAAGAGCAGCAACACAAAAAGCAATGCAGGCTGGTGGGAAGCACTGAACCTGAGGGATGGTCAGGCCCTTTGTTACATGTGATAGAAAATGGGGTCAGTTCTGGGATCATTTCAATCTAAACAGCTCCTTCTCACCTCCTTCAGAAGGCAACAGTACACTTTGGTGGAAGGAGAATAAATCAAACATTTCAAAATGAAAATAATGTTTTAGGAGCTTCCCATATTTTGAGAAACATGCAAGGATGCAGAAGTTTGATAAACTCACACCAAGTATCTGAAAGTCATCCAGCCATGGCTGGGCTTCCACAATAACATTTACACTTGGGTACTAAATGACTTGCATTTCCAAAATTTTTAGTGGAAATGCAGAATACTAACAGAATAGTATGAGCCTAATGTGTTTGAACTGAAAGACGGAAAGCAGTAAAATAATGTTGCTTCTATAACCACTACCATGATTTTTTGACAGATCCAATAATTTTTGTTCTGAGGTGTCTTTGCACTGGTATTTCAAGTGTCTTTCTGTGCTCGATTTGGCTTGGATGATTATGTTCTACTCACATCATAGCCCCAAGAGAAGACTGAGCTGTCTTCTGTGGAGGTGTCAGCACAACCCTGACTCGCAGTCTGTGCATCGCCATGATCATCCGATACCTTACGGATTCCCGACTCCCTGAAATGGGCACATTAAGCCAAAAACAAAAACCAAGAAAGCAAATCAGCCCACAATAAACAATGGCAGATCGAGTGTGTCAGTAAACAAAGCCCGGCTGTGCCAGAACAGCTGGATCAGATGTGTCACCACGAGTACCTGGAGGTCTGGGCTCGGTTTTCAGCCGTGGGTGTGGCTGAGCGCACCTGAGCCCGTGGCTCTGGCGGTGGGTGATGCTTCAGGGCATGTTTGGGGAGTCCTCGTCTGTAAAAACCGAAGTGGAACTTGGCATAACTTACAAGAATAAACAATTACAGAGTTCCCGATAAGCTTTAAAGGTTTTTCTTTCCTGCTTCTCAAGGACGGTGCACACATTTATTACTAATACAAAGCTAATTCTTGTCGCCAAAGCTCTAGGTTTAAGGCGACAAAACTAACTCTAGGATAAATATGGAGTTAAAGGTCTTGGCTTCAAAATCAGTTAAACTTAAACCTAAGATGCTGCGAATTGAGGTACAGCTCCCTAAAAGCAGGGATGACGCCATTATCCCTGTAGATTAATTACATTGAATGAAATGAAATAGAACAAGAGTAAACGAGCCGAGTAAGTCAGAACTGACCCAACTCTTGGGTCAGGGGATAAGAGCCAGTTACAGGGATTTGATCGCGTTCTGTCCCACCGGTGTACGGCCGGGACCGGTGCTCAGGAATCCCGGGAATGCCGGGAACCATCTCCCGCCGGGGACAGGGGGTGACCGGGCCGTCGCGGGGCCCTGCTCGGTGCTGGGGACAGCGCGGGCGGCAGGCCCGGCAGCGGGGCCGGGGGGATCGCGACCGGGACCGCGCTGGGCTCGGGGCCGGGCACCGGGGGAGCGGCGGCCACTCACGGCTGCACCGGTTTCCGCGCGTATCGCGATATCATCCTCAGCGCCGCCGCCCCGCCGCCGCCATCGCGCCGCTCCTCCCCGGGGGCGGAGCGCGTTGGGCCCCGGCGCGATGGAGGCGCTGCGGCGGCCGGCGCTGCCCGAGGACGCGGTGCGGTACCGCCTGTTCGCGGCGGCGGCGGCGGGCCCGGACGGCGAGGCGCTGCTGCGGCGCTGCGCTGAGCTGGCCCTGGTGCGCTTCGCGCCGCTCCTGGCCGCCTACGTGTGGCAGCGGCAGCCGTTCCGCCTGCGCTACGTGCCGGGCCGCGGTGAGCCGGGAGCGGGCCGGGAGGCGCGGGGGGGGACTGTGAGGGAGACCCGGCGGCCGGGAACCGTGAGAGTGTGAGGGGGACCCGGCGGCCGGAAACGGGGGAGAGCGTGAGGGGGAACCGGGGGCGATTGTTTGAGGGGGATCCGGCGGCCGGGAACCGGGAGTGTGTGAGGGGGATCCGGGAGCGTGCGATGGGGACCTGGCGGCGGGGAACCGGGAGAGTGTGAGGGGAACCCGGCGGCCCGAATCAAGGAGCGTCTGAGAGGGAACCCGGAAACGTGTGAAGGGGACCCGGCGGCTGGGAACCGAGAGCGTGTGAGGGGGGACCGGCGGCCGGACTGGAGTGTCTGAGAGGGAACCGGGGCGGGGGGGGGATCGTTTGAAGGGGATCCGGCGGCCGGGAACCGGGAGCTTGTAAGGGGGACCTGGGAGAGTATGAAGGATACCTGGCGGCCGGGAACCGGGATCTTTTGAGAATAATCCGGCGGCAGGGAATCAGAAGCGTGTGAGGGAGAGCTGGGCCGTGTGAGGGGGACCCGGTGGCCGGGAACCCGAAGCGTCTGAGGGGGAACCGGGATCGTTTGAGGGGGATTCGGCGGCCGGGAACCGGGAACGTGTGAAAGGGAACCGAGGGGGTGTCAGGGGAACCCGCCGGCCGGACTCGAGGAGCGTCTGAGGGGGAACCAGGGGGGGGATCGTTCGAAGGGGATCCGGCGGCCGGGAACCGGGAGCTTGTGTGGGGGAACCGGGGGGAGTGTGAAGAACACCTGGCGGCCGGGAACCGGGATCTTCTGAGGGTAATGCGGCGGCAGGGAACCGGCAGCGTGTGAGGGGGAGCTGGGCCGTGTGAGGAGGACCCGGTGGCCGGGAACCAGGAGCGTCTGAGGGGGAACCGGGATCGTTTGAGGGGGACTCGGCGGCCGGGAACCGGGAGCTTGTGAGGGGGAACCGGGGGACTGTGAAGAACACCTGGCGGCCGAGAACTGGGATCTTTTGAGTGTAATCCGGCGGCAGGGAACCAGAAGCGTGTGAGGGGGAACTGGGCCGTGTGAGGAGGACCCGGTGGCCGGGAACCGAGGGCTTGTGAAGGGGAATGGGGGGGGGGGGGGGGCGGGGTGGTGGTGTGAGGGGAACCTGGCGGCCGGAAACCAGGAGCGTCTGAGGGGTAATGGGCATCCTTTGAGGGGGATCCGGCGGCCGGGGAGCCGGGAGGGTGTTTGGGGAATCGGAGTCCAGAAACCAGGAGCGTGTGAGGGGGGAACTGGGGCGTGTGAGGGCGACCCGGCGGGCTCGAACAAGGAGCGTGTGAGGGGGACCCGGCGGCTTCCCCGACTCTCGGTGTCCCAGCACGGGTTAACCCAGTGAGGCATCTGGTGCCCCCTCCCTGCTGCAGCAGGGCCATCCCCGAGCACAGGACACAAGATTCTGTCAGCAGGGGCTGGGATATCCGCAGCGAGGGAGACTCCGCAGCCTTTGTGGACAATGTGTTGCTGGGCACGGCGTTGCTGAGCCGCCTCTCCTGTCTCTGCCCCGTGCAGGCGAGATCCCAGCGCACTTGGGCGGCAGCACGGTGTTCGGGGATAACGTGGAGGATGAGTGGTTCATTGTGTACCTGCTGCGGGAGATCAGCAGGGAGTTCCCGGGGCTGGCAGCCAGGTAAGGCGGGGCGCTGCTGAGCTGCTTTAGTGGGAGGGCTGCCAAGGGGCAGTGCCTGTGCTCTGAGGGTCCTGTCTTACCATTGCCCATCCCTGGAGGTGTTTCCCCATCCCATACACGTTGGAAGTGTCCAAGGGCAGGTTGGATGGGGCTTGGAGCAGCCTGGGCCAGTGGAAGGTGTGCCTGGCTGTGGCAGGGGTGTTGGAACCAGGTGTTGATCTTTAAGTTCTTATCTAACCTAAGCCTTTCTATGGGTTTATGAATATTAAAAAAACCCCAGCAGACATGGATTCAGAAGTGTGTTGTTGTGCTCTGTAAGGCTTTTCCTGCTGAATTTGCAATTTCTCCTTGGCCAGTATTGATGACAACGATGGAGAGTTTCTCTTGATAGAAGCAGCCGATTTTCTCCCAAAGTGGCTGAATCCTGAGAACAGTGAAAACAGGGTGAGTAAAACTTGTGTACAGCTGGCAAGGGGGACCCAGTGGCTCTCGGGTAGCTGTTGATAATTGCTGCCCTGAGATGTGTAGGATGTTTCTGCTTCAGCCTGCACAACTGAAGAACAAGTCTGGACTCTTCACTTTTCAGTCTTGAAGTTTTTTATTAATTCTTATCTATAAAATTTTCTTTCTGCCCAGCGGAGGTCTGCTCAGCAGGGCAGCCACGGGCACTCTGACCGCCCCTGAGGCAGTGTCGTCCTTTTATACTACAAACTACGTATATCATATTTACACTTAATTCCCAATACCTGTCACCTATGTTAGACAGTGCACTTCTACTCTAGACCAATCCCAATGTGCCAACATCACAGCTGAAAATGGAGAACAAGAAGAAGAAAGGAAGGCTAGACATGCCCAGATTCTTCCATCTTGTCCAGATAACCCCCATACCAAAAATCCTAAAATCTACATTTTCACCCTGTGATCATTTTGTTATTACACTGTTCAAACCTGTGTGACTTTCATGTCCTCATACAAAGTTGGCAACTTGCTCCAGGGGTCAGATCCAAATCCCCAGGTGTTCTGGGCAGCATGCCAAGGTCTCCGAGCCCTCCGGCCGGGTCCTCAGCAACTCTGGACACCCGGAGGGATGCACTGAGTTCTGACAAGTGGCCTTTTCTGTAGCAGCTGGAGTTTTCTCTTGCACTTCTACCCAAGTGGTCTGACTGCCTCTGAAAATCCATGGTGCTGTCTGTCCCTGACTGTTGCTCCCTTCAGGAGCACTCCTGTATCCACCTGAACTTTCAGGCTCTGCTAGAACCACTTGGATTTTTTTTTGTTTGTTTGTTTTTTACCGTATTGTGGAGTGTTTAGGCCAGAGGATTTGCTGCCCTCAGAGTAGGGAATGCTCAGGGCTGGAGTGTTGCTGTCTCTGTAAGGACACAGGCTTTGTCTGGTCCAGGTGAAATAATGAGCAGACACCTTCACCTGGACATGGATGGCTGCTAATGGCAATGGATTACAATGGAGATCATTAATGTGGTCATTAGCAACAAATTGTTTAATTATTTTTCCCCTACTACAAGATTCTTACAAGGGCTGGACCACAACACCAAAATGGATTGCAAGTGTGCACCTGGAGTGTCAGGCTCATACTTTCCTCTTGTTTGAGGGAACAGACAGAGGGAGTTGAGAACGATGCATTCAGGGCTTTTCTTAGGATCAGGGACCAGCAGAGGTCGCCTGTGGCACCTGAAATGCTGCTTTTGAATGCCTGGGATGTTCTGAAGCAGTTGGGCTATGCTGGTTCTCCTGAAGCACTTCTCTAGTTGGAGAGAAACGTGTAACAATTATTGTTGTTAAGGAAACAAGATATATTTGATGAAACTTGTTGCAATTAAAATAGGGATTTTTCCTGGTTGGGTCGTGGTCTCTGGCATCTCAAATAACCTTTTTAGAAAAGCTGTGCTGCTTCCTGCATTGGTTCTCTATTTGTCCTTTCTGTTGTCAGTGTTCAAACAGATGCATTTGTACATGCAATGAAATGTTCCATGGCTGTGTGTGAGTGCTCCTGCCCTGTGTGATGGGAGCATTCCTGCCTGCCAGGTGTTCTTTTACAAAGGAGAGCTGCACATCATCCCACCAGAGGAGCCTTGGGAGCAGGGCTGGGCCCTCTCTGCTCCCTGTCCCACGGTGCCCCAGGCGCTGGCTCTGTTATCCACCCGCGCCGAGGAGTTCCTGGCTGCTGAGCCCATCAGAGCTGCGCTGAATAAACGCATCCATGGGTACGTGGGGCTGCAGTTGGGTCCTCTGCAGCTGTGGGGTTTGGTTCTGTGCTCCCTGGGCTTGAAACGTTTCCCCAGCAGATGGGATCAAGTTGGTTCCTTTTCAGAAACCAGCAGCTGGAGGTTTTTCTGTGGCACTCTTGGAAAGAGGGGGATCAGTGTGCTGTAGGCTGTGGTCTGGGGGTCTGAAACTGGTTCACTGCTGTAATTCCAGCCCTGACAATGACAGGAGTTACTCTTCCTTCACATCCTCCTTAGACTGAAAGATCTGAAGGTTCCGTGATCTTTTAGGGGCCCTGTGCACAAGGAAAAAGAAGCTTTGACCTAAAATGTAGAAGCAGCAGCATTGTCAGGGCTTCAGCTTGTCACAGCTGTGCTCAGCCCTGTGCTCTATTTTTTGCAAGGATTTGACTGCAAAGATGGCAAAGAATACTGGAAGGCTGGATATGTTGGTTAAGCCCACAGAGACTCAGCCATGTGGGGGATTCAATTTTCTGAGCCCTGTACACTTCTGTAAATATGTATGATAGAAACAGCCATTCTAGGCATTAGACTGGCCAAGTTTTACCTCCAGAATAATCTTCTGAGCCATGATCCCAGTGAGTATTAAAGGGAAAGGGGCCTCACGGTAAAGAAGGAGTGGTTAACTCGCGGTGCCCTCCCTGCGCTCTGTTGCCGTTCAGGTATCCCGAGAAGATCCAGGCCTCGCTGCACCGAGCCCGCTGCTTCCTCCCGGCCGGGATCGCGGCCGTGCTGAGGCTGCGCCCGTCCCTGGTGGCTGCGGCAGTGCAGGCCTTCTACCTGCGGGAGCCGGGCGATCTGAGGGCCTGCCGGCGCCCTTTCAGAACCTTCCCTGCCGAGCAGCGAGTGATGGCCCTGGTAAGTGCTCGCAGAGCCGCTGATGGCCCTGGGCTGTGCTCCTCTAAAGCCTGTGATGGCCGCAGTAAGTGCTCTCCTAAGGCCTTGTCAGTTAATTCCCTTCTGCCACTGACCAGGGTTCTGTGGCCAGTGGTATAAACACAAGACATTTAACTTAAAACTGCGGTTTCCTGTTGAGGTTTTTTTTCCTTCTTCTGGCTGTAGGGCTGAATTTCCAGGTCATTACATTAATAGCTTCTCTGGATCCATGTGGCTGGACTTTCAGCGGGCTGCTCAGGAGAGAATTGTTTCTGAAACCAGAGGTTGTGATAGCAGTTCCTCTGCTGAAGTGCCTGCTGAGTAAATTGATCTCCTTGTGTGATCAGAGCAGTTTGACAGCCCTGCCAGCCGACGGGAGGAGTTGCTCCTAAGCAGTGGTTCACTCCCAGGCTTTTCACCTTCTCAGCTGTGCTCTCACAGCTCTGGGAAAGCTTTTATGAAGTGTTTTAGGAGCACTGTCCAAGCACTCTTGTATCTGATGCATTTTGTTACAGAGTTGTACCACTAGACTCCTGAAAAGATGCTTTAGAGTCAAATTTTGGAACTTCCAAACTGTTGCTGAAATCTTCTAATCAAATTTCATTTTAATTGAAAATACACCTTGTTAATGTGAATACAAAATACTGAGGATTTTTCCTAATGTATTTAGACTGACAAACGTTCATACTTAATTGGGTATTTCAATTTGGAACAAACTCTGTAAAGCCTGAAAAGCAATTTATCAGAGAAATCTTTCTAAGGTAGATTTTGAATGCAGTCTCAGGTACTGCCTGTACATGGGTGCCTTCACAGCCACTCTGGTGACCTGGAGGGAGTTTGGTGCCTGTCCCCAGCCCAGTCCCACTGCAGGGAGTGTTTGTTTCTGCTCTGGCTGTTTCAGGTGACTTTCACTCGGTGTTTATATGCACAGCTGGTGCAGCAGCAGTTTGTTCCAGACAGACGCAGTGGATACACCCTGCCCGCCCCATCTCATCCTCAGTACAGAGCCTACGAGCTGGGCATGAAGCTGGTAATGATTCCTGGTGCTTTTTGGACTTGGTTCATGCATGTCCAGGGAATGGGTCCTTGTCTGGAAGTTTCCTGCTTGTCCAGAAAAATGTGAGCAAAGTCCATCACACCTTGAGAACCTCTTGTTGTTGCATCTTTTATCTGCAGGCTCATGGCTTTGAAATTTTGTGCTCCAAGAGCAGTAAAGTGGCTCCTGATGCCAAGAGAAACGTGTTGAGCGGTCCTCTGTGGGAGAGATTCCTCAGGAGCTTGAAGGAGAAGGATTATTTCAAGGTCTGTGATTATTTCAGTGTCTGTGGCTTTTAAACCTTCCAGGGAAAATACATTTTTACCCTTGAACTTGTGTAAGGAGCTTGAATCCTTATCTGTGTGTGAAATGAATTAATGTGTTTAAAGGGGACGTGTGCAGGTTGTTCCCCTTTGAAAGGAATTTATTTTGGAAATGAAAAAGGAAAAAGCAAGATGTGGGGATTGATTCATTCATCTAAAGCAAGGGGAGAAATACACCTGAGTGAAGAAAACCACCAAATGTGATTGTGTGAGGTGTGACTGATTTCACTGGTTTACATTTCATTTCCACCCCTCTAGAATTAAATATCCTTCAAGATCCATACATAACACCATAGACCTATCTGAGCCATGCAAGTGTAATTTTTATGTGTGTGTGGTTTTTTGTGAGTTCTGAGGCTTTTGGTGAGGTTCTGTGGGGTTTTTTTTTTTAAGATGCCTTTGACTACTTTTTTGAAGTTAATAAATTGGACATAAATTGAGTACTTATTTGAAGGTTATAAAATTGGGCAACTATATTGAGATTCTTACGTTAATATCCTTCAAATATAGGAATGCCCCTTTGCTGTATTGAGTTCCAAGTGTACATGGCCAAAAGGTTCAAATACAGGAATGCCCCTTTGCTGTATTGAGTTCCAGGTGTACATGGCCAAGAGGTTTCAGTTGTTTTGGTTCTCTCAGCATTGCTGTGTGACCCACAGTCCTCCTTAGGAAGCCTGACTGTGAAGAGGAAGGGGAGGGAGAATTGTTTGTGTTCATGCCTGTGACTTGCATTCAATAGGGAGAAATGGAAGGATCTGCCAAGTACCTGGAACTGTTGCACATGGCAGAAGATCACTTCCAGCAATCTGTTGCAGTGCCAGAAAGGTGAGAGTGACTTGAAATTCATGATTGTGATATACCCTACAAATCCTGTAAGTGACCTTTGAAATCCTTGTTACAAACACCTGAACCCTTTTCTCCACTGCACATGTAACATGGCAGCTGTGGCCGGGACATATAAGTACTAACTCCTCTGGAATACTCCACTGGGAGAAGTTCTGGCTTGAGTAACTCTTTGTCTTGGTTTTGTGAAATGCTGAGCTCTTCCAAGTGGATTCCAAGGGGTGACTGCAAAGCAATTTTTGCTTGTTTGACTGTAGAAAGTGTAGAAAAGTTTCATGGAAAAGCAGTCCCAGTGAATAATGAATACAGGGTCATCTGTCTCCTTTGCTCAAGGAGCTGGCTCTGGATTTCTCTGGATGATCAAATCCAAAAAATAAGTCACTACAGAAATATCTGAGGCTTTGCCAGCCCAAAATCTCTTGACTGCTAGTTTTTTGAGTTTCCAGTCTGGACTGTTTGGGATCTGGTAATCTTAATATTTACCAAGGCAAATTAAATGTAAAGGAAAAGAGCCATGACCAATGGGCTTTGGAGCCATCAGCTGGGAATTGCAGGGACTGACTGTGTCCTGTTTTGGCCAATGCTCTGTGTATTACTCTGGTACTTCCCCTAGATTAATTTCCCTTTTTGATGTGTTTGCAAAGAAGGAAAAATGAGGAATTTGAGTGAAAACCTGAATGCAGAGCATGTGATCCCATTGAATCCATTTCAGTAAATTGATTTTTTTTATTCTTCTAGCTGTGATGAAGTGAGCCCAGGTGATGAAATCCTGGCGCTACTACAGACAACACCCATTGATCTGAAGGAATTTGAGAGAGAAGCAGCTTGTCTTCCTGCAGAGGATGGTGAGCTGGCTGGGGGGAGTTATTCCTATTACAGGTGATTATTTGTGAGGGGAGAGGGGCAATGCTGACAGCTGTGAAGGGAGAGCAAATCCAGCCTTCCTTAAGGCTAAACACTGGGTTGGCTCTCCCAATTTAGAGTCAGCCTTTCTTCCTCCACTTAGTGGCCAAAAGCTTCTCAGTGACTAGAATGGTCTCTCTTGGTTTGAGCTTTGCAAAGCAGAGTTTTTAAGTAGTGACAAGAAATGTCCACTCAGTTCTTCTCAGCCTCTCTCTGCCTTTGCTGTGTGTGACCCAGGACCAGCACAAAAACTGAGCTGCAGGACTGAGCTGCAGGATGGGTGCAGCCCTGTCAGTCAGCTGGTTTGGGCCTGTGGGCCAGCAGGCTTGTGCAGAGTAACAGATCTGTGCTGTGTTCTTTCAGATGACAGCTGGCTGGATATTACACCAGGTGCTCTGGATCAGATGCTGAAGGAGACAAGAAATGAGTCCCTTCCTTCCACAGATGAGGAGGAGCAAAAATATGACTTGGAAACAGTTGCTGAGAGCATGAAGGCTTTTGTGTCCAAAGTCTCCACGCACGAAGGAGCAGAAATGCCATGGTAGTAGCACTTGGAGTTTGTGTCTGGTGTAGAATGTTGCACTCTGCTGCAGCCCTGTGGTTGGTTCTGTGATGCAGAGAATCAGAGTTTGAGGGTGCTGTGCTGAGCAGGGCCTGAAGCAAAGCCAGAGCAGTGAACTTGTCCTTGCTTTAAATCAGCTTGGTGCTACTCTGGCACTGGTGCAGGTTCAAGTGCTGCAAGCTGAGCTGCTCTCTGTCCCTCAGTTTGATTTTGTGGTCTTCACAATTTTTCTCCTTTATTCCAAGAATTCTTCCACTCACTGTTTCATGTCTAATGCACACAGGCTTCAAACTTCTGAGAACTTTTAAATTCAAATGTCCCAACTTCAGCCCTGGCTTGAGAGAAATCAATATGGCTTGTGCCTGTGTCAGGCTTAGGCAAGCATAAAAGCTTTATTTCTTCAAAAATTCTTTTATATTTCAGGTCATCTGATGAATCCCATGTTACCTTTGACGTGGATTCTTTTACAAAAGCCCTGGACAGAATTTTAGGTGAGATTGCTTCTTTATATGAAACAAATGCCAGCACTGATTTCTTTGCTGTTGTACTGACACAAAATCATGTCCAGGGGCAGACTCAGAGGAGCTGGATTCTGATGATCTGGATGAAGAGGAGGAGTTTGGTTTCTCAGATGAGGATGATGAAGAGCTGGATGCTGGGAATGAAAGGCAGGAGCAGAAGGTGTCTCCTGAGGAGCTGGTGGGCAGTCTCAAGGCCTACATGAAGGAGATGGACCGTGAGCTGGCACAGACCAACGTTGGGAAAAGTTTCAGCAGCCACAAGAGCGGGGTGAGTGTGCCTTGGGCTCTGATTTGCAGCAGTAATTTCCAAGCAGGAAATTGCTGCAAGGGGCCATTCTGAGTAATGGGATTGGAACCTTCCCACGTGCAAGCAGAGTGTGCTGGACTGTAGGAGTGTTGGGGGGTAGCACAGTCGGGACAGACGGAGACAAGAGATCTCTGCAGCCAGGTCATGGAACTTGTGGTTTATTGCAAAGGGCCTGGGTGCAGGGCCCTGCTGGGAGCTGCCAGCCACAGCTCAGAGCAGGCCTGAGAGAAGAGAGGGGGAGAGAGGATGAGAGGATAAGAACATAAAAGGGTGAGAGAACAAAAGCATAAGAGAGTAAAAGGGTTAACAGAATAAACAGGGTTAGAAATCAAAGTTCCCGTTACAACACAATAAATCTTCTGTGTTGAATATTCTGATTCTCACTAACCAATCTAGTACAAGATACAAATCCTATAGCATTTACATACAGCCTGTAAGAATCACTACATTACCTTACTGTGTTACATTTTAAACCCTAGAAACTCCTCTTTGGACCCCTTCTGCCAAGCTGGTAGGACCCTTGGACCTGCCTGCGAGCAGAGGGGCTTGTTTCATCAAAAGGGGATTCCCTTCAGCCAGCCACACCATTTTTTTCCCATTGTTCAGTAACTAAGGCATCTCAAAGCTTGCTTTCATTTTAATCTCGCTTATAGTTTCTATATTCTCAAAATCTTTTGCCAGACAATCATATTTATAAGGCTTTCCTGTTTCATCTTCCCCAACACTGGACCTGCGTCATCATATTTTCAAACTAAAGGTTACCTAAGCTTGGAATGTGCCCATCTTTTCCAAGGCTCAGTTCCATTTCCCTGTTTTTAGTAGTAGGGCAAGCAGCTGCAGCTTCACTTGTGAGGTCCTGTAGTAGTTTTCTCCCATAGGAAGCTGAGGCAGGACTCAGCAACACTTTGTGTCCTTCTCTTGGAACCTGATCTGGGTAATGGACAGTGGTGATTTTTAGCTGGCATGAGCATTTGGGGTCTGAATTCCTGTCTGTCAGGACTCAGGAGTGTACTGGACTTTGTTGGCTGCACAGTTGTTGTTTCTTTTCTCCTCTGATTTACCCTTTTTTCCCCTTAAATCTGCTGATGCAATTTGATGAACCTTTCTCTCTGTACTCCCTGCAGGCAAGTTCTGTTGGAGCAGCCCCATGTGAGAGTGCTGGCCCTGACTGTGGAGCTGAGGCTGCTGAGCTGGCAGCCCTGGATGTGGACATGAACCTGGTGGCAAACCTGCTCGAGTCCTGCAGTGCCCAGGCTGGCCTGGCAGGACCCACCTGGAGCATTTTACAGAGCCTGGGGGTGAATTTACCTGAGAGCACAGAGCTCCCTGGCAGCTGAGCAAGGCAGGGAGAGGCTTTGGGCAGACATGGCTGCTGGGGAGATGGAGCACAGACACACGGGCAGGGTGTGGAAGAAAAGGCCAAAGGTTTTCATTTAGAGCATTCTGTTCATGATGTGTCACTTCAGCAGAGTGAATTTACCTGCAAGAGCTTCTGTTTGGACACTGTTGGGTGGAAATGAGATTTTCCCAGTGCTAACACAATTTCAGAAAACTGAAAAATTATGTAAAATGAATGACTCAAATGAGGAGTTTTTTTATTACAACACCCCTCTTCCATTTTTCCAATCAGTGATCCAATTTGCCACATTTCTAAAATGTCCTTTTACCCATTGCTGAGTGGGGTCAATATCTGGGGAGCAATTCTTGTTCTGAAACTGCTGCTGCCTCAGGGGCAGGTGGGGAAATATCACATTGCAGGAAGAGGAATTGGATCAAATGTGTAAATATTGGCCAGAAGTATTTTTTTAATTTTAGTTCAATAAAAACAGAAATACAGCTTGATTACTGATTTTTTTGAAGGTATGCATAACTTTCTCAGTGCAGTATCTGTTCTTGGAGTGAAAGTATTTTTGTAATTGTTCATTTTCTGAATGAATTCCATTATTACTGAATGTTGATATACAGCTACTGCTGGCATGATGTGAGCCCAGTCTGAACACTTTGGGTTTTTTTTCAGTGGAAATATGGCTAGAAGGCATGCAGCATGTTGCTTTCATGTGGAATGAAAAATTTACTTTAAATATGACAACATTAGTTTCAACAAGATAGATTTGAAATAAAATTCATAGAAATTCTTGATCCACAGACACCAGCAATGCAGACCTGCTGGGTCCAAATCAGCTTCTTCATTTCTCTTTATTTCTTTTTCGTTCAGCAATTAATGAGTTGTTCTCCACTGATGTTGTGTAATTTACTTTGCCAGCAGTTCAGGGAGAGCACTGGCAGGTTGGACAGGGATTAGAGATGCACAGCAAGAGCTGGGAAGTGTGAAGAAGGTTCTGCTGAATTTCAAGGAATTTGGACTGCTGGGAGGTGAGAGACTCAGACAGATCTGTGGTGGGAAAATGGGGTTAACAGAGGTTTTTAATTGAGACAAGGCTAATGAGCATTTAGTGGTGGCAAACAGAGGTACTTGAACCTTGGGAAGGGTTGGTGTTTGACCAGGAAAGGTAATTTACACTGAAAATACATAAAATTCTCCACTGATGAGTAGCTAGATCAAGTTTAGATACTTTAAAACATGATTGAGTTGAAGAACATGATCACATTTAACTGCTGTGTGGCCTGTGCTATAGAAAAGGTCCAAAGAGATGGAAGGGCTCCCTTAGTGCATGAGGAGAGCTCCTAAGCTGAGGTTCAGAACAAAGCTGCTCTTTTGCAAACACTCCAGCTGATGCTGCTGCTTGGATAATCTGACTTTTCCATCAGTGGGGCTGGGATTTCTCTGGGGCTCTGCTCATCCCAACTCTTTCCATTTGTTCAGCAGCTTCACAGTGGAGCCCTGCAGGGCTCTGGGAGTGCTCCCAGGAGAGTTTGCCATGGAAGAAGAAGCATTTCCATGCTGCCTCTTGCACTGCTTTGAGGTAACACACCAGGCATCTCCACTTTAATGCTGAGAGTGTTTTTAGTGAAGGAAGCCTGATGGAATGAATTAGGGAAGACAAGTGGTGTGGGGTTCCCTTTCAATGGATTTCTGTCAAAGTGTATTCTGAAGTTGTTTAAATGGGTAATTTTCCCTTATTGGCTGTGTTTCAACTGGGGGAATCCCCATTCAGCTGCAATGTTGAGGGGATCAATGGAAAGAAACCCTGCCTTGGCCATTATTTCAGGGCTATCAATGGATGGGGAATCCCCATTTTCCTGCTGAAACAGATCAGGGAACACCCTTTGTGATGGGATTTTATAGGTTTGAAATGAGAGCAAATCTTCAATTTTCATAATCTTTCAGTTTACATTGACAAGGAATCTCTGTTGTGCCTTCTTTTTAGGGTTGAAATTGGTAGAAACCCCCACTGATTCCATCATTTGAGGGATTTATATTGCAGGGGAAAAAAAGGTGGCACAAAAGGGTAGCAAAAAAAAAGGAGGAAAAAAGTGGGTAGAAAAGGGTGGGAAAAGAAGGTATCAAAAACAGGTGGCAAAAAAAGGCAGAATAAAAAATGGAGGGGAAAAAGCAGCAAAAAAGTGGGGAAAAAAGGCAGCAGAAAAGGCAGGGAAGAGTGAAAAAATGGAGATGGCATAATGGTGAAAAGGTGACATTCAGGAAGCAGGAAAGCTCTGGAAAGGTGAGGAGAAAAGGGTGCGAAACATGAGAGGAAAAATGGTGGGAAATATGAAGGGAAAAAGCAGGACCTCAGAGACACCCCCAGAGCTCAGGCCCCCTCCCCAATCCCACAGACACCCCCAGGTACCCCCAGAGAGCCCCTGCAAAGCCCACAGACACCTGGGCCTGGATTCCTGCAGGAACACTCGGGAACAACCGGGCTCCTTGCAGCGGGATGGAAACAACGGCCAGGGCTGGCAATGTGTGCCCACTGTGCTGCCAGGCTGGGAATCAGCTGGGTGGGGCCGTGCCATGGCAAAGGCTCCTCAACAACTGCCAGGTTTGTGGGCTCCAGCTGGAGCTGAGAAGCAAAGGGATTAGTGCAGGCAGGAGAACATCCCATCATGGGCACTCCTGCAGAGTGGGCATGTTTGGAACAGAGCCTCTCCTTCAGCAGGCCAACGCTCCCAGATGGAAATTGCCAAGGGCACGAGGCTGGGAAGTGAAGAGCAGAGCTGCTGTGAAGGTAAAGCTCAGTTCATTCAGAGAGATCACACAGGTCCCTTGAGCACTGTTACAGGTAGGAAGCAGAAAATGAGAGATTGCCAGGAAAGCCTTTGTAGTTTGGTGGGGAAAAGGAGTCATGACAGACAATGGCTGCAGGGATGGTGATCCAAATTAGTTCTGAGCAGATTTCCCTTTTTATAAATTGGTGAGGGTTATTAACCTTACCTGCAGTTATAAGGCCAAACAGTTTTGGAACATATTCTAGTTTAATCCAGCTGTCCTCCATGCTGCATACTCACAGCAGCCATATTGAACTGTCATATGATGTGTGAATTTGCCTCTGTCCCTATCCCAAATGTCATCCTTCCTGGGTTTCCGGCTTCTTTTTAACATGCTAGTAAATCTTCTGCATCCCTCTGCAGTATTTCATGGGTAAAAACACTGAAGAGCACAACCTAGAGGATGCTACTCCAGCTGAGCACAGGGAGCAGTGGGAAAGGATGTTAGATCAGCATTTTCTGTCCTGTGCTGATCCTGTTCTCCCTGGGAGGGAGCTGGGAAATCCGTATTTCTGCTGCTGTGCTCTTCCTGATGTTTGTCACAGCTGATGCCAACCCCATTTTCCCAGTGTAATGATGATTCTGGATATCTCTGAGTGTACCTGCTGGCCTTGGAAATAGCCCTGATGGTTATTAAGGAAAAGGCAAGTCCCACCATTTCTGTGTGGAAACAGAAACGTGTGGCCGTCCCTCAGTGCAGCTCTTTTAGTGACAGTGGTTGGTGGCCATTCCTGGAGCAGTTCTGTTATCATTTTTTCTTGTACCATTCTATTTTATTCCCTTCACAATTCCCACCCTTTCCCATTGCTCACTTCTTACCCAGCACTGCCCCAAAGGTCCCTGGGTGCAGCTCTTTTAGAGACCAGGGCCCGTCCCAACAGGGGCTGCTGCAGCCAGGGCAGGGGCAGGGTGAGACACATCACAGCACTGGTGGTGCTTGGAGACTGTTGGCTTTTGCAGTTCAGGCAGATCAAATTAATCTCAATTGCCAGAGATTTCCACCACCTGCTACTTCTCCCCTCTTTTCCTGCATGGATTTGACAGTTCTTCCTTTCCTCCCACAGAGCTGGAAAGCAAAATGCCTGCCTGCCCCATGGCCATCCCCACCACCTTGTCCCTCTTTCTCTCCCCTTTACTTTCTCCCCCCTCCTCCTCTCCGTGCCAGCTCCAGCAAAGCCATTTCACCCCCTGGCACCAGCTGCCTCCTGTCCCTCGCTCCCATTTTGCCCACTCTGAACTCCTGGAGCCGCCTGCCCGCGGAGCCGGAGCCGCCGTGGGGCCGGGTGATGGTGCAGGGAATGCTGGCAGGGATTCTTGGGCTGGGCTGGGCCAGGCCAGGTGCCCGGGGCCAGCAAAAGCGCTCTGAGCCTCTGCTCCTGCCCCTGGGCAGGCAACAGAACACAGCAGGAAAGGCTCGGGGCTCTCAAGAAAGGCAGCCAGAGATCTCTCAGCCATCATGGGCAGAACAGGCCCGGAGTGGGGAAATTAAATTTAATTGAATTTATTATCAAACAAATCAGAGCAAGGGAATGAGATGTACACCAAGTCCTAACAGTGCACCTTCTCCACACTCTTCTCTCCTTCCTGGGCTTCACTTTGTCCCCAGTTCCCTCCCTCCCTCCTCCCCACACAGTGGCACAGAGGGATGGGGGTTACAGTCATCTGATGTCACTGCTTCTCCCTCAGAGAGACAAATCCTTGTCCTGCCCCAGCCTGGGATTCCTCCCACCAGAGGACAGTCAGATCCTTCACAGCAGACAGACAGATAGACAGACAGACAGCAGACTATTCTCCACAGTCAAGTGCTTGACGCCAAAAGTGGGATTCCTGCTCAGCACATGTCAGCGGTTCCTCCTTTTCCAAAGAAAGTCCCAAAGTGTCACATTCAGACCAGTTGGTGATGATTCCCAAGAGCCCAGGCACATTTGGATTTCCCATTGGAGCTTGTTGTGCCATGAGGGCAATGCACTCACTGCAGGCAGCATCGGTGGCAGGATGGATTGCAGAGACTTTTCCTTTGCAGCCCCAGCCCAGCGCTGGCACTGGGCATGAAGAGGCACTGAGGTGACCCTGAGAGGAAGTGCAAGGCACAGGGTGCAGCTGAGGAAGGGCAGCGCTGGGCTGGGCTCAGAGGTGAAGCTGGCACTGCCCAGCGTGGAGAAGGTCCTTGTGCAGCCCCTGTTACAGAGGAGCTTGGGCCTTGCTGCAGACATACGGCTGTTCATTGGAGCAGCTGCCACTCCTGAACCTTTTCCCGTCAGCCAGGTACACACAGTCGGAATTGCCGAGGACAGGAACCCTGCAGGGAGGAGCAGAGTCAGCGCTGGCTGCCAGGGGAAGCCCTTGTGGCCCTGTGCCCCCAGGCCCTGCCCGGCTCCCCGGCACTCACCGGGAGCTGTAGCTGCTGCCGTCCCCCCAGTGCAGGCGCTCGCCCCGTCTGCGCAGCCCGAGCCAGAAATCGCCGTTCCCGCGGAGGCGGAAGAGCAAATCCTGCCCAGGAGAGAGGAGTGGGAGCTGCCCCAGCCCCTCGGGGGGACACGTGCCCGGGGCTCCCCCCGCACGCCGGGGCTCCTTCCCTGCAAGGCCCCGGCCCAGGGCTGCAGCCCCGGCCCTACGAGCACCCAGCCCGGCCCAGGAGCACCCCCAGGCTGCCCTCAGCCAGCCCACAGCGCCCGCAGCCCCTCACTCACCATGGCCTCCTCATCCTTGGCAATGGCCAGGGAGGCATTGAGCTCGGAGCACCATTCCTGACCCTGATCCCAGGTGCTGTAATCCCGGGAGAAGTAGTAGCAGACCCCATTGTAGCCCACCCAGCCACGGGGACAGCCCAGAACCAGCGGCGCAGTCGCAGGTGTGACTGGAACCTGTGGTGCTGCAGGGGGAAGAGGAGAAGGTCTGAGGATTCCCCTGTGCAGGGAGCAGGGAGCCCGCTCTGCCCCGAGGGGCTGGGCCCAGGCTGCTGCCCCTCCCTTACCTGCCAGCACAGCCAAGGCCACCCCCAGAGCCAGCACCAGCAGCAGGAGCAGCAGAATCAGCAGCGCCGTGCCCACGGGATGGCACCTGAACCGTTCACCTGGAGCAGGAAAGAGCTGCTGGCTGCCAGAAGCAGAGGCGGCCCTGCAATCTGCTCAGCCCATGGCCAGGGAGCAGAGCAGGGAGCCCTGAGCCAGTGTGGCCCTCGCTCAGCTGGCAGCCAGAGAGCCAAGAGCCTGGCCCCAGGCAGGGACACAGCTGTGGGCACAGCCAGGGACACAGCTGTGGGGACAGGCTGCAGCAGGAGAACTGCACAGCCTTGGGGGCAGCTGGGGCTCTTGCTTCCAGCCACTGATGGGGCCCAGCAGAGCACCAGGCCTCTGCCAGACATCGGGAAACAGCCACACACCTGCCAGCCCTGGCCTTGGGAGGGGACACTGGCCCTGCCCTAGAGGCCACAGGGGTGGCCCTGCACTCACCCAGGAATCTTCTGAGGTTCCTTTTGTGGTCATTGTTGGTTGCTGATTTGCCCTGGGGATCCAGGGGCTCCCTCACACTCCCGTCACTGGTGCAGAATCCATTCTCCACATCTGCACTCACTGCACGCTCACAAGGGGCATCCCCCTGCTTATGCCCAGAGGCTTCTTGGCCCCCAGGCAAGTGTGGAACCGCGGCTGCTGGTCCCTCCTGGAGATGCTGGGGCTCATTCGCAACTCCACTCATGGTGCAGAGTTCACTCTTCTCCTGCGCACAGCCGCCATCAGGAGTGCTGGCAAAGCCTTTGGGAGCTCGGTCTCGGGAGCAGCTTCACAGCCACGCTGATGGCACCCTGAAAGGGACATGATGAGAGGTCACTGCTGGTGGGACCCCTGTGGGACACCGAGGCTCAGGCACAGACACCTCCCGCCCGAGCAGCGGCCCCAGCCCGGTGCCGCACGGCCGGGAACGGTGCCGGGCACGGAGCAGCCGCCTCCGTCCCACCGAGAGCAGCCGGGATGAGCCATCGCTGCCGCGGCACCGGCTCCATCCCGGCCAGCCGGGCAAGGAGCAGAGCGCGGGCAGCCGCTGCCTCGGCCATCCCAGCGCAGGGGGGACACGGGGGAAGCGGCACCAGGAACTCGCCAGAGCCCCCCGGCCCTCAGCGCGGCCCCTCGGCCCGCAGCGAGCCCCGAGCTGGGGCAGCACCGACCGCGGGTCCCACCTGGGCTGGAGCCGCCTCGCCGGGCTCCGGGTGCCGCCGCCGCTTCCCAGGTCCGTCACGACCTCGCCCCCCGCCGCTCCGGTCCCGTCCCGGTCACACCCACCGGCCCGGCACGGCCGGAGTCAGGTTCCGCTGTGGATGTGGGAGCGGGCTTTGCCCGTTTTGACCAATCACCGTCGGAAAGCAGCGAGGGTCCTGCGGTGATGGGCGAGCCGAGCCGCGGCGGGCGGAGATGGCGGGGCCGTGTAGCGCAGGGGGAGATCCCAGGAGCGCCTTCCCCGGGGACTGAGGTTCTTCTGCAGGGCCTCCGGCGTGGGTCCCTTTTCCTTAGCGCGGGGTTTTCGCACAGGACTCGCAGCCGCCGTCCCCTCCCACCGGGCCTTTGCAGCTCAGGCAGATAAACTGTACTCCAGCTCTCGACGATATCCACCTGTTCAGGTTTTGCACGGGAAGTATTTAAAAAAGTGATGCAAATTTGTTAGCTACTAAAAGCTGTACAGGCTTCTGAGACAGTAAAGACGAAATTAAGTCCCAAACAAGAGAGATAAAGAAATGCCGTAATTTTCATGCTAAAATCCTCTGATAAAACTATGGAAAAAAGACGTTTTTTCTCTATAACACTTTAAAGTATGGAGAGAAAGAATTCCAATTAATATCAAACAAAAGACTCCACAGCAAAGTAAGCAAATATGAAAATAACGGTAATCCTATAAAAAGTTGGAACAGAGAAAAAAGTAAAAAAATTCTGTGCCTCCAAGAAAAAAAATCTCTGTTCAGAGCGGGCAAAAAGGGAAGCCGGGCGGGCCCCGCCCCTTTCGCAGACGCGGCACGGGCAGGCCCAGCCCTGCCAGCAGCCCGGCCGCACGCACGGCGTGGCTCCGCTCCCCGCACTGCCGCTGCTCACAGCCTCCTTTCCGCCAGCCCTGTCCCCGTTCGGCCGCTCCTGCCGCTGCCCGCGCTTGTGAGAGCATCACTGCCGGCCCGGCTCGGCTTGCGGCGGCCTCGCCCGTGAAACGGGAGCTGCTGGTCCGGAGCAGCTGCGGCTCGAAGTCCGTCTGCTGAGGGCCGAGAAGCAGCAGCCCCGGCCTGCTCACCACTGTGTCCCGCATTCTTCCCTGCCCCGGCGCCTCGGAGCCCGGGCACAGCGAGCGCCGGCACGGCCGCTGGGGCTCCCTGGCTGGGAACGGGGAATCGGCACATGGAACTCGCCAAAACCCCGAGCGGGGGCAAAACCGACCGCGAGTCGCACCTGTGCTCAATCCGCCTCCAGCCTCCGCCATCCTCTTGCGGGGCTGCGAGCGCTACCGCCGCTCCGGTTTCGACTATTAATAGGCGCCGCTACTGCCGCCTCCGTTTTAAGCCGACAGCGCTGTGGGAGGGATTTTGGCCGTTTGAGCAATCAGCGGCGGGGGCTGAACCACGTGAGGCTGCGAGTCGCGCCCGTTTTGCTCCCCGACCCGGCCCCGGCCCCTCTCCCAGCGCTCCCCGCCGCCTTCTCCGGGATCGGTTCCTTCCCCGTTCTGGCGCCTCCCGTCGCTGCCGGCCCGGATTCGGGATCTGAGCCCGAGTCCCTTTGGCTCGGCTGGGCGCGGTGCGAACCCGCTGCGGTGTCGGCGGGCGCGGGGCTGCCCCGCCTCACGCCTCACCCCGGGCGGGTCCCAGCTCGGCTTTCCCCTCGCTGCCGCCGGGGCTCTCCCCGCTCCCGGGGCTCGGCTTTGCCCGCCGGCTCCGCCTGGCCCCGGGCGAACTCACTCCCCCCGTGGCTCCCCCTGCGGCGGGGCGAACCCCGGCATTTGCCGGGAGGGCTCGGACTGCCCCTGGCTGCTGAAGCCTCACGCTCCGTGTCCTGGAATGCCGTAAACATGTGCTGAAATGCTTATTTAAAGTTAATCTTGAGTTTTTCTTGAACTCTTGATTTCTCTGAGAATTGTTACTGGAGAGATTCAAAGCGCTAAATCCAGTTCCTTATTGTTATATGTAGCATAACACAATCTAATTCCTTTAACAGAAATGCTGATAACATGCAATATATTAGGCATGTTACACTAAATACAATCTCGAGAAGTTCCCGGTTTCTTGGACACTTTGCCAAATTCTACATCTTTGTTTTTTTGGTAGAGTTGCACTTTAAAACGTCTTAGTGAATTTATGGTTCCTTAAAATCTGCAGCTACCATGAGTTTTTCTCAATGTTAAATTACACAGGGTCAACGTATTTGCCACACTTCTGTAATCCCTCCAGTAAATCCATCAGGGCGTTATTTCAACCACGCTTCGTTCACATTTTCAGTGCCTTTTGGTATTAATACCAGCAGAATAAGTTACATTTTGTAGTACCCAGAACTTTTAAGGATATTGATTGATAGTTCAGTTCTGGTTTATTTGATTTTAGTGTTGGAAAAATTAAGCAAAGTTAGATCTGGTAATGTTATTTTTTATTACTCTATTGAGTTAGTTTTGTTGAGTCATTTATGTCGAGGTGGATTTCCGTCAAGTTTGAGTGTTGCTGACTTTGGACAAGGTCAAGGTTAAGTCTTCTTCACTTTAAGCCTTTTCATGTTCCATTCCAGTTTTGTTTAGATCAATTTTTTTCAGTATTAAAGATGTAACTTTAAGTTCTTTTAAGTAGTATCTCTAATGCTACTGAGGTGCAGTATTGAGGTGCACCTCAATGTTGCTGAGGTGACATTGTATTCCACAGCAATTAATTTTAAGTACTAAGTTAATTTTGTTTAAATATATTTCTCTACATTGCAAGATGGAGTTATTTCCTTCTAGAGATAAGACAGATCCCACTGAAACAGCTGTGATGAAACACTGACAAACACCTGCTTTTGGACAGAAGAAGATACAGTTTGTTGGGCCCTTGATCCTCTCACAGACTGCACAGGTGTCAGTGCTGCACTGCCTGACAGGATCAGTGATTGTGATCTCTTCTGGTTTATCTTCCACAGATAACACAGGAGAGTGGGTGCTTGTTCCACATGATGGCTGTTATCCATTGTAAGCTGTTCAGTGTTTCATTGCTGTGGATACAGGAATGCTGGAAGAATATTGTCTCCAATTCCTGAGACAGTCACTGCTGATGTATCGGTTCCATCGTGTGAATTCACTCATTTTTATAGCAGGCATTATTCATAAGACACCATGACCTTATTTATAGCTGGCTTTTCATGAACTGTGACATATCTTTGTGTGACTATCCACAAGACATGGTGTCAGTTTGGGATCTCTCTTTTTTGTTCCCCAGCTGCAGATGCATCTCTTTGAACAGGCTGTCTGCAGCCGTGCCCTGCACTGCCTGCTCAGCCTTTCGTCCCTTCTCTTGTTCCTTCCACAGGGTTGCTGTGCCTTGAGCCAGGGCTGTCTCATGATTTTCCTGTGTTTTCAGAGTTCCAGGATGAGATCTCTGGGCTCTGTCAAAAGCCTCATCTGAGCTGAGGCTCCTGTGCTCTTTCCTGACCCTTTTGTGACCCATCCTGATGGGACAGGGCTGTGACCTGCTGAGGGCAAGGCTGCTCCTGCTCTGGGGGAATCAGACACAGCCCCAGGTATTCTCACAGAAGGGGATTTTCTCCCAGTTTAGCCTCCTAAAATGAAGGGAAATGCAGCCTCCCTCTTCAATTTCTCTCAACAAAGACCATTCTGGGGGCTTTTGCCTCAATGGAGGCTCCCCCTTGATGGAACTCTTACAGTGGCACATCAAGAGCCGCCTCCGAGCTCCGATCAGAGCCGCCGGTCCCGGCCGCTGCCGCCGCAGGGGGAAGCCCATCTGGGTGGGAGGGATTTTGGCCGTGTTGGACAAACAGCGCCCAGGGAACAGCGAGGGGCGGGGAGGAGAGGAGGGGAGCGAGGGAGCCTGGTCTGGGATCACATCAGAGGGAACGCGTTTGGCAGGGACCCGGAGAAGCTGGAACGCAGACTGGGTGGTGATAAATACAAACAGATGTTGTGCAGGGATCCCGAGCACACAAGAAGGAGCCTGATCGGCGTCCGAAGCGCTCGTGGGGTCTTTCCAGGGCGCAGCAATCACAGCTTGTGAGTCAGCCATCCAGGGACTGAACTTTGTTAGTTATTGTTTGTAAATGGAGATGGGCTGGTTGGAGGCCTCCCGGGGCACGGTGATCACGAAATTACAGTGTTCTCAATATTTGGTGATATCAGGAGGAACATCAATAAAATTTTTACATTGGATTTCCAGAGGGCAGATTTGGGCCTGTTTAGGAGACTTATTCAGAAAGTTCTTTGGGAAGCAGCCCTTGAAAACAAAGGAGATCAGGAACGGTGGGCATGCTTCAAAACAGAGATCTTGAGGGCACAGGAACAGACTGTCCCTGTGTGTCAAAAAACGACTCAATGAGGAAAACTTCCAGCCTGGACGGGCAACGAGGTTTTGAAGGAACTTAGGGATAAAAGGAGGACGTATAATCTTTGGAAGGAGGGTCAGGTATATTTAAGGGGGTTGCCAGGGTATGTAGGGAAAAGTCAAAGTGGCTAAACCTCAATTTGAACTTAATTTGGAAACTTTTGTAAAGTATACTAAAAACTGTTTTTATAAATATATAAATGGCAAAAGGACAGATAGGACCAGCTTTTGTTCTCTTTTGGATGTAGGAGGAACTCAGTAACTGCTGATGAGCAGAAGGCAGAGGTGCTCAATGCCTTCTTTGCCTCAGCCTTGAGCAGGAACACACCTTGTCCTCAGGCCAAGTGTCCTCCTGGGCTGGTGGATGGTGCCAGGGAGCAGAATGGGCCCCCTGTTACCCAGGAGGAGGCAGTCAGAGAACTGCTGAGCTGCTTGGATGTTCCTGAATCTGTGGGCCCAGAGGGGATCCAGCCCAGGGGGATGAGGGAGCTGAGATGAGCTTGGGAAGCTGCTCTCCATCATTTACCAACAGCCCTGGCTCACTGGGGAGGCTCCAGATGGCTGGAAACTGGAATGTGACACCCATCCACAACAAGGGTGGGAAGGAGGATCCTGGCAATTCCAGGCCAGTCAGCCTGACCTCAGTGCCCAGTCAGGTCATGGAGCAGTTCCTATTGATTCCAGCAGGCAGCACTTCCAGGATGGCCAGGGTGTCAGAGCAGCCAGCAGGGGTTTGGGAGGGCTGGGGCGTGTTGGACCAAGCTGGTCTCCTTCCATGAGCAGGTGACCCTGCTGGGGGTGCAGGAAAGGCTGTGCCTGTGTCTGTCTGGGCTCCAGCAAGGCCTTTGGCAGTGTCTCCCACAGCTCCCTCCTGGAGAAGCTGCAGCCCAGGGCTGGGACAGGAGCACTCTGTGCTGGGCTCAGCCCTGCCTGGATGGCCCAGGGAGTGGTGCTGAGGGGGCTGCACCCAGCTGGGGCCAGGCACCAGGGCTGTCCCTCAGGGCTCTGTGCTGGGGCCAGCTCTGCTCAGTGTTTGCACTGACCCCATGGATGAGGGGAGTGAGGCTTTCATTAGTGAATCTGCAGAGGACTCTGATCTGGGAGCTGTGTCCATCTGTGGGAAGGTAGGAGGGCTCTGCAGGGAGACCTGGAACTGTTGGATGGGTGGGCAGAGTCCAAGGAGATGGAGTTTAATAAATCCAAGTGCCCGGTGCTGCATTTTGGCCACAATAACCCCTGCAATACTCTGGGCTGGGGACGGCGTGGCTGGGCAGTGCCCAGGCAGAAAGGGACCTGGGGGTGCTGGTGACAGCGGCTGGACATGAGCCAGCAGTGTGTCCTGGTGGCCAGGAAGGCCCAGGGCTCCTGGCCTGGGTCAGGGATGGTGTGGCCAGAGGAGCAGGGAGGTCATTCTGCCCCTGTGCCTGGCCCTGGTGAGGGCACACCTGCAGTGCTGTGTCCAGCTCTGGCCCCTCAGCTCGGGAAGGACGTTGAGGCGCTGGAGCGCGTCCAGAGGGGGCAACGAGGCTGGAGAGGGGCTGGGAACACAAACCCTGTGAGGAACCCCTGAGGGAGCTGGGGGTGCTCACCCTGGAGAAAAGGAGACTCAGGGGTGCCCTCATCACTCTCCACAGCTCCTGAAAGGTGCCTGTGCTCAGCTGGGGCTGGGCTCTTTCTCCAGGCAGCACTGACACAACCAGAGGACACAGCCTTAACCTGCACCAAGGGAAATAGAGGTTGGATATTAGGAATAAGTTTTTTTACATTCAGAGTGATAATGAACTGGAATGGTCTCCCCAGGGAGGTGGTGGAGTCACCATCCCTGGATGTGTTTCAAACCAGCCTGGATGTGGCACTGGGTGCCAGGGTTTAGTTCAGCTGTTGGGGCTGGGTTGGACTCGATGATCTGGGAGGTCTCTTGCAACACAACCCGGTGATTCTGTGATTCTGTGAGCGCGGGCAGCCGCTGCCTCGGCCGTCCCAGCGCAGGGGGGACACGGGGGAAGCGGCACCAGGAACTCGCCGGAACCCCCCGGCCCTCAGCGCGGTCCCTCCGCCCGCAGCGAGCCCCGAGCTGGGGCAGCACCGACCGCGGGTCCCACCTGGGCTGCAGCCGCCGACTCTGGCTGTACGTCTTTAATGGGGTGGGGGGTTGGGGTCTGGATTTTAGGTAATCAGCGCACGGGGAAACAGTTCTCTACAGCGCTGAAAGGTGCTGTGGTGTCCTGTGTGGCGAGTGCTTTAAGTTGTTTCACGTTCCGATTTGTGCTCTAGATTGCTGGCCGCCGGCCAGAAGGTTTTACAAAGGCAAGTCAGTAGAGATTCCCGGTTTTCTGGGCGTGTTTCTAGAGCGCATGAGTCACAGCTGATGACGGAGCCTTGGTGGGGCGAGATTTGGTGAGGATTGTGGTTTGTAAAAGGAGATGGGCTGCTGGGAGATTGTGGGAATGTTAGTTATTAGAAGCTGGAAAAATACTGTGTTTAGCCTTCTGATCTGAGTTTTTGCACCTGCGAAAACACTGTGTCCTTGGACATCGCTGGGTGTGATAACGAGGAGTCAGAGAGACGTGGGAAAGAGAATGTGAGCTAAAAGAATAAAGAAAAGTTGATATATAGCTTAACGAATAGAATGTTTAGTTTACAGAATATGCATGAGCTCATTAACACTATTATAGAAGTATGTAACCTAGATCAATAAATTAGAGAACCAATGATCATCAACCCCGAAGATGTGCACGTCTCCCCTTCGCCTTCCTCAAATAGTAGATTTTCCTTAAATAGTGATTTCTTTTTACAGGAGATGTGCAGGTTAGAGGTCTCCTAGAGCATGGAGATCATGAAATTACAGTGTTCTTGATATTTGATGATATCAGGAGGAACATCAATAAAGTTTTTACATTAGACTTCCTGAGGGCAGACTTTGGCATATTCAGGAGAATTATTCAGAGTGTTCCTTGGGAAGCAGCCCTTGAAAACAAAGGAGTTCAGGAACGGTGGGCATGCTTCAAAACAGAGATCTTGAGGGCACAGGAACAGACTGTCCCTGTGTGCCCAAAGAGGAGTCAGCAAGGCAAACGTCCAGCCTGGATGGGCAGCAATGTTTTGAAGAAATTTAGGAATAAAAGGAAGGTCAGGTTTCTCAAGAAGTATTTAAGGCAGTGCCTGTGGTATGGAGGGAAAAAATTAAGGAGGCCAAAACTCAGTTTGAACTTAATTTGGCAACTTTTGTAAAGGATACTAAAAACTGTTTTTACAAATATATTAATGGCAAAAGGACAGGTAGGACCAGCTTTTGTTCTCTTTTGGATCCAGGAGGGAGGTCAGTAACTGCTGATGAGCAGAAGGCAGAGGTGCTCAATGCCTTCTTTGCCTCAGCCTTGAGTGGGAACACACCTTGTCCTCAGGCCAAGTGTCCTCCTGGGCTGGTGGATGGTGCCAGGGAGCAGAATGGGCCCCCTGTTACCCAGGAGGAGGCAGTCAGAGAACTGCTGAGCTGCTTGGATGTTCCTAAATCTGTGGGCCCAGAGGGGATCCAGCCCAGGGGGATGAGGGAGCTGAGATGAGCTTGGGAAGCTGCTCTCCATCATTTACCAACAGCCCTGGCTCACTGGGGAGGTTCCAGATGGCTGGAAGCTGGAATGTGACACCCATCCACAACAAGGGTGGGAAGGAGGATCCTGGCAATTCCAGGCCAGTCAGCCTGACCTCAGTGCCCAGTCAGGTCATGGAGCAGTTCCTATTGATTCCAGCAGGCAGCACTTCCAGGATGGCCAGGGTGTCAGAGCAGCCAGCAGGGGTTTGGGAGGGCTGGGGCGTGTTGGACCAAGCTGGTCTCCTTCCATGAGCAGGTGACCCTGCTGGGGGTGCAGGAAAGGCTGTGCCTGTGTCTGTCTGGGCTCAGCAAGGCCTTTGGCAGTGTCTCCCACAGCTCCCTCCTGGAGAAGCTGCAGCCCAGGGCTGGGACAGGAGCACTCTGGGCTGGGCTCAGCCCTGGCTGGGTGGCCCAGGGAGTGGTGCTGAGGGGGCTGCACCCAGCTGGGGCCAGGCACCAGGGCTGTCCCAGGGGCTCTGTGCTGGGGCCAGCTCTGCTCAGTGTTTGCACTGACCCCATGGATGAGGGGAGTGAGGCTTTCATTAGTGAATCTGCAGAGGACTCTGAGCTGGGAGCTGTGTCCATCTGTGGGAAGGTAGGAGGGCTCTGCAGGGAGACCTGGAACTGTTGGATGGGTGGGCAGAGTCCAAGGAGATGAAGTTTAATAAATCCAAGTGCCCAGTGCTGCATTTTGGCCACAATAACCCTGCAATGCTCTGGGCTGGGGACGGCGTGGCTGGGCAGTGCCCAGGCAGAAAGGGACCTGGGGGTGCTGGTGACAGCGGCTGGACATGAGCCAGCAGTGTGTCCTGGTGGCCAGGAAGGCCCAGGGCTCCTGGCCTGGGTCAGGAATGGTGTGGCCAGAGGAGCAGGGAGGTCATTGTGCCCCTGTGCCTGGCCCTGGTGAGGCCACACCTGCAGTGCTGTGTCCAGCTCTGGCCCCTCAGCTCGGGAAGGACGTTGAGGCGCTGGAGCGCGTCCAGAGGGGGCAACGAGGCTGGAGAGGGGCTGGGAACACAAACCCTGTGAGGAACCCCTGAGGGAGCTGGGGGTGCTCACCCTGGAGAAAAGGAGACTCAGGGGTGCCCTCATCACTCTGTACAGCTCCTGAAAGGTGCCTGTGCTCAGCTGGGGCTGGGCTCTTTCTCCAGGCAGCACTGACAGAACCAGAGGACACAGCCTTAACCTGCACCAAGGGAAATAGAGGTTGGATATTAGGAATAAGTTTTTTTACATTCAGAGTGATAATGAACTGGAATGGTCTCCCCAGGGAGTTGGTGGAGTCACCATCCCTGGATGTGTTTAAGAACAGCCTGGATGTGGCACTGGGTGCCAGGGTTTAGTTCAGCTGTTGGGGCTGGGCTGGACTCGATGATCTTGGAGGTCTCTTGCAACCCAACCCGGAGATTCTGTGATTCTGTGACCGCGGGCAGCCGCTGCCTCGGCCATCCCAGCGCAGGGGGGACACGGGGGAAGCGGCACCAGGAACTCGCCAGAACCCCCCGGCCCTCAGCGCGGTCCCTCCGCCCGCAGCGAGCCCCGAGCTGGGGCAGCACCGACCGCGGGTCCCACCTGGGCTGGAGCCGCCTCCGAGCTCCGGGTGCCGCCGCAGCTTTGAGGCGATTTGATCAATCAAATGCGGGAACGCAGCCAATCGTGGCGCGCCCGTTTTGCTCCCCGACCCGGCCCCGGCCCCTCTCCCAGCGCTCCCCGCCCCTTCTCCGGGATCGGTTCCTTCCCCGTTCTGGCGCCTCCCGTCGCTGCCGGCCCGGACCGGGGGATCTGAGCCCGAATCCCTCTGGCTCGGCTGAGCGCGGTGCGAACCCGCTGCGGTGTCGGCAGGCGCGGGGCTGCCCCGCCTCACGCCTCACCCCGGGCGGGTCCCAGCTCGGCTTTCCCCTCGCTGCCGCCGGGGCTCTCCCCGCTCCCGGGGCTCGGCTTTGCCCGCCGGCTCCGCCTGGCCCCGGGCGAACTCACTCACCCCGTGGCTCCCCCTGCGGCGGGGCGAACCCCGGCATTTGCCGGGAGGGCTCGGACTGCCCCTGGCTGCTGAAGCCTCACGCTCCGTGTCCTGGAATGCCGTAAACATGGGCTGAAATGCTTCTTTAAAGTTAATCTTGTGTTTTTCGTGAACTCTGATTTCTCTGACAATTGTTACTCGAGAGATTCAAAGCGGTGAATGCATTGCATTATTTTTTTCTGTGCAGTGTAACACAGTCGAATTTCTTTAACCGAAACGCTGATAATATTTACCATATGGTATTATACTAAATACAATCTCGAGAAGCTCCTGCTTTGTTGGACAGTTTGCCAAATTCTGCCTTGATATTTCTTTAGGTACAATTGCACTTTAAAAGTTCTTAGTAAATTTATGGTTCCTTAAAATTTGCAGCTACCACAAGTTTTATCAATGTTAAATTACATCGGGTCAAGACATTTGTCACACTTCTCTAATCGCTCCAGTAAATCCATCAGGCCGTTATTTCAACCACACTTTGTTCACATTTTCAGTGCCTTTTGGTAGTAATAGTATCAGAATAAGTTACATTTTGTAGTACCCAGAACTTCTAAGGATATTTATTGATTGTTAGTTGCGTTATGTTTTATTTCAATATGATTTTAGAGTTGGCAAGATTAAGCAAAGCTATGTCTGAGTATCGTTAAACTATGTTTTATTACTCTATTGAGTTAATTTTGTTAAGAGTCATTTAGGTCGAGGCGGATTTCTGTCAGGTTTGAGCGTTGCTGAGCTTGGATGAGGTCAAGATTCAGTCTCCTTCACTTTAAGCCATTTCATGTTCTATTCCAGTTTTATTATGATCAATTTTTTGTTTGGTACTGAAGATGTAACTATAATGCATCAGCAGTATAACTAAAAACCTCTAATGCCACTGAGGTGACATTGAATTCCACTGCAATTGATTTGAAGCCCAATGTCAATTTTGTTTAAATATGCTTGTTTACATTGCAAGATGGAGTTATTTCCTTCTAGAGACAAGACAGATCCCACTGAAACAGCTGTGATGAAACACTGACAAACACCTGCTTTTGGACAGAAGAAGATACAGTTTGTTGGGCCCTTGATCCTCTCACAGACTGCACAGGTGTCAGTGCTGCACTGCCTGACAGGATCATTGATTGTGATCTCTTCTGGTTTATCTTCCACAGATAACACAGGAGAGTGGGTGCTTGTTCCACATGATGGCTGTTATCCATTGTAAGCTGTTCAGTGTTTCATTGCTGTGGATACAGGAATGCTGGAAGAATATTGTCTCCAATTCCTGAGACAGTCACTGCTGATGTATCGGTTCCATCATGTGAATTCACTCATTTTTATAACAGGCATTATTCATAAGACACCATGACCTTATTTATAGCTGGCTTTTCATGAACTGTGACATATCTTTGTGTGACTATCCACAAGACATGGTGTCAGTTTGGGATCTCTCTTTTTTGTTCCCCAGCTGCAGATGCATCTCTTTGAACAGGCTGTCTGCAGCCGTGCCCTGCACTGCCTGCTCAGCCTTTCGTCCCTTCTCTTGTTCCTTGCACAGGGTTGCTGTGCCTTGACCCAGGGCTGTCTCATGATTTTCCTGTGTTTTCAGAGTTCCAGGATGAGATCTCTGGGCTCTGTCAAAAGCCTCATCTGAGCTGAGGTTCCTGTGGTCTTTCCCGACGCTTTTGTGACACATCCTGATGGGACAGGGCTGTGACCTGCTGAGGGCAAGGCTGCTCCTACTCTGTGGCAATCAGACACAGCTCCAGGTATTCTCACAGAAGGGGATTTTCTCCCAGTTTAGCCTCCTAAAATGAAGGGAAATGCAGCTTCCCTCTTCAATTTCTCTCAACAAAGACCATTCTGGGGGCTTTTGCCTCAATGGAGGCTCCCCCTTGATGGAACTCTTACAGTGGCACATCAAGAGCCGCCTCCGAGCTCCGATCAGAGCCGCCGGTCCCGGCCGCTGCCGCCGCAGGGGGAAGCCCATCTGGGTGGGAGGGATTTTGGCCGTGTTGGACAAACAGCGCCCAGGGAACAGCGAGGGGCGGGGAGGAGAGGAGGGGAGCGAGGGGGCCTGGTCTGGGATCACGTCGGAGGGAACGCGTTTGGCAGGGACCCGGAGAAGCTGGAACGCGGACTGGGTGGTGATAAATACAAACAGATGTTGTGCAGGGATCCCGAGCACACAAGAAGGAGCCTGGTCGGCGTCCGAAGCACTCGTGGGGTCTTTCCAGGGCGCAGCAATCACAGCTTGTGAGTCAGCCATCCAGGGACTGAACTTTGTTAGTTATTGTTTGTAAATGGAGATGTGCTGGTTGGAGGCCTCCCGGGGCACGGTGATCACGAAATTACAGTGTTCTCAATATTTGGTGATATCAGGAGGAACATCAATAAAATTTTTACATTGGATTTCCAGAGGGCAGATTTGGGCCTGTTTAGGAGACTTATTCAGAAAGTTCTTTGGGAAGCAGCCCTTGAAAACAAAGGAGATCAGGAACGGTGGGCATGCTTCAAAGCAGAGATCTTGAGGGCACAGGAACAGACTGTCCCTGTGTGTCAAAAAACGACTCAATGAGGAAAACTTCCAGCCTGGACGGGCAACAAGGTTTTGAAGAAACTTAGGGATAAAAGGAAGGTCCGGTGTAGCCGTAGGCTGCAGTCTCAATTGTAGTTGTATTAATAGTAGTCATATCCATTGTCTCATATCTTCTCAGGGGTTCCTCGTGGCCCGGTCTTCACCACACTGACTACATCCTCAGCAGGCTGTTCTTGCTTCTTCGAGGCTGCCTCAGGGTTCTGCCTGATAGGGAAACCCAGCCCCCTTTTATCCCAGCTATCCCTGCTAGCCACAGCTGCACCCAATTAAGGACATTGGGGGATGAGGGAGCTGGCAGATGAGCTTGGGAAGCTGCTCTCCATCATTTACCAACAGCCCTGACTCACTGGGGAGGCTCCAGATGGCTGGAAGCTGGAATGTGACACCCATCCACAACAAGGGTGGGAAGGAGGATCCTGGCAGTTCCAGGCCAGTCAGCCTGACCTCAGTGCCCAGTCAGGTCATGGAGCAGTTCCTATGGATTCCAGCAGGCAGCACTTCCAGGATGGCCAGGGTGTCAGAGCAGCCAGCAGGGGTTTGGGAGGGCTGGGGCGTGTTGGACCAAGCTGGTCTCCTTCCATGAGCAGGTGACCCTGCTGGGGGTACAGGAAAGGCTGTGCCTGTGTCTGTCTGGGCTCCAGCAAGGCCTTTGGCAGTGTCTCCCACAGCTCCCTCCTGGAGAAGCTGCAGCCCAGGGCTGGGACAGGAGCACTCTGGGCTGGGCTCAGCCCTGCCTGGATGGCCCAGGGAGTGGTGCTGAGGGGGCTGCACCCAGCTGGGGCCAGGCACCAGGGCTGTCCCAGGGGCTCTGTGCTGGGGCCAGCTCTGCTCAGTGTTTGCACTGACCCCATGGATGAGGGGATTGAGGCTTTCATTAGTGAATCTGCAGAGGACTCTGAGCTGGGAGCTGTGTCCATCTGTGGGAAGGTAGGAGGGCTCTGCAGGGAGACCTGGAACTGTTGGATGGATGGGCAGAGTCCAAGGAGATGAAGTTTAATAAATCCAAGTGCCCAGTGCTGCATTTTGGCCACAATAACCCCTGCAATACTCTGGGCTGGGGACGGCGTGGCTGGGCAGTGCCCAGGCAGAAAGGGACCTGGGGGTGCTGGTGACAGCAGCTGGACATGAGCCAGCAGTGTGTCCTGGTGGCCAGGAAGGCCCAGGGCTCCTGGCCTGGGTCAGGAATGGTGTGGCCAGAGGAGCAGGGAGGTCATTGTGCCCCTGTGCCTGGCCCTGGTGAGGGCACACCTGCAGTGCTGTGTCCAGCTCTGGCCCCTCAGCACAAGGAACTTGGCAGAACCCCCTCTGGGGCCCCCATGGCCCACAGAGACCCTGAGCTGAGGCACCACCGACCATGGGTCGCAGCTGGGCTGGAGCCGCCTCTGAACAAGAGAGGGAGAGGGAGAGGTTGCTCATGGCCCAAATAGACCACGTTAAGAAACCCCCCCAACCGCTGAAGCTGCTGAAGAACCGCAGCCCACGGGAAGCTGCTCCTGGAGGTCCCAACGGGCCCAGGCAGCTGCAGCCAGGGCAGGGGCACGGCAAGAAACATCACAACGCGGGTGGTGCTTGGAGTCTGTAAGGTTTACAGTTCAGGCTGATCAAATTAATCCCAATTGTCAGAGATTTCCACCACATGCTACTTCTCTCCTCCTTTCCTGCATGGATTTGACAGCTCTTGTTTTCCTCCCAAAGAGCTGGAAAGCAAAATGCCCGCCTGCCCCATGGCCATCCCTGGTGCCTTCCATCACTCCAGCCTTGTCCCTCTTTCTCTCCCCTTTACTTTGTAGCACTTTCTCCCTCCTCCTCCTCTCCGTGCCAGCTCCAGCAAAGCCATTTCACCCCCTGGCACCAGCTGCCTCCTGTCCCTCGCTCCCATTTTGCCCACTCTGAACTCCTGGAGCCACCTGCCCGCGGAGCCGGAGCCACCGTGGGGCCGGGTGATGGTGCAGGGAATGCTGGCAGGGATTCTTGGGCTGGGCTGGGCCAGGCCAGGTGCCCGGGGCCAGCAAAAGCGCTCTGAGCCTCTGCTCCTGCCCCTGGGCAGGCAACAGAACACAGCAGGAAAGGCTCGGGGGTCTCAAGAAAGGCAGCCAGAGATCTCTCAGCCATCAGGGGCAGAACAGGCCTGGACAGGGGAAATTGAATTTAATTGAATTTATTATTAAAAAATCAGAGCAATGGAATGAGATGTTCCCCAAATCCTGAAAATGCACCTTCTCCACACTCTTCTCTCCTTCCTGGGCTTCACTTGGTCCCCAGTTCCTTCCCTCCCTCCTCCCCAGACAGCGGCACAGAAGCATGAGGGTTGTAGTCACGTCGTGTCACTGCTTCTCCCTCAGGGTGACAAATCCTTTTCCTGCTCCAGCCTGGGATTCCTCCCACAGGAGGACAGTCAGATCCTTCACAGCAGACAGCAGACTATTCTCCACAGTCAGGTGCCTGATGCAGAAAGTGGGATTCCTGCTCAGCATGTGTCAGCTGCTCTTACTCCAATTCCAAGGACAGTTCACAAGTGCCACACTCAGGCCAGTTGGTGATGATTCCCAACAGCCCAAGCTGATTTGCATTTCCCATTGGAGCTTGTTGTGCCATGAGGGCAGTGCACTCACTGCAGGCAGCATCGGTGGCAGGATGGATTGCAGAGACTTTTCCTTTGCAGCCCCAGCCCAGCGCTGGCACTGGGCATGAAGAGGCACTGAGGTGACCCTGAGAGGAAGTGCAAGGCACAGGGTGCAGCTGAGGAAGGGCAGCGCTGGGCTGGGCTCAGAGGTGAAGCTGGCACTGCCCAGCATGGAGAAGGTCCTTGTGCAGCCCCTGTTACAGGGGAGCTTGGGCCTTGCTGCAGACATACGGCCGCTCACTGGAGCAGCTCCCACTCCTGAATCTCTCATCAGCCAGGTACACACACTCAGAATTGTCAAAGACGGGAACCCTGCAGGGAGGGGCAGAGTCAGCGCTGGCTGCCAGGGGAAGCCCTTGTGGCCCTGTGCCCCCAGGCCCTGCCCGGCTCCCCGGCACTCACCGGGAGCTGTAGCTGCTGCCGTCCCCCCAGTGCAGGCGCTCGCCCCGTCTGCGCAGCCCGAGCCAGAAATCGCCGTTCCCCGCGGAGGCGGAAGAGCAAATCCTGCCCAGGAGAGAGGAGTGGGAGCTGCCCCGGCCCCTCGGGGGGACACGTGCCCGGGGCTCCCCCCGCACGCCGGGGCTCCTTCCCTGCAAGGCCCCGGCCCAGGGCTGCAGCCCCCGGCCCTACGAGCACCCAGCCCGGCCCAGGAGCACCCCCAGGCTGCCCTCAGCCAGCCCACAGCGCCCGCAGCCCCTCACTCACCATGGCCTCCTCATCCTTGGCAATGGCCAGGGAGGCCCCGAGCGCGGAGCACCGTTCCTGACCCTGATCCCAGGTGCTGTAATCCCGGGAGAAGTAGTAGCAGACCCCCTTGTGCCCAACCCATTCAAAAGGACAGCAATGCAAATTCGCAGGTGTGACTGGAACCTGTGGTGCTGCAGGGGGAAGAGGAGAAGGTCTGAGGATTCCCCTGTGCAGGGAGCAGGGAGCCCGCTCTGCCCCGAGGGGCTGGGCCCAGGCTGCTGCCCCTCCCTTACCTGCCAGCACAGCCAAGGCCACCCCCAAAGCCAGCACCAGCAGCAGGAGCAGCAGAATCAGCACCGCCGTGCCCACGGGATGGCACCTGAACCATTCACCTGGAGCAGGAAAGAGCTGCTGGCTGCCAGAAGCAGAGGCGGCCCTGCAATCTGCTCAGCCCATGGCCAGGGAGCAGAGCAGGGAGCCCTGAGCCAGTGTGGCCCTCGCTCAGCTGGCAGCCAGAGAGCCAAGAGCCTGGCCCCAGGCAGGGACACAGCTGTGGGCACAGCCAGGGACACAGCTGTGGGGACAGGCTGCAGCAGGAGAGCTGCACAGCCTTGGGGGCAGCTGGGGCTCTTGCTTCCAGCCACTGATGGGGCCCAGCAGAGCACCAGGCCTCTGCCAGACATCGGGAAACAGCCACACACCTGCCAGCCCTGGCCTTGGGAGGGGACACTGGCCCTGCACTCACCCAGGGATCTTCTGAGGTTTCTTTTGTGTTCATTGTTGGTTGCTGATGTGCCCTGGGGATCCAGGGGCTCCCTCACACTCCCATCTCTGGTGCAGAATCCATTCTCCACATCTGCACTCACTGCACGCTCACAAGTGGCATCCCCCTGCTGATGCCCAGAGGCTTCTTGGGCCCCAGGCAAGTGTGGAACCGCGGCTGCTGGTCCCTCCTGGAGATGCTGGGGCTCCTCAACTCCACTAACGGAGCAGAGTTCACTCTTCTCCTGCTCACAGGCTCCATCGCTCTGCCCAGAACAAACAGCACCACGCTTTGGAGACATCAGGAGTGCTGGTGACAGATCCTTTGGTAGCTCGGCCTCGGGAACAGCTTTCCAGCCGCGCTGATGGCACCCTGCAAGGGACACGGTGAGAGGTCACTGCTGGTGCCGGCCCTGCGGGGCTCAGGAGGGCGGTGGCGGCTCTGGCTGCGCTGTCCCCGCTGCCCAGAGGGGCGGCAGCAGCTGCGGAGACAAGCGCAGCCTCCGGCAGCTCTCCGCTGGCCGCAGCCCCGGCCCCTGTGGCTCTGCAGCCGCTGCAGCCCAGCTCCGTGCCGGGCCGGGCGCTGACAGCGCCTGCGAGCTGCCGGCTGCTGCTGGCCCGGGGCAGCTGCGGCTCGGAGTCCGCCTGCCGAGGCCCGAGAAGCAGCAGCCCCGGCCTGCTCACCACTGTGCCCCGCATTCTTCCCTGCCCCGGCGCCTCGGAGCCCGGGCACAGCGAGCGCCGGCACGGCCGCTGGGGCTCCCTGCCCGGGCACACGGAGCGGCTCCTGGCACAGAGGGCAGCGCCGACAAGCCTCGGCCCCGGAGCGGGCAGCGTGCGCCGCTTTCTGCCCGCGCTCGGCGCCTGCAGCGCTCGGGGCTCTGAGGCACGTTCAAGTTCATCCCGTGCCAGCCCCGAGCCGGGCACGGACACCTCCCGCCCGAGCAGCGGCCCCAGCCCGGTGCCGCACGGCCGGGAACGGTGCCGGGCACGGAGCAGCCGCCTCCGTCGCACCGAGAGCAGCCGGGATGAGCCATCGCTGCCGCGGCACCGGCTCCATCCCGGCCAGCCGGGCAAGGAGGAGAGCGCGGGCAGCCGCTGCCTCGGCCATCCCAGCGCAGGGGGGACACGGGGGAAGCGGCACCAGGAACTCGCCAGAACCCCCCGGCCCTCAGCGCGGCCCCTCGGCCCGTAGCGAGCCCCGAGCTGGGGCAGCACCGACCGCGGGTCCCACCTGGGCTGGAGCCGCCGCCGAGCTCCGCCACCGCCTCGCCGGGCTCCGGACACCGCCGCCGCTCCGCAATGGGACAAACGCGCCGCCCGCCACTCCGGTCCCAGGCAGACACGTGGGGCTGCCGCTGCAGTTTTGAAGTTTCGGGGTGCGTAACGGTTTCCGACCTAATCTATCCTAATCTATCAGCGGTCGGGAGCGCAGCCAATCAGGGTGCGATCCTTTTGCTCCCTGGTCCCGCCGCCGTCCCGTCTTTCCGGCGCTTCCCCCTGCTTTCTTCATCGGTTCCTTCTGTCGTCTCGTGGATCCCGGATTAGGGGATCTGATCCCAAGTCTCTTTCGCTCGGCTGAGCGCAATGGAAACTCACTGTGACTGTCGGAACGGCGTAGCCTACGCGGGGCTGCTCCTCGCTGCCGCCACGGCTTTCCCCACTCCCGGGGCTCGACTTTAACCGGCAGCGTGTGAGGGGAAACCGGCGGCCGGAATCGAGGAGCGTCTGAGGGGGAACCGGGCGGGGATCGTTTGAGGGGGATCCGGCGGCCAGGAACCGGGAACGTGTGCGTGGGGCCCGGTAGAGTGTGAGAGGCATCCGGCGGCCGAGAACTGGGATCTTCAGAGGAGAATCCGGCGGCCGCGAGCCGGCAGCGAGTGAGGGGGAACTGGGCCGTGTGAGGAGGACCCGGTGGCCGGGAACCGAGGCCTGTGAGAGGAACCCGGCGGCCGGGAACAGACGGCGTGTGAGGGGCACCCGGCGGCTTCCCCGACTCTCGGTGTCCCCGCACGGGTTAACCCAGTGAGGCATCTGGTGCCCCCTCCCTGCTGCAGCAGGGCCATCCCCGAGCACAGGACACAAGATTCTGTCAGCAGGGGCTGGGATATCCGCAGCGAGGGAGACTCCGCAGCCTGTGTGGACAATGTGTTGCTGGGCACGGCGTTGCTGAGCCGCCTCTCCTGTCTCTGGCCCGTGCAGGCGAGATGCCGGCGCACTTGGGCGGCAGCACGGTGTTCGGGGATAACGTGGAGGATGAGTGGTTCATTGTGTACCTGCTGCGGGAGATCAGCAGGGAGTTCCCGGGGCTGGCAGCCAGGTAAGGCGGGCGCTGCTGAGCTGCTTTAGTGGGAGGGCTGCCAAGGGGCAGGGCCTGTGCTCTGAGGGTCCTGTCTTACCATTGCCCATCCTTGGAGGTGTTTCCCTATCCCGTACACGTTGGAAGTGTCCAAGGGCAGGTTGGATGGGGCTTGGAGCAGCCTGGGCCAGTGGAAGGTGTGCCTGGCTGTGGCAGGGGTGTTGGAACCAGGTGTTGATCTTTAAGGTCCCTTCTAACCTAAGCCTTTCTATGGGCTTATGAATATTTAAAAAAACCCAGCAGACATGGATTCAGAAGTGTGTTCTTGTGCTCTGCAAGGCTTTTCCTGCTAAATTTCCAATTTCTCCTTGGTCAGTATTGAAGACAACGATGGAGAGTTTCTCTTGAGAGAAGCAGCTGATTTTGTCCCAAAGTGGCTGAATCCTGAGAACAGTGAAAACAGGGTGAGTAAAACTTGTGTACAGCTGGCAAGGGGGACCCAGTGGCCTTTTCTGTAGCAGCTGGAGTTTTCTCTTGCACTTCTAGCCAAGTGGTCTGACAGCCTCTGAAAATCCAGAGTGCTGTCTGTCCCTGACTGTTGCTCCCTTCAGGAGCACTCCTGTATCCACCTGTATCCTGTATCTAGCTCTGCTAGAACCATTTGGATGATTTTTTTGTTTTGTTTTTTACCATATTGTGGAGTGTTTAAGCCAGAGAATTTGCTGCCCTCAGAGTAGGCAATGCTCAGGGCTGGAGTGTTGCTGTCTCTGTAAGGACACAGGCTTTGTCTGGTCCAGGTGAAATAATGAGCAGGCACCTTCACCTGGATATGGATGGCTGCTAATGGCAATGGATTGAAATGGAGATCATTCATTTGGTCATTAGCAAAACACTGTTTAATTATTTTTCCCCTACTCCAAGATTCTTACAAGGGCTGGACCACAACACCAAAATGGATTGCAAGTGTGTACCTGGAGTGTCAGGCTCCTATTTTCCTTTTGTTTGAGGGAACAGACAGAGTGAGGGAGTTGAGAACGTTGCATTCAGGGCTTTTCTTAGGATCAGGAACCAGCAAGAGGTCACCTGTAGCACCTGAAATGCTGCTTTTGAATGCCTGGGATGTTCTGAAGCAGTTGGGTTATCCTGGTTCTCCTGAAACACTTCTCTAGTTGAAGAAAAACCTGGTATTGTTGTTGTTAAGGAAACAAGATATATTCGATGAAACTTGTTGCAATTGAAATAGGGATTTTTCCTGGTTGGATCGTGGGCTCTGGCATCTCAAATAACCTTTTTAGAAAAGTTGTGCTGCTTCCTGCATTGGTTCTCTATTTGTACTTGAAGGAGAAGGATTATTTCAGGGTGAAGCAGTGTGTCTGTGGCTTTTGAACATTCCAGGGAAAATACATTTTAACTCTTGAACTTGTGTGAGGAGTTGCAGCGGGGCAAGAGCTTGAATCCTTATTTCTGTGTGAAATGAATTAATGTGTTTAAAGGGGACATGTGCAGGTTGTTCCCCTTTGAAAGGAATTTATTTTGGAAATTAAAAAGAAAAAAGCAAGATGTGGGGATTGATTCATTCATCTAAAGCAAGGGGAGAAATACACCAGAGTGAAGAAAACCACCAAATGTGATTGTGTGAGGTGTGACTGATTTCACTGGTTTACATTTCATTCCCACCCCTCTAGAATTAAATATCCTTCAAGATCCATACATAACACCATAGACCTGTCTGGGCCATGCAAGTGTAATTTTTATGTGTGTGTGGTTTTTGTGACTTCTGGGGATTTTGGTAGGTTCTGTGGTTTTGGTTTCTTTTTTTAAAGATGCCTTTGACTACTTCATTGAAATTAATAAATGGGACATAAATTGAGTACTTACTTGAAGATTATAAAATTGGACAACTTTATTGACATTCTAAGGTTAATATCCTTTAATACACTTCATACACAGGAATGCCCTTTGCTGTATTGAGTTCCAAGTGTACCTGGCACAGACCAACGTTGGGAAAAGTTTCAGCAGCCACAGGAGAGGGGTGAGTGTGCCTTGAGCTCTGATTTGCAGCAGTAATTTCCCAGCAGGAAATTGCTGCAAGGGGCCATTCTGAGTAATGGGATTGGAACCTTCCCACATGCAAGCAAAGTGTGCTGCACCTGCACCATCACACGTTATTTTCAAACTAAAGCTTACCTAAGCTTGGAATTTGCCCATCTTTTCCAAGGCTCAGTTCCATTTCCCTGTTTTCAGTAGTAGGGCAAGCAGCTGCAGCTTCCCTTGTGAGGTCCTGTAGTAGTTTTCTCCCATAGGAAGCTGAGGCAGGGCTCAGCAACACTTTGTGTCCTTCTCTTGGAACCTGATCTGGGTAATGGACAGTGGTGATTTTCAGCTGGCATGAGCATTTGGTGTCTGAATTCCTGTCTGTCAGGACTCAGGAGTGTACTGGACTTTGTTGGCTGCACAATTGTTGTTTCTTTTCTCCTGTGATTTACCCTTTTTTCCCCTTAAATCTGCTGATGCAATTTGATGAACCTTTCTCTTTGTACTCCCTGCAGGCAAGTTCTGTTGGAGCAGCCCCATGTGAGAGTGCTGGCCCTGACTGTGGAGCTGAGGCTGCTGAGCTGGCAGCCCTGGATGTGGACATGAACCTGGTGGCAAACCTGCTCGAGTCCTGCAGTGCCCAGGCTGGCCTGGCAGGACCCACCTGGAGCATTTTACAGAGCCTGGGGGTGAATTTACCTGAGAGCACAGAGCTCCCTGGCAGCTGAGCAAGGCAGGGAGAGGCTTTGGGCAGACATGGCTGCTGGGGAGATGGAGCACAGACACACGAGCAGGGTGTGGAAGAAAAGGCCAAAGGTTTTCATTTAGAGCATTCTGTTCATGATGGGTCACTTCAGCAGAGTGAATTTACCTGCAAAAGCTTCTGTTTGCACACTGTCTTGGGTGGAAATGAGATTTTCCCTGTGCTGACACAATTTCAGAAAACTGAAAAATGATGTTGAATTCATGACTCAGATGAAGTTTTCTTTTATTACAACACCTCTCTTCCATTTTTCCAATCAGTGATCCAATTTGCCACATTTCTAAAATGTCCTTTTACCCATTGCTGAGTGGGGTCAATATCTGGGGAGCAGTTCTTGTTCTGAAACTGCTGCTGCCTTCAGGGGCAGGTGGGGAAATACCACATTGCAGGAAGAGGAACTGGATCAAACGTGGAAATATTGGCCAGAAGTATTTTTTAAATTTATTTCAATAAAAACAGAAATACAACTTGACTACTGAATTTTTTGAAGGTATGCACAACTTTCTCAGTGCAGTATCAGTTCTTGGAGTGAAAGTATTTTTGTAATTGTTCGTTTTCTGAATGAATTCCATTATTGCTGAACGTTGGTATCATGCCAGCAGTAGCTGTATGTGAGCCCAGGCTGAACAGTTTGGGGTTTTTTCAGTGGAAATGTGGCTGGAAGGCATGCAGCATGTTGCTTTCGTGTGGAATGAAAAACTGTATTGTAATTATGACAACTTTAGTTTCAACAAGATAGATTTGAAATAAAATTCATAGGAATTCTTAATACACAGACACCAGCAAGGCAGTCCTGCTCGGTCCAAATCAGCTTCTTAATTTCTCTTTATTTCTTTTTCATTCAGCAATTAATGAGTTGTCCTCCACTGATGTTGTGTAATTTACTTTGCCAGCAGTTCAGGGAGAGCACTGGCAGGTTGGACAGGGATTAGAGATGCACAGCAAGAGCTGGGAAGTGTGAAGAAGGTTCTGCTGAATTTCAAGGAATTTGGACTGCTGGGAGGTGAGAGACTCAGGCAAATCTGTGGTGGAAAAATGGGGTTAACAGAGGTTTTTTAATTGAGACAAGGCTAATGAGTAGTTAGTGGTGGCAAACAGAGGTACTTGAACCTTGGGAAGGGTTGGTGTTTGACCAGGGAAGGTAATTTACTCTGAAAATACACAAAATTCTCCACTGATGAGTAGCTAGATCAAGTTTAGATACTTTAAAACATAATTGAGTTGAAGAACATGATCACATTTAACTGCTGTGTGGCCTGTGCTATAGAAAAGGTCCAAATAGATGGAAGGGCTCCCTTAGTGCATGAGGAGAGCTCCTGAGCTGAGGTTCAGAACAAAGCTGCTCTTTTGCAAACACTCCAGCTGATGTTGCTGCTTGGATAATCTGACTTTTCCATCAGTGGGGCTGGGATTTCTCTGGGGCTCTGCTCATCCCAACTCTTTCCATTTGTTCAGCAGCTTCACAGTGGAGCCCTGCAGGGCTCTGGGAGTGCTCCCAGGAGAGTTTGCCATGGAAGAAGAAGCATTTCCATGCTGCCTCTTGCACTGCTTTGAGGTAACACACCAGGCATCTCCACTTTAATGCTGAGAGTGTTTTTAGTGAAGGAAGCCTGATGGAATGAATTAGGGAAGACAAGTGGTGTGGGGTTCCCTTTCAATGGATTTCTGTCAAAGTGTATTCTGAAGTTGTTTAACTGGTTAATTTTCCCTTATTGTCTGTGTTTCAACTGGGGGAATCCCCATTCACCTGCAATGTTGAGGGGATCAATGGAAAGGAACCCTGCCCTGGCCATTATTTCAGGGCTATCAATGGATGGGGAATCCCCATTTTCCTGCTGAAACAGATCAGGGAACACACTTTGTGATGGGATTTTATTGGTTTGAAATGAGAGCAAACCTTCAATTTTCATAATCTTTCAGTTTACATTGACAAGGAATCTCTGTTGTGCCTTCTTTTTAGGGTTGAAATTGGTAGAAACCCCCACTGATTCCATCATTTGAGGGATTGATATTGCAGGGAAAAAAAAAAAGGCGGCACAAAAGGGTAGCAAAAAAAAAGGAGGAAAAAAAGTGGGTAGAAAAGGGTGGGAAAAGAAGGTATCAAAAACAGGTGGCAAAAAAAGGCAGAATAAAAAATGGAGGGGAAAAAGTGGCAAAAAAGTGGGGAAAAAAGTCAGCAGAAAAAGGGGGGGAGAGTGGAAAAAATGGAGATGGCATAATGGTGAAAAGGTGACATTCAGGAAGCAGGAAAGCTCTGGAAAGGTGAGGAGAAAAGGGTGCGAAACATGAGAGGAAAAATGGTGGGAAATATGAGGGAAAAAGAGCAGGACCCCAGAGCCACCCCCAGAGCTCAGGCCCCCTCCCCAATCCCACAGACACCCCCAGGTACCCCCAGAGAGCCCCTGCAAAGCCCACAGACACCTGGGCCTGGATTCCTGCAGGAACACTCGGGAACAACCGGGCTCCTTGCAGCGGGATGGAAACAACGGCCAGGGCTGGCACTGTGTGCCCACTGTGCTGCCAGGCTGGGCATCAGCTGGGTGGGGCCGTGCCATGGCAAAGGCTCCTCAACAACTGCCAGGTTTGTGGGCTCCAGCTGGAGCTGAGAAGCAAAGGGATTAGTGCAGACAGGAGAACATCCCATCATGGGCACTCCTGCAGACTGGGCATGTTTGGAACAGAGCCTCTCCTTCAGCAGGCCAACGCTCCCAGATGGAAATTGCCAAGGGCACGGGGCTGGGAAGTGAAGAGCAGAGCTGCTGTGAAGGTAAAGCTCAGTTCATTCAGAGAGATCACACAGGTCCCTTGAGCACTGTTACAGGTAGGAAGCAGAAAATGAGAGATTTCCAGGAAAGCCTTTGTAGTTTGGTGGGGAAAAGGAGTCACGATACCCAATGGCTGCAGGGATGGTGATTAGTTCTGAGCAGATTTCCTTTTTTTTTTTTTAACTGGTGAGGGTTATTTACCTTACCTGCAGTTATAAGGGCAAATAGTTTTGGAATCTATTCTAGTTTAATCTAGCTGTCCTGCATGCTGCATACTCACAGCAGCCATATTGAACTGTCATATGATGTGTGAATTTGCCTCTGTCCCTATCCCAAATGTCATCCTTCCTGGGTTTTCAGCTTCTTTTTAACATGCTAGTAAATCTTCTGTGTCCCTCTGCAGTAGTTCCATGGGTAAAAACACTGAAGAGCACAACCTAGAGGATGCTACTCCAGCAGAGCACAGGGAGCAGTGGGAAAGGATGTTAGATCAGCATTTTCTGTCCCTGTGCTGATCCTGTTCTCCCTGGGAGGGAGCTGGGAAATCCATATTTCTGCTGCTGTGCTCTTCCTGCTGTTTGTCACAGCTGATGCCAACCCCATTTTCCCAGTGTAATGATGATTCTGGATATCTCTGAGTGTACCTGCTGGCCTTGGAAATAGCACTGATGGTTATTAAGGGAAAGGCAAGTCCCACCATTTCCGTGTGGGAATAGAAACGTGTGGCCGTCCCTCAGTGCAGCTCTGTTAGTGACAGTGGTCGGTGGCCATTCCTGGAGCAGTTCTGTTATAATTTTTTCTTGTACCATTCTATTTTATTCCCTTCACACTTCCCATCCTTTCCCATTCCTCACTTCTTACCCAGCACTGCCCCAATGGTCCCTGGGTGCAGCTCTTGTAGAGACCAGGGCCCGTCCCAACAGGGGCTGCTGCAGCCAGGGCAGGGGCAGGGCAAGACACATCACAGCACTGGTGGTGCTTGGAGACTGTTGGCTTTTGCAGTTCAGGCAGATCAAATTAATCTCAATTGCCAGAGATTTCCACCACCTGCTACTTCTCCCCTCTTTTCCTGGACAGACTTGACAGTTCTTCCTTTCCTCCCACAGAGCTGGAAAGCAAAATGCCTGCCTGCCCCATGGCCATCCCCATCACCTTGTCCCTCTTTCTCTCCTCTTTACTTTGCAGCACTTTCTCCCCCCTCCTCCTCTCCGTGCCAGCTCCAGCAAAGCCATTTCACCCCCTGGCACCAGCTGCCTCCTGTCCCTCGCTCCCATTTTGCCCACTCTGAACTCCTGGAGCCGCCTGCCCGCGGAGCCGGAGCCGCCGTGGGGCTGGGTGATGGTGCAGGGAATGCTGGCAGGGATTCTTGGGCTGGGCTGGGCCAGGCCAGGTGCCCGGGGCCAGCAAAAGCGCTCTGAGCCTCTGCTCCTGCCCCTGGGCAGGCAACAGAACACAGCAGGAAAGGCTCGGGGCTCTCAAGAAAGGCAGCCAGAGATCTGGACCCATCATGGGCAGAACAGGCCCGGAGTGGGGAAATTAAATTTCACTGAATTTATTATCAAACAGATCAGAGCCAGGGAATGAGATGTACACCAAATCCTAAAAATGCACCTTCCCCACACTCTTGTCTCCTTCCTGGGTTTCATTTGTCCCCAGTTCCCTCCCTCCCTCCTCTCCACACAGTCGCACAGAGGGATGGGGGTTAGAGTCATCTGATGTCACTGCTTCTCCCTCAGGGAGAAAAGTCCTTTTCCTGCTCTAGCCTGGGATTCCTCGCACCAGAGGACTGTCAGATCCTTCACAGAAGGACAGACAGATAGACAGACAGACAGCAGACTATTCTCCACAGTCAAGCACCTGATGCCGAAAGCGGGATTCCTGCTCAGCCGTGTCAGCGGTTCCTCCTTTTCCAAAGACAGTCCCAAAGTGTCACATTCAGACCACTTTGTGAGGATTTCCAAGAGCCCAGGGCAATTTGGATTTCCCATTGGAGCTTGTTGTGCCATGAGGGCAATGCACTCACTGCAGGCAGCATCGGTGGCAGGATGGATTGCAGAGACTTTTCCTTTGCAGCCCCAGCCCAGCGCTGGCACTGGGCATGAAAAGGCACTGAGGTGACCCTGAGAGGAAGTGCAAGGCACAGGGTGCAGCTGAGGAAGGGCAGCGCTGGGCTGGGCTCAGAGGTGAAGCTGGCACTGCCCAGCGTGGAGAAGGTCCTTGTGCAGCCCCTGTTACAGGGGAGCTTGGGCCTTGCTGCAGACATACTGGCGCTGATTTGAGCAGTTGTCACTCCTGAATCTGTCGTCAGCCAGGTACACGCACTCTGAATTGCTGGGGACATCAACCCTGCAGGGAGGAGTAGAGTCAGCGCTGGCTGCCAGGGGAAGCCCTTGTGGCCCTGTGCCCCCAGGCCCTGCCCGGCTCCCCGGCACTCACCGGGAGCTGTAGCTGCTGCCGTCCCCCCAGTGCAGGCGCTCGCCCCGTCTGCGCAGCCCGAGCCAGAAATCGCCGTTCCCGCGGAGGCGGAAGAGCAAATCCTGCCCAGGAGAGAGGAGTGGGAGCTGCCCCGGCCCCTCGGGGGGACACGTGCCCGGGGCTCCCCCCGCACGCCGGGGCTCCTTCCCTGCAAGGCCCCGGCCCAGGGCTGCAGCCCTGGCCCTACGAGCACCCAGCCCGGCCCAGGAGCACCCCCAGGCTGCCCTCAGCCAGCCCACAGCGCCCGCAGCCCCTCACTCACCATGGCCTCCTCATCCTTGGCAATGGCCAGGGAGGCGTTGAGCTCGGAGCACCGTTCCTGGCCCTGATCCCAGGTGCTGTATTCCCTTGAGAAGCCGTAGCAGACCCCATTGTAGCCCACCCAGCCATGGGGACAGCCCAGAACCAACAGCGGAGTCGCAGGTGTGACTGGAACCTGTGGTGCTGCTGCAGGGGGAAGAGGAGAAGGTCTGAGGATTCCCCTGTGCAGGGAGCAGGGAGCCCGCTCTGCCCCGAGGGGCTGGGCCCAGGCTGCTGCCCCTCCCTTACCTGCCAGCACAGCCAAGGCCACCCCCAAAGCCAGCACCAGCAGCAGGAGCAGCAGAATCAGCACCGCCGTGCCCACGGGATGGCACCTGAACCGTTCACCTGGAGCAGGAAAGAGCTGCTGGCTGCCAGAAGCAGAGGCGGCCCTGCAATCTGCTCAGCCCATGGCCAGGGAGCAGAGCAGGGAGCCCTGAGCCAGTGTGGCCCTCGCTCAGCTGGCAGCCAGAGAGCCAAGAGCCTGGCCCCAGGCAGGGACACAGCTGTGGGCACAGGCAGGGACACAGCTGTGGGGACAGGCTGCAGCAGGAGAGCTGCACAGCCTTGGGGGCAGCTGGGGCTCTTGCTTCCAGCCACTGATGGGGCCCAGCAGAGCACCAGGCCTCTGCCAGACATCGGGAAACAGCCACACACCTGCCAGCCCTGGCCTTGGGAGGGGACACTGTCCCTGCCCTAGAGGCCACAGGGGTGGCCCTGCACTCACCCAGGGATCTTCTGAGGTTCCTTTTGTGTTCATTGTTGGTTGCTGCTGTGCCCTGGGGATCCAGGGGCTCCCTCACACTCCCATCACTGGTGCAGAATCCATTCTCCACATCTGCACTCACTGCACGCTCACAAGTGGCATCCCCCTGCTGATGCCCAGAGGCTTCTTGGGCCCCAGGCAAGTGTGGAACCGCGGCTGCTGGTCCCTTCTGGAGATGCTGGGGCTCGTTTGCCACTCCAGGAATGGAGCACAATTCACTCTCCTCCTGCTCAGAGCTGGCATCTCTCTGCCCGGAACAAACAGCACCTTGCTTCCGGCACATCAGGAGTGCTGGCAGATCCTTTGGGAGCTCGGCCTCGGGAACGGCTTTACAGCAGCACTGATGGCACCCTGAAAGGGACACGGTGAGAGGTCCCCGGGCTCCGGGTGCCGCCGCCGCTTCCCAGGTCCGTCACGACCTCGCCCTCTGCCGCCGCTCCGGTCCCGTCCCGGTCACAGCCACCGGCCCGGCACGGCCGGAGTCAGGTTCCGCTGTGGATGTGGGAGCAGGCTTTGCCCGTTTTGCCCAATCACCGTCGGAAAGCAGCGAGGGTCCTGCGTTCACCCGCAGGGCGGTGATGTCGAGCCGAGCCGCGGCGGGCGGAGATGGCGGGGCCGTGTAGCGCACGGGGAGAGCGGAGGGGTCGCGGTCGCGGCGGGGGAGATCCCAGGAGCGCCTTCCCCGGGGACTGAGGTTCTTCTGCAGGGCCTCCGGCGTGGGTCCCTTTTCCTTAGCGCGGGGTTTTCGCACAGGATTCGCAGCCGCCGTCCCCTCCCACCGGGCCTTTGCAGCTCAGGCAGATAAACTGTACTCCAGTTCTTGACGATATCCACCTGTTCAGGTTTAGCACGGGAAATATTTAAAAAAGTGATGCAAAGGTTTTAGCTACTAAAAGCTGTACAGGCTTCTGAGACAGCAAAGACGAAATTAAGTCCCAAACAAGAGAGATAAAGACATGCCATACACCTAATGCTAAAATCCTCTGATAAAACTATGGAAAAAAGACCTCTTTCTCTAAAACGCTTAAAAATATGGAGAGAAAGAGTTCTAATTAATATCAAACAAAAGACGCCACAGCAAAGCAAACAAAGATGATAGGGACGATAATCCTATAAAAAGTTTGAACAGCGAAAAAAGTAAAAAAAAATCTGTGCCTCTAAGAAAAAAAAAATCTCTGTTCAGAGCGGGCAAAACGGGGATCCGGCCCGCCCCGTCGCGGGGGCCGGCCCCCGCGACGGGGCCGGCCCCCGCGACGGGGCCGGCCCCCGCGACGGGGCCGGCCCCCGCGACGGGGCCGGCCCCCGCGACGGGGCCGGCCCCCGCGACGGGGCCGGCCCCCGCGACGGGGCCGGCCCCCGCGACGGGGCCGGCCCCCGCGACGGGGCCGGCCCCCGCGACGGGGCCGGCCCCCGCGACGGGGCCGGCCCCCGCGACGGGGCCGGCCCCCGCGACGGGGCCGGCCCCCGCGACGGGGCCGGCCCCCGCGACGGGGCCGGCCCCCGCGACGGGGCCGGCCCCCGCGACGGGGCCGGCCCCCGCGACGGGGCCGGCCCGGGCCGGCCGTGGGGGGGGGGGGGGCCGGCCTCGCCGCCCAGCCCGGCCGCCCTTTTCGCCGGCGCCCGGGACCCGCGGCACGGCGCGGCCCCGCTCCCCGCACTGCCGTTGCCCACAGCCTTCTTTCCGCCACCCCTGCCCCCGTTCGGCCGCACCCCAAGCCTCTCCTGCCGCTGCCCGCGCTTGTGAGAGCATCACTGCCGGCCCGGCTCGGCTTGCGGCGGCCTCGCCCCTAGAACGGGACCTGCCGGCTGCTACTGGCCCGGGGCAGCTGCGGCTCGGAGTCCGCCTGCCGAGGGCCGAGAAGCAGCAGCCCCGGCCTGCTCACCACTGTGCCCCGCATTCTTCCCTGCCCTGGCGCCTCGGAGCCCGGGCACAGCGAGCGCCGGCACGGCCGCTGGGACTCCCTGGCTGGGAACGGGGAAGCCAGCACATGGAACGCGCAAGAACCCCGAGCCGAGGCAAAACCCACCGCAAGTCGCACATGTGCTGAAGCCGCTTCCAAGCTGTATTATCGCCTTGCCGGCTCTAAGCGCTGCCGCCGCTGCACCTCCGTCACAATGGCTGCGGCAGCCGCCGCCTCAGTTTTACACCCACAGCGCTGTGGGAGGGATTTTGGCCGTTTGACCAATCAGCCGCGGGAGCGCCGCCATTCGCGGCTCGGAGTGGCCGCGAACTCGGCGTCGACCCCGCCCCGGCCCGGCCCCTCTCGTACGCGCTCCCCGCCACCTTCGGTTCTTCCCCGTTCTGGCGCCTCCCGTCGCTGCCGGCCCGGATTCGGGATCTGAGCCCGAGTCCCTTTGGCTCGGCTGAGCGCGGTGCGAACCCGCTGCGGTGTCGGCAGGCGCGGGACTGCCCCGCCTCACGCCTCACCCCGGGCGGGTCCCAGCTCGGCTTTCCCCTCGCTGCCGCCGGGGCTCTCCCCGCTCCCGGGGCTCGGCTTTGCCCGCCGGCTCCGCCTGGCCCCGGGCGAACTCACTCCCCCCGTGGCTCCCCCTGCGGCGGGGCGAACCCCGGCATTTGCCGGGAGGGCTCGGACTGCCCCTGGCTACTGAAGCCTCACGCTCCGTGTCCGAGAGTGCCGTAAACATGGGCTGAAATGCTTTTGTAAAGTTAATCTTCTGTTTTTTGTAGACTCTGATTTCTCTGAGAATTGTTCCTGGGGAGATTCAAAGCGGTGAATGCATTGCATTATTTTTCTTCTGTGCAGCGTAACACAGTCGAATTTCTTTAACCGAAACGCTGATAACATTTACCATATGGTATTATACTAAATACAATCTCGAGAAGCTCCTGCTTTGTTGGACAGTTTGCCAAATTCTACCTTGATATTTCTTTAGGTACAATTGTACTTTAAAAGTTCTTAGTAAATTTATGGTTCCTTAAAATTTGCAGCTACCACGAGTTTTCTCAATGTTAAATTACATCGGGTCAACACATTTGTCACACTTTTTTAATCCCTCCAGTAAATCCATCGTGCTGTTATTTCAACCACGCTTTGTTCACATTTTCAGTGCCTTTTGGTAGTAATAGCAGCAGAATAAGTTACATTTTGTAGTACCCAGAACTTTTAAGGATATTTATTGATTGTTATTTTGGTTATATTTTATTTTAATATGATTTTAGAGTTGGCAAGATTAAGCAAAGCTATGTCTGAGTAATGTTAAACTATGTTTTATTACTCTATTGAGTTAATTTTGTTAAGAGTCATTTATGTTGAGGTGGATTTCTGTCAGGTTTGAGCGTTGCTGAGCTTTGATGAGGTGAAGTTTCAGTCTCCTTCACTTTAAGCCATTTCATGTTCTATTCCAGTTTTATTAAGATCAATTTTTATTCATTATTGAAGATGTAACTATAATGCATCAGCAGTATAACTAAAAACCTCTAATGCCACTGAGGTGACATTGAATTACACTGCAATTGATTTGAAGCCCGATGTCAATTTTGTTTAAATGTGTTTGTCTACATTGCAAGATGGAGTTGTTTTCTTCTAGAGGTAAGACAGATCCCACTGAAAGAGCTGTGATGAAACACTGACAAACACCTGCTTTTGGACAGAAGAAGATACAGTTTGTTGGGCCCTTGATCCTCTCACAGACTGCACAGGTGTCAGTGCTGCACTGCCTGACAGGATCATTTACTGTGATCTCTTCTGGTTTATCTCCCACAGATAACACAGGAGAGTGGGTGCTTGTTCCACATGATGGCTGTTATCCATTGTAAGCTGTTCAGTGTTTCATTGCTGTGGATACAGGAATGCTGGAAGAATATTGTCTCCAATTCCTGAGACAGTCACTGCTGATGTATCGGTTCCATCATGTGAATTCACTCATTTTTATAACAGGCATTACTCATAAGGTATCATGACCTTATTTATAGCTGGCTTTTCATGAACTTTGACATATCTTTGTGTGACTATCCACAAGACATGGTGTCAGTTTGGGATCTCTCTTTTTTGTTCCCCAGCTGCAGATGCATCTCTTTGAACAGGCTGTCTGCAGCCGTGCCCTGCACTGCCTGCTCAGCCTTTCGTCCCTTCTCTTGTTCCTTGCACAGGGTTGCTGTGCCTTGAGCCAGGGCTGTCTCATGATTTTCCTGTGTTTTCAGAGTTCCAGGATGAGATCTCTGGGCTCTGTCAAAAGCCTCATCTGAGCTGAGGTCCTGTGCTCTTTCCTGACCCTTTTGTGACACATCCTGATGGGACAGGGCTGTGACCTGCTGAGGGCAAGGCTGCTCCTACTCTGTGGCAATCAGATACAGCCCCAGGTATTCTCACAGGAGCTGAGAAGCTGAGTAATCTCTATCAGCAGCAGCTCTCTGCAAAGAGGTCAGGCATCCATTCCCCATGCCAAGGCCAGGCTCAGGGAATGGGGCCAGACAACATTCCCAGATTGATCCCAGCCCTACTTTCCAAAAATCGCTCCAAACTATAATTGTGCATTAACACAGAAAAGTTTTTTGTCAGCTTATCAGGCTTTGAGATGTGTCAGATTGGGATGCAAACCCAGCTCCTGTCACTTTGTTGTGCTCACTTTCCCCTTTCCCTGACCCAATCACTTTAGCAGGCAACAGCTCCTCGGGAGCCAGCCAGACCAGGGGCTTTTGCACAGCTTGTTTCAGGCAGAGGGAAGGAGAAAAATAAAGCAAAAGGAGGACAAAAGGGAGGCTGTCCTGGAAAGTGCAGCCTGGCAACCTCCAGACAATGAAACACAAAGCACTCAGACAGCTCCTTGCAAGTCAGGGGCTCACAGGGCTGGAGGGGAGAAGCTCTTTTTATACATCTCACCACAGCCACACCCCCAGTGTGGGCTGTTTTCATCCACAAAATGGATTTTGTGCTTGCACAGGAAATTGCTAAACAGCTGCCTGAAAAAATACAGATGGGAAAGGGGGCATTTCTGCCTTACAGACCAGCTTAGGTGGGCTGGTTTAAAAATTACATATATATGTATATGTCTGGTCCAAAACCAGGCCTGTAAATACATATTTACATAGCTCCAAACGTTTCAAACCCCAAAATTGACTGAGTAGAATTGATTTTTTCCTTAAAATTGTCTGGTTTTTAACCAATTCACAGAAGCACCAGCCATATTCTCCCCTTGCTCACAGGGCAGGGGATTGGCTGCTTTGCAGAAACAGAAATCATCTCCTAAGGAGACCAGAGCTGAGGCTCATTAGGGTCATTAAAGCTCATTAGGGCCCTCAGGTGCTCACTGGTCACACCTGGGGTCTCTTGACCCACACAGCCCCAGGAAATCTCTCTGTTCAGGGATTTTGGACATTTTTGAGTGCCAGCAGTACAATCATGTGGGAACTGCTCACTCTCCTTCAGTTTTTCTCTTAGAGGGAGGATTGATGGACCTTGTTGGTGGAGTCAGGGCTTTCCCTGCCACTGCAATGGCAAAAAGGGAGGTGGCAAGGCAGGAGAAGATGCAGGGGATGGGGTGGGGGGACTTTTGGAGCTGAGGGTCCTTTAGAAGAGAAGGAAATCGGGGTTTGCAGGCTGTGATGCAGCAGCCCCTGTCGCTTCCATGCAGGCGAGTGCAGCCTGGGCACCCTTTGCCAAAGTCCAGCCTGATGTCCCAGCTCAGGGTGGCGATGTCCCTGTGTGCCTCTCTGACCTGGGCACGGTGACCTGGGCACACTGCCTGCCCCTGCTCTGCCCTGCCCGTGGGTTCCAGGGCTGCCACACCAGGTCCTGCAGCCAGAATCCCCCTGGTGGCCCAGCAGCCAGGTCCCTTCACTGGACAGAGGTGGGAGCTCACATTTCCCTGGGGTGGTACACGAGGGGCTGGGGAGCACCCAGGGTTCCAGCAGCACTGATTTTGGGACCATCCATCTGCCCAGAGGTGTCCAAAGTTCCATAAGGCACCTTTCCTTGAGCATGGCAACCCCAGATGGATTTGAGAAGAATGCTTCACAAAGCTTTTAACTCCCTCTGGGTTCTTCTGCTTTATTCTTTTTCACAGACTCTCTCAGAAGGAAGAAGCAGGTTTGGAGAAAGAAAAAACAGGTTTTCTCCCAGTTTTTCACATCCTAATCCTGGAAATGTCTTGGCAGCCAGACCTAAACAACCAACCTGCCAAAATTCAGTTCCACTTTGAGGCCTCCTTATCAGCAGGTTTTTTCACAGTCTGTTTCTCTTTGCCTTTCCTCTCCAGGTATTTAATTGAGCTGCAGCCAGCAAACATTCTGGGCCCTCACCTTCAGGGCTGAGACCCTCCACAACCACCTCACCCTGAAATATTTCCTTTCCCCCATGCTGGGTAAAGAACTAAATCTTCCTGTGTTCAGCAGGAAGTTTTCATGCTCTGAAAAGTGTGCTTTGCTCTCACACTGCACTGCAGAGCACAGATCCCCCAGAGCCATAACATGGTTTGTGTTGGAAGGAACCTTAAAAATCACCCAATTCCACCCCCCTGCCATGGGCAGGGACACTTTCCACTATCTCAGGCTGCTCCAAGCCCCACCAGCCTGGCCTTGGACACTTCCAGGGATCTGGGGGCAACCATAGATTCTCTGGGCCATGGGGTTCTCTGCCCTTGCCAGGGGGTTGAGAGAAAATGGTCTTTAAGGTCCCTTCCACCTCAAACCATTCTATGATTCCATAAAAGCTAAATGAAAATACTCAAGAGAAGGATCATTTTCAAGGTAAATATGGGGTATTTGTCCATAAAGATCACCAGAAGACCAAGTGAAGGCACCACATACGGGAAACCTATAACTGGAATTTTCCCAGGTTTCTCTCAGCTGGATCTGCTCTGATTTTCTGATCACAGCAATGGCCCAAAAGCCCAGTGGTGATGCAGAGCTGGAGACGTGCCCTTGAAAATGCCAACACACCAAAGTCCTGGGGTTCTGATCCCACTGCAATGTGCAGATCACTTCCAGAATGACACATGAAGTGCCCCCCTCTTCCATCCCCCATTCTTTTTAGCAAAAAGCCTTCCCAGGACCCTGAGCTGCATCACCACCCCTCACTGCGGTGTCTTTAGGAAACAAACTCAGCAATCAGAAGGTTCATGCACTAATGACAATACTGTATGGGTAGTGGGCCAGGGGGTTTAGAGATGGATTTCCCAAGCCCTTCCCCGTTTCTTTCTGGGGGAAGCCATGCTCTCTGTCCCCTCCAGCCTGGCCCTTTAAGGAACTTGAACATCCAGGCTGCAAATCCCAGTCTCCGACTAAAAGGATAGAAAAGCTCTTTCCCCCTTCCGGGTCTTTTCTTTGGAAAGGAACTGCCTTCTATCCTGTGATGGGAAGAGAGAGATCTCCAAAAGACAGAGCAGCTTTCTGAGCATCCCCCTCCCGTATCAGGACAGACAATTCCTCCTCCCCTCAGTGCTTCTGGCTGCTCTTTTTCTCCCAGCTTTCCTCCCCTCCCGCCGGCCTGTGGCGAACCTCAGCTGATTTCCAAACCCTCCGCGGCTGCTGGGGGTTGGTACAAAGGTTTAATTATTTCCCTTCTCTTGGGTAAGGCGGGGACAGGAGGAGGTCGGGCCCCACCGCCCGGCACTGCTGATCTCGGCACTTTTGCTGTGCGGTGCCTCTCTCCTGCCCCTTCCCTTCCCTGCCTCCCTCCCGGCTCCTGGAGCCCAGCATGGACCCACAGGCAGTCTGGGGATGCGTGTGCCTGCTTTGCTTTCCCCTCCTGAGAGCAGCAAAAGGTAAGAGAGGCTTTGGGCTGGTTTGGGTCCAGGGACTCGATGGGGTCTGGATGCCCAGAGAGGTGAGATGCTCATCCCGGCATTTATCCTCCCAGGCTGCAGCCAGCAGGGAACAGGGACTGGCAAACTGCACACAGCATGAGCATCTCCTGAGGCCGGGAAATTTTGGGGATTGTGGAAGTCCTTTCGGGGTGGGGGGGGAGGAAAACCAGAGAGAGACAGAGCTTTTTAAACTGCACACAGTGCAGAACTGTAAAAACTCCTCAGTCTGTCTAACAGAGGAAAGCCCCAGGGACTGAGCTGGACTTCCATTCATTCATTTGTTCTTAAAAGCAGCAAAGCTATAAAACATTTTAGAAGTCCAGCAAGTGCATTAAATATGCAAGAGAATTTCAAGTGACTTCAGGAAACAGATTTGACTGGTTTTGTCATGGCAAAGGCAATCGTCCCCCCTTCAATCACACTTGTATATGAGCAAGAGAAGGGACTTCAGATAAGTCTGGAGAAATAAAATTAAAGCAGAGAGTTTTGATCTAAAGCTGTCCCACCAACTTCATTTTGCCTTAGCACAGAGACAGTGATTTAGTTAGGAGTTAGAAGTTCTGATGGAAAACTCATAATATGAAGGATTCTGCTTCTTTTCTCCCCTAAAAGTGTTGATTCCACCCCAGTTAATGCCCAGTGCTGAAAATGCACTGGAGGAATCCCTCCTGTCCGTGGGCATGCTCAGGAAACTTCCCTTCAGGATTAAAGTGTGTTTCTTTGGCATTTCTAAAAGTCCTGAAGTGCCCAAGCAGAGCTGCTGCTCCAGCCATCGTTTTTAAGACAGGGCTGGAAACACGAGTAGGAATCAGCTGTCAGCCCGGAGATCACCCAAATATCCAAACCACAGGCACAAATAATTGCCCAGGAAAACCTTCCCACCAGCTAACCTTCCCTCCCAGGGGCTGGAGTGACCCAGGTCATCAGCACCTCTCTGGGATGTCACCATTGAGTCAGGAACAGGAATGGAAGTGACACAACTTCATACTGATCAGAAGGCAAAAAACTTACTTTATTACAGCCTCATGGTATTTATAACCAACATTGTTCATCCAGAACCTGATTGGTTCTTAATAACACCTGTCACCCAATTGGGTTAATTAAGGAGCTGCTGTTGTAGGGATTTCTCTGATGTGGGTGTAATTAGTGTTGACTCTAAGATGTAGAAGGTTGATCTATTGTTTTCTTTTTTTATACTATATTATTATTGTATTTTTAAGAACCTTGTAACTTTTTTTAGTTTGTTTGATACAGCTTTGACCTTATTGGTTAACTAATTAAAACACTATTACTCTTTGGTAAATAAATCTCTACAACACATTCTCTATTTGCTTAGTAACAGGTGTAGCAAGGGGAGATAAGAATTGTTTCAATTCTTTCTCTGAGCTTTCTCGCAGCCTTCCCAGGGAAAAATGCCTGGAAAAGGCTGCGCCTGCTCTCTGTGGCCAGAGAGCTGCTGCCACAAGGGACCACCCTTCTAAACACCTTATGAAAAACAACTGCTCAAAACACCAGCTGCAAAACCTTAAGATAAGAACTGTTTTAATTCCTTTCTCTGAGCTTCTCAGAGCTTTTCCCAGAACAATGCCTGGGGAACGATCTGTTTCTCTCTCTCAGCATCCACAATCCACGACTGCTTCCATTCAGCACTTCCATCTTTCCCCAGGGAATCTGCTGCCTTCTTTCCAGCCCGGGAGCTTGTATCAGTACCAGTACTCCTTGGCTGTCCAGCTGCAGCACAGCTCCACAGCATCCCCGCGGGGAGCCCGGCTGCAGGCTGAGGCACTGATCCACCTGCAGCGGCTCTGGAGGGACCGAGGCGGGGAGGAGCTGCTCCAGCTGCAGGTGGGTACAGGGGGCACAGGGGGGTGCAGCCATCCCAGCCAGGGATTCCTGTACAGGGGTGTACAACCATCCCAGCCAGGGGTTCCTGCTGGGAACACCCCAGAATCTGCAACCCTCTGGTTTCTCTGGGTCTGGATTGAAGGCACTTGAGACAGTAGCTCATGTTTGGACTCAAGTGTTTATTATTTCTTATCAGTAAAACAGTCTCACTGCTGTGAGTTTTGCCGCTGTGGTCACCAATTGTTGCGGTGTTGTGGGTCCCCAGGATGAGGTGAGAGATGAGAATCTGACTCCAAGTTCTTAGAAGGCTGATATATATATTATATTATACTATACTATACTATACTATATTATACTATACTATATTATATACTAAAACTATACCTAAAGAAAAAAAGAAAAGTGACATCCAAAGGCTGGACAAGAATGAATAATAAAACTCATGACAGACTCAGAGAGTCCGACACAGCTGGACTGTGATTGGTCATTAAGTAAAAACAATTCACATGGAACCGATCAAAGATGCACCTGTTGGTGAGCAACCTCCAAACCACATTCCAAGCAACCAGATAATTGTTGTTTACGTTTTGTTTCTGAGGCTTCTCAGGAGAAAAATCCTGGCCAAGGGATTTTTCAGAAAATATCACGGTGACAGGCAGCTTTTCATTAGAAGGCACAAAATGGCCAACAATCTCTTGTTCCGAGGTCTTTTAAGACTGAACTATCTAATTAAGAACTGTCACCTTCTTTTCCCTTTTAACCCAATAACTGATCCCACAGAGCTGCAACGGGGACTTTTCTGCACAATTACAAAATGCCACCCAAAGCCATGAAGAAGAAACCCAGGACAATACCTTGTGCCCTCCATCTTGCTTCCATCCACGACACACTAAAAATCCCAAACCCTAAATTTCTGACCAAGTGACACACCTGCACTGCTCTCTATAATCTATTGCACACTTTTGTGGGTTCCAGTCTATTCTGGAGTTTAGGAAACTTTCTCCATGAATGAGGGTCAAAGTCAGTGCTGCCCTGGGGGTCAGGGCACCCCAGAGCAGACAGAGAAATATTCCCAGAAATATTCCCAATGCTCTGGGTTTCCACACAAGCCCTTCCATTTCTAGCCCATGCCAGCTGAAAGATGACCTTTCTGACCAAATCCATTGCCTGCAGGGGAAATGCACACCAGCTTTAGAGCAGACACTTGGTCACTGCTTTCTGCCATCTTCTGCTGTTGTAGATCCATGACCTGAAGGCCCAACACCAGCCAGAAGAGGAGAGGAGCCAGGACAGCGCCAGAGGCTCCCTTGTAGAGATTGCCCTGAGCCCAGAGGCACAGGCAGAGCTCCAGCAGCCAGTATTCATCTCCTGGAACAGTGGGAAGGTCAGCTGGACACCTCCTGGGCTTGTTCATGCTCTCTGCAAAGCATTCCTGTGCTCATCCTAAATTTCCTGGGCTATGAAGCCCAGAGGAGCTCCTGCTCCACCTCTGATTTCAGAGCAGAAGGAACTGGACAGAGTGGCCAGTGCTGGACCCTACAAGGAGTCCCATGCTCCAGAAGGACTCAGCTGGAGCTGCAGAATCCCATGTTAAAGCTCTTCAGCCCTAACCATGGGATATAAGCTCCTTTCTGGCCTTCTCCTCTGAGGCTGTGGAACCCCAGGGTGGGAAGGAAAGGGAAATTTTGTGTTCTTGCATCCACAGACCTCACGCTATTGAGGGATAAGGGCCTCCTTGAGAAAATTCCTCAGGGGTCTGCAGGGTGTTCTCAGGTTCCCTTTTGTCAGGGAAGGCAGCAGGGAGCCTGCAGGGACCCCAGAGATGTCCCCTCAGCCAGGCACCCCCTCCTGCCCTCCCAGGTCAAAGCCTTCTATGGGAATGAAGCAGAAAACGTCCTGATCTCCAACCTGAAACGAGGCATCACCAGTCTGTTCCAGCTTCAGCCCCATGCCGGCACCATAGTGGAGGTAGGTCCAGAGCTGGGACCAAAATCCAGAGATGCACCAGGAGAGCTGGCCCTGGAGCCCAGCCAGCCCATGAGCTTCAGCAGAGGGGGCAAAATTCAGGACAAATAACATTGGGTCTGCTGCTCCAACCAGGCTGTGAGCAAGGATGACTCTTGGAAAGGCAGAAGATAACTTAAAATAACTTAATTTTCAGCAATTGGCACCCCTTACAAAATCACAGCCTTTCCCTGGACAGTAGGAACAGCAGAGGAAAAACTCCACAAGCATTCCTGCCAACAGGATTTGCTTTGCCAGCAGCCGGCTGGAATGACCAGTGAGCAACACAAAATAACCACAGGAACCCAAATGCAGTCACAGAGATGCTTAATTAAATCTTAATTTAGAGCCTGAATTTGCAAAGATGGACTTGGAGCTATCCAACCACCCCCTGATTTGTCCCACATTCTAGATTTCAGCTGGTGTTCTCTTTGCTAGGTTGGTGTTTAACACTCGTGGTCACTCCTGTTTGCTTTCAGGAAGATGCCTCTGGAAGCTGCCAGGTCACCTACACCGTGTCCAACCATTCCATCACCAAGACCAAAGATCTGCTCAGCTGCTTGAAGCCAAAGTCTGGATTCTCCTCCATAAACAAAGCAAGTCCATTGCTCTCACTGTGGGGGCCCAGCAGGGCCATCCCTAAAATCCTTTTGCAGACGGGCCTGGATTCCCATTCCCAGCTGGCTTCAGCCTTCTGCACCAGCTTGGGATGGGACTCTTAGGCCCATCCCCAAAGTGGGATGCACCAGCATCCCTCAGGAGCATCTTGAGGTGGGAAGGAGCAGCAAAGGTGCTCTGGGTCACCCCATCCCCACCCTTGTTACCAGTTCTGATCTGTCAGCTGATCCTGCTTGGGCAGCTGGAGGTGCAGGGATGTTTTCTGGGTCTCAGACTCCTTGCATGGGGTATTATTTTGACAGGACTCTGTTTTGCTGAAAGCAGTAGCCTGTGCTCAGCCCTGACATAAACAGACAAAATCCCATGGGTCTTAACGCAGTTATACCTGCCATAACCAAAATTTAAGGTCTTTTTTTGAAAATATACAAATTCTACTGAATTCAATATAAAAATGGACATTCCCTTGGAAACCCCAGGGGCCCTGGCAGGGGTCTCAACACCTCCTTGTTGTGCAAGTCCCTGTGGTGTCACCACTCTGTCTGCCTGCATCAGCCATGGGTGGCAGCATCCCCTTGCTGGTCCTCACCTGGTGGTGCCTTCTCCCACGTCTGGGAAGAAGGCAGGCTCTTCTGGATTTGCCTTTCCTACATTTTGCAAGGGAAGTAGGTGACTTGGTGGGCTGGAAAGTTCTTTCCCTGCTAATGTAAAGAGAGAAATCTCCTGGAAGAGGGCAAGGGGGAAAAAAGGTTGGTTTTTTTTCTCATTGCCTTTCCTTCCCCAAGATTTTTGGAGTGGAGTGGCAGCCCTCCAGCAGAAGCCAGTACGTGGTGAGGGACAGCCTGCTCCAGTCAGTCCTGGCAGAGGAAAGCCACGTGGTGGCTCCAGCCCTGAGATCCCGCTCTGGCATCAAAATCAGCTCAAGGTGAGGGATGATCCCAACCACTGGCCAGGGAGGGTGGAAATCCCAAAACTTTCCATTGACTATTTCTCCTTTCACAGGCAGCAGCTCCAGCTGGTGTCTCCTGCAATGCCTGGGCTGGCAGAGGTGCCTGGACAAAGCCTTGAGGATGTGCTGGCTGGCACGGGGGCACGGCCCCAGCCCCTGGGCATGGCCAGCCTGCCCTTCAGGAGGGTCTGCACCCGCTGCCCGTCGGTCAGTGATGCTGCTGACCCCCAAAACTCTCCCTCAGGCTGGGCACTCGAGGGGTTTGGGGTTAAACCCCAGCGGTGCTTTTGGAGGGGCTGCTTTGCTGTAAATATTATCCTGTGACAACATGGGGAAAGAGGCTAAATCCCCCCCTAACAAACCTCACCTTTGCAGCTGAGAGCCTTCCTGAAGGCTTCTGACAGGCAGAGAGTCAGAACAGACACCTCCAAGGTGGCGACAGCCTGGCAGTTCCAGAGGTTCATCCAGATGCTGCGCGGCGCCAAGAAGAGGGACGTGCTGCAGCTGCTGAGGGGAGCCCCCGAGGAGGCACGGTGAGAACCCTGGGGCCGTCTCTCCAAAATTCCCAGCGCTGGACAGGACAGCCAGGGTTGGTTGGTGCTGCTCCACGCGGCATCCGTGCTCCAGGCAGCCGTCCTGGCCAGTGGCAGTGTTCTCTGGCTTCTCCGAATGCCTGTCCAAGCACTGCAGGGCTTTTGTGGGCTCTGCCTCTGCTGATTTCCCTCCTCCTACTCCAGCCCCTTCCTGGTGGAGGCAGCGGTGGCCACACAGTCAGTGGCTTCCTTGGCAGCGCTCTCAGACTTCCTGGATTTCAGCCAGGAGCCCAAATCCCTCCTGGAGAAGTTTCTCTACACAGCAGCTTTCTCTCCCCGGCCTTCAGGAGAGCTCCTCCAGCTCGTCCTGGTGAGTACGGACATCTCCCTCTCTTCCCCATCCTGGGATGGATCCACACACCATGGAACAAGGGAAACCTTTCTGTAGAAATTGATTTTCCTGCTCATGGGATTGTTTCATGTGCATTTAATGGGATGGGAGTAGGTGCTTCCCAGAGGAAAAGAATCCAGCAGAAGGTGCTTTGTATCAGTGCATTAGAGATAATAAAATCTCAATTTAGAGCCACAGCATTTTATCCAATTAAATCATGCATGGCCTCCTTCAAGGCAGGTAAGAACTAGTTTTGCTTGAGATGAGAGGTAAAACATACTCCTTCTCTTCTTTATTTTTCCTTATTTCTTTTTTCCTGCCTCCTGTTACCCCTTTCCTGATGCCCAGGACAAGCTGGATGGGAAGCAGCTGGCACCTGAGATCTGGGAGACAGGGATAGTTGCTGTGGGCTCTCTGGTGGGCAAGCTGTGCCAGCAGAGGCTCTGTGGGCTGCAGGTGGGTCCTCTGCAGCTCCTCACACTTGGCTTTTTGGGACACCCCCAAATTCCAGGGGTGTCCAGAATATCTCCTGTCCCTCACCTCCCAATCCTCCTGCAGGTGGTGGAGCGTGGGGTGGAAACCATCCTCAGGGGGCTCAGAGGTGCCGAGGGGGAGCCCAGGGTGGTCATTTCCCTGCTGGCCCTGGGAAATGCAAGGCTCCCTGAGACCATCCCCACGCTCCTGGAGCACGCTGAGGACGGTCCCACGGCTGTCACCGCCGCTGCCACCTCTGCCCTGCAGCGATTCCCCGCTCCCCACATCTCCAGCAAGGTAGGACAGGAGGTTGTGTGAGGCTTGGTGCTCCCCTCCCCACTGAAAGCCAAGCTGCTGGGGTGCATTTCACTCTTAATTACCCCTTCTCATCAGGTGAAGCAAGTGATGAGGAGGATTTTCCACCAGAAGAGGAAGAGTTATGACAAAACCTGTCGCCTGGCAGCGGCAGAAATCCTCCTGGATAGCCAGCCCCTGCCCATGGATGTCATCAACATCCTGCTGGCCACCGCTGAGATGGAGGCAGAGGTGGCCACGTTCCTGCTGCTCAAAGTGCAGAACAGCCTGCGTGACCACCACCACCTGGCAGGGTGGGGCTGGGGGGCACGGGGGCATTTTCCCTCTGCTCTGCATCACCTCTTTCTCCTCCTCCTCCTCCTCCATCCAGCTCTGGGGTTTGGACCAATATATCTTTAAAATGTGCTAGCATCACTTCGTGGGGGCTGCCTGGACATTCCTGGAGTAACAAAAGGGATGCAGATGCCACACAGCCAGGTGAAACCTGATGCTCCTTGTCATCCTGCCCATGGCAGCAGGACCCAGGCTGGTGGTTTCAGCAGAGTCCTTGGAGGCCGAAGCTCTGGCTCCCAGGGCAGTGCACAATTTGTGCCTGCAATAATCTTCCTGTCTGCACAGAACAAAACAAGCACTCACATTTTTCAGAGCTAAGCAAAAGCTGCACAAAAATATCTGCCTGGTTTATCCTAATAAGCCAGAGGAAAAGGGAATTCCAGGGTAGCCCACATCTAATGCTTTCACCTTTTCCTCACACTGCTCTGGGCAGTCAGCAGCCATGAGAAATACTTTGGCAAATTATATTTCCTTCTGTAATGACCACTGACCTCTTGCCTTCCCTCCCTCCCAGTGCTGACATATCCTTTGCCTCTCTTTTCCAGGAAGATACTGAAAGACATCATGGGAGACCCAAGGATAAACAATTACAACTTCTTCTCCAAAGCTGGCATCTCCTCCTCTTTCTCAGGACCTCTGGCAGGTGACAGCACAGAGGACAGCTTGGTCCCCTCAGAGGGTTAAAGGAGGGGTTGGTGGGAAAAAGCAGCTTCCAAAGGAGGATCCAGGTCTGTAAAATGCCCCAAAATCTCAGGGAGGTTTCTGAGAACGTCCCCCAGTACCAGAGATATGAACATGCCCTTCTCTAACACAAACTTTTCCCAAATCCTGCTGGTTTGAAAGAGGAGCTTCAGCTGGAGATGAAACCAACAGCAGGTTGCTGGTGGAAGTTTCTGTGCCTTCCCTGATGAGATATTTCACTCCATTCCTCAGTTCCTTTTGTATTTTTAATAAGATCTTCAGAGAGGAGGATTCTTGTACTGAGATTTAAAAGAAAGAATCAAAATTCAGAAACTGCAAAAAGCAGCACTTGCTAAATATCTGCTGAATTCTTCATCCCTCATTTCTGTCCCTCTTCAAATTAGCTCAGTCTGGGCTTGCAGGAGGTGGAATAGCCAGGGAGAAAAAAAAAAAAGGCAGCTTTGCAATGCTGAATCATTTGAATATTCCAAGAATGAAAGGAAAAGATGCAGAGTGGTACCACAGGTTTGGGTTGGAGGGGACCTTAAAGATCATCCTGTTAGCACCCCCTTCCACCAGACACCCAGGGGTGCTCATGGGCATCTCTCTGCCCTTCAGTCACCCAGGACCTGACCTCCACTTTTGGGCTGGACCTGCTGTTTTTGGAGGGTGGATTCCTGAGGAAGAGCGTCTCCGACTTCTCCCTGCTCAGCCACGGCCAGCGGCTTCGTGCAGCTCAGGTGCCACTGAGAGAGGGGCTGGGGGCTGCAGGGGGGGACAGCACAACCCAGGGGTGCCACTGCTGTCCTTGTGTCCCCTCTTAACCTCCTTGTGGCACTTCACCTCTGCGCTCAGCACGTCCTGTGTCCGAAAGAGGCAAATTCCCAAATGACCGGTGTGAAACCAGACACTCCTGCTCCCCCCAAAACCAGAGGATGCCTCACTGGCGCCTCAGGGTGCTCAGGGATGGCTTGGATGCCACACTGGTACCTCAGGGATGGCTTGGATGCCTCACTGGTACCTCAGGGAAGGCTTGGATGCCTCACCCAAGTCACTCCATCGCTGATGTCCTGCTCCTGTCCACTTCTTTCTTCCAGGTCACCTTTGAGGCACAAGGGATAGAGTCAATGATGGGAGAAAACCTCTCAGAAGGAGAAGAGGAGCCAGAGCTCATGGCTGGGATGGCAGCCACCTTCTTTGACGTCCAGCTGCGGCCAATTGTCTTCTTCCAGGGGTACCCAGACCTGATGGCCAAGGTCCTGCTGAGCAGTGGAGAGCCCACCAGCGTGGTCAGGGGGAACCTCCTGCTGATGGACCATCACCAGGTACTGCATGGGGAGGGAGCAGTGGCCTGTCTGCCCACCACATCCCCAATGAGCCTGTGGATGTTGCACACCACAGACACAGATCTAAGAGTGAGGGGGCACTGCCAGGTGTGTCTTGGGGTTGGTAAAGCGGTGGGGTGGCTTGTTCTGCCATGGGAGACCCGTGGCTGGAGGTGCAGGGTTGGGATGGACATTCCCAGCAGCCACAAGGCCCTGCTGGTGTCAGCACTCATCCAAGAGCAGTGCCTGCTCACTGGAAGCTCTGCCTTTTCCATCTTCCAGGTCATTCCTCTGCAGTCTGGCCTCCAAGTGACCATCAAGCTGCAGGGTGGGCTGGGGCTGGACATTTCAGCTGACATGGACGTGAGCATTTGGGAGCAGGAGCTGAAAACCAGCGTCAATGCCAGGTCAGCCTGGCTCTGGGAATGGGAATACATGGGAGGCAAGGGTGGATTTCCACAGCTCCCTGCTCTTCTCCTGGTGGGTCCAGCCTTTCCTGATATTTGCACAGACATTTTCCACGGCCAGACCTCTAACTGAGGTGTTTATGGAGTTGTTTGGAGCCCAGCTCAGGCCATTGCTCTGTGAGCAGACCCTACGTGCTTCTCTCTCCCAGGGGAAGCCTTGCCATGGATTTCCAGGCAGAACTGGATTCCCCTTTGCTCCAAGCCACCCTGAGGAGCCAGACAGAGGTGGAGACCTCCATCCACTTTGACACCAAGCTGAGGTTTTCCAGCAGCCCCGTGCTCATGTGCCTGCAGCTGAGAGAGGAGCAGGTCCCATACAGGTAGCACCAGATCCTGCAGAAACATCCTGGTGGGCTTGAGAGAAAGGAGGGAAGAGGGGAGAATCAATGGTTGCACTTATTGGGTGGGAATTGGTAGGGATGAGGGAAGGGCTCCACAAGGTCCTGATATGGGAGGGAGCGTCATCTGTGACCTTGTTCACAGGGGTTCTTGGATGAGGGAAGAGACAAGGATCTGACTCCATGTTTCAGAAGGCTTGATTTATTATTTTATCATATATATTACATTCAAACTATACTAAAAGAGTAGAAGAAAAGGTTTCGTCAGAAGGCTAGCTGAGCTAAGAATAGAAAAAAAAAGAATGATAACAAAGGCAGCTGTCCAAGCCAGCTGGGCTGTGATTGGCCATTAATTACAAACATCCAACATGGGCCAATCACAGATGCACCTGTTGCATTCCACAGCAGCAGATAATCAATGTTTACATTTTGTTCCTGAGGCCTCTCAGCTTCTCAGGAGGAAAAATCCTAAGGAAAGGATTTTTCATGAAAAGAAGTCTGCGACAATCATCCATAAGTGTTGCTCTGATTTTTTAAGACTTTCTAAGCCTTCTGATGTTTACACTCTTGTAGCAAACTTCCTCACACACTTTCTGTGAATAACTTATTGCTTTGCATTCTTTTATAGAAGAGGAGAAATTTGATAGACTGTTGGTTTGTCCGGTGTCATTGGAGAGGTGGCACTGTCACCCTCCAATCCACTGTCTCTTTTAGAAAACTATAAATGTTGGAGTCAGAAAATAAACTTCCCTTTTTTCTCCACCTTGAGAGCAGCGGTGTGTGCGCTTGTGTTGTTTTGTGTCCTAAAGCGACACATGAGACCATCAGGAGATGGTGACTGGGCTGGGAGGAGAAGGATGAGATCCACCACCACCACCACCAGAGGCTCCTGACCATGCTGCTGTCCCTCTGTCCCGCAGGGAAGTCCTCTCAGTGTCCCAGTCTGCCGGGAGCTGGAGCAGCACCGCTCGGAGGGGTCAGCGGGGCACCATGCCCGGGAGGGAATTTGCCCTGCACCAAACCAACTCCAAGGTCTGCAACCTCCTGCTGGCTGCAGAGAAAGAGTAGGGAGCCAGAGCACCTTGGGATTCTCCTCCACAACCACCTTTGAATGAGGAAAATGCTGCAATAAGGATGCCAGAAGGGACCACAGGAGGGGCTGCTGAAGAACAGACACACCCCGTGCCTCCAAACCTGCCCTCACACCCCAAAGGCTGAGATTTCCCTCTCCTGGACTCCTCCCCTTCATGGGGCAGGGCCTGGCTGGAAGCCAAGCTTTTCCTCATGAAAAACAGCCTTGTGTCGCAAGTGGATGAGTTTCTGAGAGCCCAAGAAACCCTCTTGGAGGACTGCATCCCAAAATGCTGAGTTTTCTCCCTGGTTATCAAAGCTGTCAGGAGGGGACACATCTGCAGCCAGCTGGAAGTCCCCGGTGAAGGGAATAAATGACCTTCCTTGCCCAAGCTGAAGTGCTGTCATCCACCACCACCCAACACCTCCAGCATCAGAGGGAGGCTGGTGAGGAAAAAGCAGCATTTCTCCATTCCTTCCTGGTAATAATGTGCCTTGGGAAGTATTTTTAGCCCTTTTTTTGTGGAGTGTGTGCTACAAAACAAGCTTCTTAGGAAAGAAAAGAGGGATATTGAGTATATATTGTTTTGTTAATTATGGGCCTGAAATGTTAGCACTGAGTCTCCTGGGTCAGGGGAGGAGATTTGCCTGGTTTTCCAGCTGGAGACACCAATTTCAAGTGCTCTGGTTATGTACAGAAATAAATGCCCTATATTTTCATATTGTCTCTGTTTGACTCATAACTTTCCTGGACACATGGGAGGGCAGAAGGGAGAGGCCCTTCCAGCAAGAACCTGCTTTCTAGGTCTGCATTTAGGGTGCTCTCTTTCCTCTTCCTCCTCCTCTAGAGATTGACCAAGGCAGATTTGTCATCCAGCTGATATTTACCCCAAATCAGCTGAAGCCCTAATCCCAAAGGATACCTGTCCTGCCAGAGGGACTGGGTCCTGTAGCTGGGATTGGAGTTGGGAATGTGTTTCCAGACCCTTTGGAAGGGGTGAGGACATCTGAATATGGATTTCACCAGTTTGCATTGCTGCTGGAAGCTTTGCTGTCCTGCTGAGCCACTGAATCCCGATGTTTTCCAAGGATTTTTTTTCCCCAGTCCTGGTTCGATGCTCAAACAGCATTGAAGGACCACGGGCCTTTTGGTAAAGTCCCCCATTTCCTTGGCAATGGCTCCAAAGCAGGGCAGCCACTGTCCATCCGTGTCCCAGGAATGCCGCATCTCCAGGAGCCGCGTTCCGCGCGGAGCTGCAGAGCAGCACTGACCTCCAGCGGCCGCAGCCGCATCCCAAACCCTCCCTCCGGCTCCGGGGATGTCCCACGGGAGCTCCAGGGAACTTCTGCTGCTGGCCCTGGGCAGCCCTCGCCCCTCTGAGCCGGGTTTGGGGGTGTTAGCGTTCACAAACACATAATCACGAGAATGATGCTTCTCTTGAAGAGCTCTGGGTGTCAGGGGTACTCAACCCAAATCTGACTCCGACATGGGTTCGGATGAACATGTTTTTGTATTCTATCGTTACATAACTTTCATGTTAATTATTAAACTTATATTGTTCTATTGTATACATAGATTTCAGCCAAGCGTGGCTCCTCGTGGCCCCCCTTAAATTTCTAACAGAGTTTCTCATGATTCTTCTTATGATTATACAATAATTATATTTAATTACTAAACAATCATCACATCTAACAATTATTTATCATACTGCTTACGCAGGTGCAATGATCTGGCAAAACACAAAGCCGAACATTTCAGAGTCTATCTTTACCATTTTCCAGGGTCCCACTGTCAGGGTGGCAATGCCGTCCCCTCCTGGCCTCCAGGTGTCACCTTTAGGCCGGACGTGACAATCACACAAGTGATCAGGGTCTAAGAAGAAATAAGTTTTTTATTCTGCGTGTTCTCCAGCTTATATACTCTTAACAAAGCGTGATCTTAAGTCATTAACTACAGCACAATAACTTATTGTATTCATTGGTGCAAAGCAGTTAACGTCAATATGATTGGTAAAAGTTTTACAGAAATTTAATCAGGCACATACACACATCTACTTATGCACATAGTCTAGCTTGCAAAAATTCTCATGTGTCTTTTCTAAGATACATGCTGACCGCCTTGTCTTCTTCCTTGCTATGGATACACTCGAAAATCATTAATTGTCATTTCTTCTATTAACTCAGCTTTGCTTGCAGGCCAGCTCTCAAGCCCCTCCATATCCAGGCTTGCCAGCACAAGCAGTTTTCCATGTTTCCTTTCCCCCTGCAAGTCACTCTTATTGCCAGGACATCCCCTCCAGCCCTCAGGAGAGCACATGGACACCACTCACCAAATGGGGCAATAAAACATCACCTGCCTGTCTGCCCCAGCTGGCTGCAGAGACAAAACTACCATGAGAGAGTGAGGGAATGCATCTGAAAGAATGGGGAGGATCAGCTCTCCTTGGAAATTTAGTGGAGAGGCATCTCTGAAGTGCTGGGCAGAGCTCTCTCTGATCAGCCACTGCTCTCTCCTTCCTAGGCAGCCTGAAATACAAAGAATTGTATTTCCTGACTGCTGGGTCCCAGAGACTCCCCAGACACCACGAAAAATTAAAAAAAAAAAATTAAAAATCAGTTTATAACTCACCAAAGCAGTGGTGAAAATCCCAGCACTGAACTGTGGCAACAGCAAACCTCACAGGAAGCTGCTCATCCCAAACCTCCACTGCAGGGCTGGCAGCTGCCTTGGGACGTGCACATCACAGCAGGATCCCTGCAGGGCGTTCCTGGGACGTGCACATCACACCAGGATCCCTGCAGGGCGTTCCTGGGACGTGCACATCACAGCAGGATCCCTGCAGGGATTCCTGGGACGTGCACATCACACCAGGATCCCTGCAGGGATTCCTGGGACGTGCACAGCTTCTCTGTCAGCCACAGGGCAACCAGTCTGGAGCATCCCAGAGCAGCAGCTGGCAGGGTGCTGTTATAACCTGCCCAGCAATCAGGAGTGCAGGGAGAAAGCTGGGAAGCTGCACAGGACACAGCAGCAAAGCAGAGCAGCTGTGCCATGAGGAGATCCCTGCAGGAAAAGCTGGGGGGAAAGCTCAGGGCCAGGGCTGGTGAGTCAGGCAGGGAAGTGGCTGAGCTGAGCCAACAAGGCTGAGATTAAATCCTTTGGCAAAAGCCATGGGAAAGCAAGCTGAAACCTTCCTAGAAAACTGTTCCACCCACTCCAGTCCTGGCCAAGAGTGTGAGTACTGAAGGGATGCAATAACTGCAGCAGGGAAATGAGCAGTGAAGAAGGTGACACACAGCCATAATTCCAGTTCTGGTGGGGACAAGCACTTGCTCTGCCCCATCTCACAGAACCCAAATGCCTGCCTGGTTTGGGTTGGAAGGGACTTTAAGTCTCACCTCATTCCACCTCCTGCCATGGGCAGGGCATCCTCTACTAGACCAAGCTGCTCTAAGACCCATCCACCCTGGCTTGGCCTGGCCATCCCAGCAAGAAAAGCCACAACCACACCAGCTGCAAGCCTCTCCTATCCCTTACAAACCCCAAAATCCCTCCTTGCCCAAATCTTGTGGCTGCTGCAGCCTAAAAAGCTGAAGGTGTGATGAGCTGTAGTGATGCTGTGCGGAAGGGAAGCACCCAACAGAGAGGTGGAAGAGTTTTTCCATGGTAAAATCCAAGCAGGGTTTGCTAAGCACTTGTAAAAGCAGGCACTGCAAAGATCCAGAGGAATCCAGTGTGGCTGGGATTTAAGGAATGACCTGGTGGGGTTTGGGTTTCACCTTTTGGGAGGGGCCATGAAAAACACAAGGGGAAGGACAGAGTGACTGCATTCCACCAAAAGAGGTAGTGGTGCCACCATCACTCTGAGAACCAGAGGTCTGCAGGAGACACTTAAAAGGGTGTAAAGCAGGAAAGAGGAAAATAAAGCCTTTTTTGAGGGATTAGGGCAGCACCAATGGCCACCAAGGAAGTAAATTGTCAATCACAGTGAATCAATCACCAACACCTCTGAGGTTTCCACAGGAAGCACCAATTTGTGCAAGGTGACTTTAGAGCAGCTCCCACGCCCCTGAGGGCAAAGCCACGATGTTCTCACCTCCCTCCCATGCTGGTGCCACCAGCTGGCCATTGCAACCATGGTCCTTGGAAAAAAGTGGCACTGGGGACCACCCAGGTGTCCCCTCCCAGCCCTGCCCTGTGGTGCAAGGGGCAGGAAGCAAGCAGGGAGTGGTCCTTGAGAGGGATCTGCTGCTCTGAGGATGCAGTGGAGCATCCATGAGCTGGGACAACTGAGGCACCACCAAACCTTGTAAGAGAGTTTCTCTAAAAACCTCGGGAAGCCAAAACAGGAAATGGGTTTTGACATCAAACAGGAAAATTGGGGCTGCCAAAACACACCCTGACACTTCTCTCTGGCCTCATCCCCACCCTGGTTTCACATCTCTACATTTTTTACCTGGCCAGGGCATCAAGGGCTCTTTTTGGCCTGAACCAGTGATACATCAATATTTATTTTTGCACTGGTTTAACTATTTATGTGTGTGTATCTATATGTGACGGTGTTCACAGGGGTTCCAGGTTGAGGGAAGAGACGAGGATCTGACTCCATGTTTCAGAAGGCTGATTTATTATTTTATGATATATATTACATTAAAACTATACTAAAAGAATAGAAGAAAGGATTTCCTCAGAAGGCTAGCTAAGAATAGAATAGGAAGGAATGATAACAAAGGTTTGTGGCTCGGACTCTCTGTCTGAGCCAGCTGACTGTGATTGGCCATTAATTAGAAACAACCACATGAGACCAATCACAGATCCACCTGTTGCATTCCACAGCAGCAGATAACCATTGTTTACATTTATTCCTGATGCCTCTCAGCTTCTCAGGAGGAAAAATCCTAAGGAAAGGATTTTTCATAAAAGATGTCTGTGAGATCTATGGATCTGTATCTCTAGAGATTTTCTTCCTCCTCAAAAGAGCCATGTGAAATTCTGGCTGATAAAGAGGAGGGACTGGGTTGAAGTAACACCAAGTAAATCCATTTCAACAACCACACATGGGTCATGCTCCTATTTCCCCCTCCACACACACATCCCCAAAACAGATCAACAGCAAGAGATTTTTATGTGGATTTATTTTTATTTTTTTTTTACATTATGTTAGAGTTCAAAAAAAAAAAAAAAAAAGAACCCAACAAAATTAATAAATATTAAAAGTTAAAAAGCTCTGAATCTCGTATGTACAAAACTTTATACATCAAGGTAACACTGGACAAGGTTACAGCACAGGAATGACTCCATGCACCCACCTGCCTTAGGAGGGTGCAGGGGATCAGAGTCATCCTCTCCTCCTGGAGACAGGAGCAGAGACAGGACCAAGCCACCCAAGCTCAGCCTGCCTTCAGCTGGAATAAATCCCCCTGGATCCCTGGAAGTGTTCAGGGCCAGGATGGAGCAGTCTGGTCTAGAGGAAGGTGAGGAGGGCTGAACTAGGTGAGCTTCACAGCTCCTCCCAACCCGAAGCACTCCAGGATTCCACGGGACCCGCAGAGCTGGGCGCCAGCCCTGCAGCACCAGAGCACCCTCAGCTGCTGGGGGAGGTTATCCCAGCCTGCTTTAGAGCTCCCCCAGTCTCAGGTGATCCTGAGGTCAGGATCAGCACCCGCAGTGCAGCCCCCCTGCCCAGACACCCCCAGGGGCTGCGGGTGCCAGGAGCGGGGTCAGTGCCCAGCCCCAGCTCTGCCCCGAGGTGTAGGGAGGGACCACTGCAAATATTCCTAAAGCAATAAAGCACCAAAGCCTAGGCCAGCAGGGAAGGGAGGGGAGCAGCTGGGAATTTGGGAGGAAGGACATCACAGCCCATTTTTGAGGGGAAAGAAGGTCTTTTTGTTATGCTCCTTGGAGAGCAAACAAAGCGTTATCTTTGGCACAATAAATAAATGCTGGCACTGCCGTGGAGGGGCTGGCAGGGGGCACAGCAGGGGTGGAGGCATCCCAAGGGATGAACCCATCCCCACAGCATCCCCTGTGGTGCCAACACCTGCCTGTCCTGGCTCTGGGCACTCCACAGCACCCTCCACGTGCCCGCTCCCGTGAGGTGTGCCAGCTGTGTGGCTCAGACAGATGGGGGGCTTTGTTCCAGGTTTTGGGATGCCCACCTAAGGCCAAAGGGCAGCACCCAGGAGGCCAAGGACCTCCAGCCTCAGGTGCTTTAAGAGGAGTTGGAAAAATGCTCGTCCAGAGGTGCCTCAGCAGCAGGAGAGTGTGGGGAAACTCTGGGGGAGCAACGCTTAAAACATAAAGAATGCAGAGGGGTCTCCATCCATTCCAGACAAAGCAAGCACCTCAACCCTGTCACAATCCGTGGGAAAATCACCCCAGGCCACCTCACCAGCAAACCCTGGCTACCTGCAGAGCTCATGCTGTCCCTAGGGATGCCACATCCTACTCCTTGGGAAGCAGGAGCCTCAGGGCCAGCACCCACACCATGCAGGTGCTCCAAGGACATCCCACTCTGCAATGCCAAACTGCTCTGGCTGCCAAGCCTTGCCTTCCTGGGACTCCATCTCCCTGTTCCCAAAACTTCCTCCCCCACCTTCCCCTGCTGCACCCAGAGGTACCAAAGTACCAAAACCATGGAAGCCCCCTCAGGGACACCATTTTTGGGAGGTTTTTGAGGACTGAAACTTGTCAAGGCAAACCCTGTGCCCAGAGCTGGCCCAATACCCAGCAAGGAGAGGGCAGCCCAAGGCTCCTAAAGTGCTGTGCAAACCTTTAGTACTTGGCACAATCATTTGTAACAGCATTAATCACCCCCTCTCTATCCCTTCCCAAGCAATGAGAGATGCAGATGAATCCTTGGCTCCCTCCTCTCCTTGTGACTGCCCCTAAAATCCCCTCCTGGCTTCCCAATCACTCCCATTTCCCCCTGGAAGCTGTTGCTGCCCCGGAGGCACTGGGTCCAAGGTGATCCTGGGCACTGGTATCAGCTCAGGGCTGGCCAAGGGCAGTACTGGCTGAAAAAAAGTCACCCCCAGGTGAGAGGCATTTTTGACATCAATTTTTGGTCTTTGACCTGTGGTTCTTACTGCTCACTTTGGAATCTCCTGCCTCCAGGACAGAAGCAGCTCTATGCTTGGCATGTTCCACCTTCCCCCAGGCATGTTCCCCAAACTCTCTACCCCACCAAGGACAGCCCAAAGCAGCAGTTTGGGATTTGCCCACATTTCCCCTCTCCTCACCTCACCACCTCCCCTCCAGTTTTCCCCACCAGATTCCCAGGATCCTCCCATTGCTCTCCCCAAGCTCCAGGGCTGAACCACCAAGCCAGGACCCTCCTGTCCAGCACATCCTGTGCTGCTGCTTGGAGCAGGGGGAAGGAAAATGCAACATTAAAGCCATCCCCCTCCCACATCTTTTTAGCACCTTGGGAGGAAGCAGTCTGTGTTCCCACAGCTTTTTTTTTTTGCTCTTTTCCACCTTTTTTTCCCCACAGCACTGTCAAAAAGCACCATGGCACGGCTGGGAGGGCAAGCAGGACCATGGGAAATGAGTGGTTTTCCCAGGAATTTCTGGGTGTGGAGCCAGGTCATTCCCAAACCTGGCAGTGCCACCCACAAAAACCATCGCTGGAAGCCGGGGGAGAGGAAAGAGGTGGAGAGAACGGGAGGGAAGAGGGAGAAAGGCTTTGCCAGCCTCCCAGGGAGGTGGTTCTGAGCAGGTTACCTGGCGCCCTGGCCCCTTCCCTGCTCCCTGGGGGCTGGCAGCTCTCCTGGCAAAGCAGCGCTGCTGGATGCTGCAGGTGCCAGAGTGGGGTCCCCAGCAGGCTCCCCCCGAGCTGGGGTGGTGGGGTAGGGGAGCAGAGCCAGGGCAGGGCTGGGAGTGGTGGTTCCCGGGGGAATGCCAGTGACAGGGGCTGAGCCCGTGGTGGAGGAGGCTTTCTTCCCACAGGATTCGCAGCAGAGCTTGTTGTAGCCAGGGATGGAGCAGTAGCGAGCCAGCACCTCCATCTGGCAGAAGATGGACTTGTCCCCGAGGCAAGGCTCCCCTGGAGAGGGACAGAGCAGCACAAAATAAGGTGGCATTGGGCCCCCAGCCCTGCACCCCTCCCGTGGGATTCCCAAAGGGAACAACCCTTCCAGGGTGCTGCCTATCCACATAGGAAGCGGGCAAGAGGGACCTGGAAAATGAAGCCAAAGCACTGAGGGATTCTGTGCATGGAGAAAAAACAGAGAGCAAGGGATGCACTGAGCCCCAGTTATGAAGGACTCTGAGGAGGAAAAACCAGAAGCCATTTCCCTGCTTAAAAAAATTCCAAGGTAAAAAGGAAAGGGCATAAAAACCAGGAGGCAAAAGGAACTCAGCAGGGAAACTGCAGGACCCCGCAGACCACGAGATGGCAATGGAGCGACGCGCTCTGGAGCAGAGGCGGCAGCGGAGGCTGGAACTGCCCAGGAGCACCGCTGGGTGTGAGGCAGAGTGGGAATTTCCCAGGGTAGAAATCCATTTTGATTTAGGCGAAATGTACATCTTTGAGTTAGCTATGTTTCAAACTACAGACTTATGTAGCCGCACTGCAAGGCCTAGGCTCAGGGATTCAGTGAAGGACAGAGATAAGGGGGGGGAGACAGAGGGTGAGAGAGAGAGAGAGAGAGAGACTGCTGTGAGAGCAGGTCAACCTGACCTAAGAATTTTTTCTGATAAAGAAGAACTAGCAGCAAATGTCACGCAAAATTCGTAAAAATGAATATGTATGAACCTATTGTGAAATTGTATGCATATGTATCTGAGAGGGGGATAAAAAGGGACCTGAAGCTCCCAGAGGTACACAGGTCATTTTAAGGGAATGATTCCCACATGTGTCCAGCGCTGTAGTTAACACACTGGCTTTACAACTCTCACAAAATTGTGGAGTTTTTGGCGGTATCTCTGCAAAACAGGTGCACTCCCACCTCTGCCCTGCCCGCAGGGAGCTGCACAACTCCTCGGGAGGGTTATCCTGGGGAGCACCGCCCTTACACCAGCACTTACTGGAGGAGATCTTGCTCACGGGGTTTTTGGGTCCCTCCTGGGGCACCCGCTGCCCTTTGGTCGTGCCGTGGTCGCCGGCATCGGCACCGGTGGTGATGCCAGAGAGCTTCCCTGCAGAGAGAGCAGCACGATGCCCAGCAGCCACGGGAGGCTGAGGGCACTCAAAATACCTCGGGAGGGCGTTTGGTTTGTTTTACAGGATCTCCTTAAAAATTAAGACCCTTAAGCACCCAGCATTTAAGCCACTCAAACCTCACCCAAGAAAAACTCGAGAGTGCCCATCTCCACCAGCTCATCATGAGTTCAAACTGCCAGAAAACCCAAAACCAGCCAATGCCAGGGCTAAGAGCAGAGAAGGGAAATATTTTGGCTGACTTTTAAGTTTTTTTTACTGCCAGCCACATCAGGGGACGTTCAACCCAACCATGTCCACTGGCACCCCCTGCAGCCACAACGGGCTGGAGGCATTCGTGGGGGTTGATCCCCCCCAGCACATGCCCCCTCCCAGTGCCACATCCTCCTCCTCCTCCTCTCACCTGGGCAGACAGCCACGTGGCAGCCCTGGATGGCCTCTGGCTTGTCCCCCTCGCAGCGCGCGCCGCTGTCACTGCCCTTGCACACCACCTGCCGCTGCTGGACGCCTTCCCCGCAGGTCACCGAGCACTGCCCCAGACAGACAGACAGACAGACAGACAGTCAGTGACAGCCCCCACACCCCCACAGCTCCCCAGCATGTGCTGCTGACTGTCCCTCGGGTAGATTTTGCTTTCTGATGTGGGGTTTCCCTCCCTGACTCCCAAACCCCCACACCCTCTGCACAGGGATGCTCTCCCCTCTCTCATTTTTCCTTGTACCCTTATCCATGGAAGTTTTCAAAGCCAGGCTTGGAGCAACCTGGTCTAGTAGAAGGTGATCTGACCTAAGAGGTTGGGATGAAATAGGCCGTAAGGTCCCTTCCAACCCAAACCATTCCAGCATTCTGTGAAAACATCACTGTCTCTTGTACGCTTATCTCCACCAAGGCCAGGCTGGGTGGGACTCTGACCTGGTCTAATGGAAACTGTCCCTGTCCCTGCAGGGGGGTTGGACTAGGTGACCTCTACAGCTCCCTTTGAACCAAACCATTCTAGGGTTCTACTCCATGACCTCTATAAGCACCTGACCTTCACACCCACCTGCTGAAGATTGCAAGGCAAGTTGTTTTCCATTGCCATCTGTATGGCAGATTCCCTTTGTCAAGTGGGCAGTTTGCCTTATCTCTCTCTCTGAGTGACCACATTCACTCCTCCCTCGGGAGGGGACATTGCTGATAACAGACTATTGAATGTCCCTGCATGGCTGATAAGAACTGTAACATCCCACTGGGAGATGTTCTGCCCAGAGGGAGGGGCCAAGCATTGCTGCCCAGATAGAATCCAGAGGTTTTTGAGACGCCAGCACGGCTTTCTCCATGGGATTTCCCAGAGGAACAGCAGCTGCCTCTCCTTCCACTGGATCTTCAGAGGAAGAATACATCCTTCTCTACAGGATCCCTGCTCCAACAGAACCACCCCTGACACTGCAGGAGGGCTGCAGCCACATTTCCAAAGGGACTGCCACCAACACCCCACAGGGTGTCAGGTTGGGTTCTGACTCTGACAGTGTTGTTCTAGTGCACTGCATTGTTTATTTTATCCTTTTATTTTTTTCCATTCCCTATTAAAGAACTGTTTTTTCCTGCTCCCGTACTTTTTGCCTGAGAGCCCCTTAATTTAAAATCTATAGCAATTGGGAGGGGTGGGGAGGGTTTACATTCCCCATTTCAGGGGAGGCTCCTGCCTTCCTTAGCAGACTCCTGTCTTTCCAAACCGAGACACCACCCTCATACCCCCCTCCTCACCTCGGACCAGGCTCCTGTCCTCCACTGTGCGGGGCAGGGCAGGCGGCCGCAGGGCCGGCGCGTCTCGGGGCGCTGCCCGGGGCAGTTCTTGCTGTGCAGGGTGCGGTTGGTGCCGTCCTGCAGGCGCTGCATGCACTGCACCACCCGCGCCTGCACCCCCAGCTTCCCGCAGGAGCGGCTGCAGGCGCCCCACTCCTCAGCCACCCACCTGCCAGCGGGGGAAGATGGACAAGGAGAAGGTGTTCGAGGCGATGCTTGTACTGGAAACGCTCCCAATCCAACCCTGAACTGCCCCCACGAGGAGTGGGAGCACCTCAGGCCACACTGAGAGCACTTACATGGGCTGGGAGCATTCCTGGAGGTTACAGCGCCTCCGGATTGGCTTTGGCTTCTTGCTGTTGTCACAGAAGTTCCTATGCACCATCCGGTTGTCGCTTTTCCGACGGCAGCCGTACTTGGTGTACTGGATGCCTGAAGGGGCAGAGCGTGGGCAGTGAGGTGGTGGGTGTGGGAGACCCTCTAGAATCCCCCAGGTCCTTCTCCTGCATCATATCCTGCTGGGATATCCTGCACATCCCACATATCCTGCTGGGATTTGTGCTCTGAGATGTCACCACTCAGGTGGGACCCGAGGTTTGCTGAGGATGCTCGTGTGGCTGCTGGATCCACCCCCAGAGTCTCCCCAGGCTGCTGTGGAGCGCAGACAGCTCGTGGAAAATGTCCCAGCCCATGGCAGGGGTTTGGACCAGGTGACCTTTAAAGGTTCCTTCCAACCCAAACCACTCTGATTCCCAGAGCACAAGGTGCTCCCCACGACCTGAGGGTCAGATCCCCGTGGCCATATGGAAAGAAGGTTTTCACCAGCAAACCTCACACCTACTTCTGTGCAAACCTTAGCAGTGGTCATCTTCAAAATCACTGTTTCTTGGCTCACATCCAGTTAAAAACAGCCAAGGAATTTAAAAATCCTAGCAGGTCCATGGATAGACCGACAAAGGTACACACACACAATCATGCAAGCCTGTTTCTCTAAGAAATCCAGCTATAATGCTCACTTGAACTGCTTTGCAACAATTTCTCCATGCCAGAGGTGCTCCAAGGGGCTCACACACCCTCTACCATGTCTAAGCACCCCCCAGGCATTCCCTGTAGGCCGCTATGAAGAGGAAGTTACCTCCTCCACACGCCTTGGAGCACTGGGACCAGCTCTTGAGGGCCCACTCATAGGAATCCATCTCCTCCAGCAGGACATTGTTATTTCCAATCATGGGCAGCAGGTCTTCGTGGATGATGTACCTGTACATGAGGCTGCTCCTCGCCTCCTCCTCCTGAGGGATGACCTGCAGGCACAGAGGGAGCAGTCAGAGAGGGGGAAGAACGATGCCATGGGAAAGGGACCACATGGCAAGGCGGCCTCCGCCCAAAACTGGGAAACAGGGATGGATGGGAGCACAGATTTGCCATTCCCCACATGTCCAGGGAGCCCAGTCTCTAATTCCCCACATAGCAGCATAACCAAAATGGGATTTGGAGTCATAAGCAGTTGCTGCAGAGCAAAATGCAGCAACATATCCTTGTGCCATTCCCTCACACAGCTCATCACCCCTTGCTTTTGGCTGGCTCATTCCCTGGATTTAATGACATGCCCTCTTCCTATATTCATATCCTTCCATCACCTGCCACATCACACGTCAGACCAGCTCCCTGTCTGTGACAGTGGTCCCCAAGCCCCCAGAGCACGTGCCAGCCAGGCTTACCAGAACACTGATGGCCTCATGCAGGGGACCGCTGGTTTTCAGGCTCTCCTTGCCTTGCTCCACAGTGTATTCCCACTCCAAGCCCATCTCAATGAACACTTGGCTTTTGGCTTCTTGGCCCTTGGCATTCAGGATGAAGTTCCCCGTAGCTTGATTCTTAACAGCTGGAGGAGAAAGGAGATATTTTCAATATCATTCCTTCTGGTCACTCACTTTGGAGGATGGGAATGACCTGTACAAGACCCTCTTTGGTGGGAATTATGAGAGAAGGGTTGAGAAAGAGTGAAGGGAGAGGTGCACTAGGGCATGCTCACCAATGCTGTGGGATGCAGGCTCCATCTCTTCTATCTGAAGGTGCCTTGCTCCAGCTGGGATCTCAAACATCTTCAAAACACCTGAAAGTGAGGGAAGAAGGATGAAGGGACAGGAAAGAGCACATTTCCTCCAACTGGACACATGAATCCAGCCGGTGAATCCGCTTCCCAGCCCACCCAGCCCTCTCACCTGGCTGCTTGGGAGTCTTGGCCAACGTGCCCTTCACCGTCCGGCAGTGGGAATTGTCCCCCCCGCAGACCCCACACTTGTCATCCTGCTTCAGAGAGCCAACCTCCTTGTCACAGCCGACGTGCTGGCACCCAGGGGATGAGAGGACAAGCCTGGGGTTACATGCCTGAGGCCCAGCCTGGGATTACAGCCCTGCAGCCCAGCCCTGGGTTACAGCCCTGCGGCCTGTGGAAACCCAAAGCACTGGGAATATTTCTCTGTCTGCTCTGGGGTGCCCTGACCCCCCAGGGGAGCACTGACTTTGACCCTCATTCATGGAGACAGTTTCCTAAACTCCAGAATAGACTGGAATCCACTAGGGTGTGAAGTAGATTGTAGAGAGTAGCGTAGGTGTATCACTGAGGTGGGTAATTTAGGTTTTAGGATTTTTAGTATGTTGTGGATGGAAGCAAGATGGAGGGCACAGGGTGTCGTCCTGGGTTTCTTCTTCATGCTTCTTGCTCCTTCTTCATGGGTTTGGGTGGTATTTTGTAATTGGGCGGAAAAGTCCACATTGCGGGCTTTTGGGGATCAGTAATTGGGTTAAAAAGGGTTAAATCCAGGTGTCAGCTCTTAATTGGATAGTTCAGCTTTAAAAGACCTTGGAACAAGAGATTGTTGGTTATTTTTGCGGTGCTTTTCCAGCACACTGAGCCTGGTATGGACAGCATGCAAAACTCTAAATAAGATAACAATAAACAAGAACCTGAAGACCGAAAATATCCAGTGGGTCTCTCTTTCCTGACACAAGACCACTCTGGCTGGGAGGGCCCAGAGTGGTCTTGTGTCAGGAAAGAGAGAGTCCCAGAAGTCAGGGAATTGGCAACAGGTACCCCAGCCAGAGTCCCAGAAGTCAGGGAATTGGCAACAGGTACCCCGGCAGCGGCCCAGCCCATCTCTCCACCATCCCCTTTGCCACACACAGACTTGGTCCCCAGAGGAAAAACCCGTGCCCCCAAGGGGCTGAGCTCCCTCCTGGCCAGGGAAAGGACGGGGAGAGCCCCACAGGAGCTCCTCACCAGGCACTCGCCCCGGACGCAGACGCTGTAGGGGTCTCGGTAGCTGCAGCGGGTCCCGTCGTGAACGACCTGGTTCATGAACACCACATCCCCCGTGCCCTCAGACTGGCAGATCAGCTCACACTTCTGAGCATCTGTGGCACAGGAAAAGGGAAGGGGGAGAAAAAGAGAGGCAGGGGGAAAAAAAGGAGTTGTGGAAATTCATTAGGGTGAGTGAAGGCAGAAACTCATCTCAGCTTGTACCCCTGAGCACAGCCACAATTCCAAAGGCCAGGACATTCATGGGGCTGATGTCCATTTGCAGCTCAGGAGCCTGCACTTTTGCCTGGTAAACTCAGGAATTTAAGGAAAGGACAGGACACACTGCATGAGGCTGCAATGCAAGTAGGCAGCTCTGTTTTGGAAACAGGCTGGGAGAGCTGGGAGTGTTCAGCCTGGAGAACAGAAGGCTCCAGGGAAACTTAGAGCCCCTTCCAGTGCCTGAAGGGACTCCAAAGAAAGCTGGAGAGAGACTTTGGACAAGGAGAAAGGTGTGACACGTTAAACCCCATAATGGGGTTTAACCATAGAGTAATAAATCAAGCCCTGGATAAATAATTTGAAAAGATTTTTTTTACCCCCATGAAACTTTCCACAAGAAAGAATAAAGTTGTGGGAAACTTTCTCTACAAGGAGAAGGCAAATTTACTTTGTCTAGGAGGAAAATTGGATAAATTCCCAACTAAAGAAGCTGTGGATGGGAGATGGGACAAAGGAATATGAAAAGGTGGATGCTCACAAAGGCAGGTTTTTGTTAAGGGAGACTCCAGTAAGAACTGGAAGGAGTACAAATGGTTCTCCACAGGAGAATGATGGTGAGAAGCAACTACCTGGAAAATATTTAATTCTGAGCACAAGCATCCTTCAGCTTGTGAAGACTGGGAATGACTTCAAACTGTCAGAAGGCAGGGTTAGATGGGGTATTAGGAAGAAATTCTGTATTGTGAGGGTGGTGAGGCACTGGCACAGGGTGGCCAGAGAAGCTGTGGCTGCCTCTGGATCCCTGGAAGTGTTCTACCAACTGTGAGTAACCTGGTCTAGTGGAAGGTGTCCCTGCCCACTCCTGCAGGGTTGGAACGAGATCATCTTCAAGGTCCCTTCCAAACCAAACCACTGATTCCATGATTTTTAAAAGCTGGCTGCCTGATGTTGGCTTATTGCACAACAGTTTCCAGCTCAGGAGCTTCCCACAGCCCAACATCTGTGCAGCTGACACATCCCCCACCCCAGGGTGATGGCCACCAGGGCAGAGGAATCCCTCTGGAGGAGTCTGGCTGCTGCTCCTTTGCCAGGGCCCGCCACCACTCACCGTCATGGTGCTCGTAGGGAAGCCAGGAGTGTTTGCTGTTCTGGTGGGTGTAGTAGGAGTTGCGCTTGGAGCACTGCTGGGCACGGAAATCCTGGAAGGGCCCCGGGCACTCCTCGGCATTGCACACCTGGTACTCGTAGGTGGCTCCCGGGCACGGGCGCCCTCCGTATGCTGGGCTGGAAAACAAACCCAGCGGCTGGTGAGAGGGCTGGAGAGGGGATGGTGTTCAACCCCAGCACGGCTCAGTGCCCAAACACACGGCACAGTGTGGCATTCATATTTTCTGGAAAAATCCCTTCGCCCAGGATTTTTCTCTTGGGAAGCTGAGAAGCCTCAGAGAAAAAGGAAAACAATTATTGTCTCATCGCTTCTCCAGTGTTTTGCTGCTTTGGAATGTGTTTGGAAATTGTTCCAACTGGTGCTGATAAATCCAATTCATTGATCCAACAGGTGCTTGTTTCATTGGTTTCATGCGAATTGTTTTGACTTATTGGCCAATCATTGCCATTTGTGTCAGACTCTGCAGAGAGAGTCACGAGTTCTCATTATTATCTTTTTAGCCTTCTGTAAGTATCCTTTCTGTATTCTTTAGTCTGGTATAGTATTCTTTAATATAACATAGTATCATAAAATAATAAATTAGCCTTCTGAGAACATGGAGCCAGATTCATCATTCCTGCCTTCATCGGGGCACCCCGCAAATACAACAGCACAGCTTCTGCAGGAACCGATGTCCCCATCCCTGCCAACAAGGGGAAGAGCCAGGAACCCCTGGCTCGTGGGCACTTCCAGCTGGGAAAAGGGAGGGAGCAGAGCCCAGACGTACGGCGGGTTGTCGCAGCTCCGGCTGCGGGACCGCACGCCTCCCCCGCAGGTCCTGGAGCACGAGCCGAACTTGGACCAGGAGCTCCAGCTGCCATCCTGGCTGTAAGGCTGCTCCGACGTCTTCCAGATGCAGTGGCCCTTGAAGCACCACTGGAAGGGAGGAGAAGGAATGAATTCCAGGCCTCTTCCAAAGCACTCAGCACCAGTGGGGAGCCCTCCTGCACCCACAGCACTACAGAAAGGGTACAGCACAGGAGGAAGGTGCTCTTCATCGTGCCCTCGGACACATCCCTCCCACAGGAAGCAGGACCAGCCCCTACCTTGCCAGCAGAGCACTCGGTGCCATCCAAGGGTGGCCCCTTCTTGGTCTTGCAGAAGTAGGGGTTGTCAGGGTGGCTGCACCACAGCTGCTTGCAGGGGTCGAAGGTGCGGAACTGGGGAGCACAGAGGAGCTGGGCTGGGACAGCAGCAGCGAGTGCCAGCAGGCTGGTGGCAGCCAGGCTGGCTGGGGACCCCCGGGAGGGGGGACAGCGTGGCCATGCAGCCCCTACTCACCGCCGTGCAGGTCTTGTAGCCCACGCCGAAGTCGAAGCGGCACTGCTCGTCCATGGAATAATTAATTCCCGGCAGCTCGGGTAGCGTGGGCCACTGGTGCTCAAAGGGGTCATCCAGGAGGCAGTCGTAGGAGCTGCAGAGTCAGACAGAGGATTTCCCTCCATCACCCCATCCCTCGGCTCCAGGCCACTCTCCAAATTCAGCGACTGAGAAACCTGAATTATCATGGAATCCCAGAATGGCTTGGGTTGGAATGGTCCTTCAAGGCCATAGAGTTCCACCTCCCTGCCATGGGGCAGGACCACCTTCCACTGTCCCAGGTTGCCCCAAGCCCCAGTGTCCAACCTGGCCTTGGGCACTTCCAGGGATCCAGGGGCAGGCTCAGCTTCTCTGGGCACCCTGTGAGGCCCTGGCAAGTTCTGTGCCAGGGCCTCACCTCCCTCACGGGAAAGAACTTTTTCCTAATATCCCATCTAACCCTACTCTCTCTCAGTGAGAAGCCATTCCCCTGTGTCCAAAGTCCCTTTCTGGAGCCTTTAGGCACTGCAAAAGGCTCCAAGGCCTTCCTGGAGCCTTCTGTTCTCCAGGCCAAACAGCTGGGAGTGTTCCAGCCTGTCTCCAGAGGCCCTCCAGCCCTGGGAGCACCTTTGGGTACCAAAAGCCACCAGTGTGGGTCTGAGGGGAGGCCATGCCCTCTCCCAGCTGGAAGGGGCGTACTGGATGTAGCGGTTGAGCTCCTGCTTGCTGCAGCGGGACCAGTGGTAGCGGTGGAAGGCGGCCTGCACCAGCGGCGCCATGATGCTCCCCATGCTGGTCTCGTCGGCGCAGCGGTTGCCCTGCCCGTCGTGCTCCATGCCCAACCTGGAGGGGAAGATCCCAAGGGATTCACAGCTGCAGCAGCACCTTTTAAAAGGGAGGGGCTCCACCCCAGCCAGCTCTGCCCCCAGGACTTACACGTGCCCGGTCTCGTGGGCCACCACGAAGGCCGAGGAGAAGCCGTCCTCGTGGTTGAGGGTGCAGCTGCGGAGAGGGTGGCACATCCCCGTCACCGGAGCGTAGCCTGGGGCAAAGACAGGAGGGAAGGACAGAGGAGGAGAGGAGAGAGAAAACCTTTGAGAGAGGAGGGGAAAAAATGAAAAATTAAGAAAAAAAAAAGAAACCTACAAATGCATAGCCTGGCTTCGCTGCAACAGGAGAGTAAACAGAGGGGAAGGTGCTGGAGAGGAGGGGCTGCCCAGGTCACCTGGATGGCAGCCCAAGGACTGGCTCACCAGTGTGTGCCAAAAGCCAGCAGAGGCTGCTGTGGGGCTTGCTGGCACCACTGTGCCCTTGTGCCAACACACCTGGGCAGGCAGGAGGGCAGGACCCAGCCAGCGTGGGTGGCCATGGCCTCCCAGCCCAGGAATGGCCTCCCCCGCATTCTTCTTCATTTAAAACAAATAAAGAAGGAAAATGAGAGAGGAGAAAAGGCATGAGGCTCTCCCCAGAGCCCTGCCAAAACTACAGCCCTGCTCCCCACGGGGCGCACCCGCACATGCACCCGCCCCAGCCCCAGGACCCAGCCCTCGATCAAGTGCAGTGCAGTGGGGCAGCTGTGGGCAGAGGAACCTTCCCCTGCCCAGGCAGCAACACATCACCTCCATTTTGGTCCCTTTTCCTTTCTTTTTCAACCTTATTTCTGCCCAATTCAATTAACTTGTTGGCACACTCCAGAATTTACGCCCCAAAGTTTTTTTACATGTGTTGGTTTTATTTGAGGCTGACCCTTTTTGGCATCAAGGGAGTTAGTGAAGGAAGGACTTGAAGGTCAGAGAGGCAAAAGCAGGGCAGGACCATGCTGGATAACTGTGCCCTGGGGACTGGGATGCTGGAAGGGGAGAGCTCAGTCAGCCAGGAGTGGGCAGCAGCAGGAGAGGGGTGCTGATGAGCTGAGGGAGATGCACATCCCCACAGCCACCCTGGCCAAACCATGGGGTCCACAGAGCCCCCCCATCCTTGTGGGATACTTGATCCACACCAAGTCACTCCCAAATTGGGGTTTAACCATGGAGTAATAAATCAAGCCCTGGATAAATCACCTGAAAAGATTTTTTTTTTTTTACCCTCATGAAAGTTTCCACAAGAAAGAATAAAGTTGTGGGAAGCTCTCTCTGCAAGGGGAAGGCAAATTTACTTTGTCTAGGAGGAAAATTGGATAAATTCCCAACCAAAGAAGCTGCGGATGGGAGATGGGACAAAGGAATATGAAAAGGTGGATGCTCACAAAGGCAGGTTTTTGTAAGGGAGACTCCAGTAAGAACTGGAAGGAGTACAAAAGGTTCTCCACAGGAGAATGATGGTGAGAAGTAACTACCTGGAAAACATTTAATTCTGAGCACAAGCATCCTTCAGCCCAGGCCAGAAAACCCCTCTGTGCCACCCACTGCAGAGGGACAAGACCTCTACAGCAGCAATTAATATTTACAGCCCATCTGTCCCCTGCTTTTCTCTTCAAAGGGCATATTTGGGATAATGTGGTGCCACACTCTGGTCCCTCATTCCACGCATCCCTGAGCTTAACAGGGTATTGGGGGTCCACAAGCACTTTGCTTTGGAGAAAAGAGGCAAGAGCAAGCACAGTGTTACTATTCCAGCAGCCCAATCAGAGGGAAATTCCCAGTGGATGAGGAGCTCCTTGTGCCATGCAGCAGAGCCAGGCAAGGACACGGGGATTCTGCAGAAAGTCCTGGAGATGCGTGACAAGCAGAGAGCCAGATCCACAGGGAAAAGGGGAAGGAGCTGCTGGAAGGAGCACCCTTAGAGCAGGGCTACTCCATGGATCTCACGACTCCTTCCCACCAAGGGGCAGCCTAGGGAGCCTCCCCCTTCTGCCAAAAAAGGTCCTCTCACCAATGCCTTTGGACACAGTCACTTTGCCAGGAAGGGTCTAGAAAAATGAAACAAAAGCTGGTATTGCACCCATGTGACTCTGGACAAGGAGACCAGGGCAGGCCACCAGCTTGGCACAACCCAATGTCTGCTACTTGGTGGCCACAGGAACACTGGCACACTCAGGAGGGTTTCCAGCTGGATATCTCCTGAGGTTCATCTCCTGCTGAGGGGGATCCTTCTCAGGGAGGTCCTCCAAGTTAGGACAGGTTTCTTTCTCCACCTTCCCTGTGCTACAGATCAGGGTGACAATACCCACCCCATCCACGGCATCAAATGGATCCTCCTGATGGAAATCCAGACCCGGCCACCAGCGTGGAAAGGAGGAGATGGGAATTTGGAAGCTGCAGGCTCAGAACTGGGAAAAGTCACCTCTCTTCTGGTAACACCAAAGCACCTGCTTTCCTAATGGAGCCATTGAAACATCAGAAGGTTTTCCTGAAAATTTTTATTAGCAAGGCCTCCAACTTCTCAGAGCACACCAGCACAATCTCTGCACCAAGAGGGTGAGAGATTCCTGCAGTAAAACTTCCTCTTTGGCCCAGGGTTTATTGAATGCTCCCATGTCCAAGAAATAAATCCAAATAAAAACAGGTTTTAAAGGTCTTCCAGAGGACAGAATAAATTGATTGTCCCCATGGGGCTTCCTGCAGTATTTCATCTTTTTTTATCTTATTTTTATATTTTTAAGGCATTTTGGGCCAAGGGGAGGACTGGTAAATAAAATCAAAGAGCAGGAGAATAAATAAATAAAGACATTTTATCCATTCAGACGGATGCTCTGGATTAATTCTTTCTCTCTTCTTCATCAAGTGAATTAAAAAAAAAATACAGATTTTTATAACCCTTTTCTGGACCTCGCTGGCCAAGAAACTGTGCTCGCAAGGAAATCCTCTCACCCCTCGCTGGCTTTTCCCCCCGGGCAGACTGCACATACCTGATCGAGACAAATACAGTACCTTGCATACCTGCGGGCCCAAAATCTTGCCTGGTGAGGAAGACGGCGTGGTCGTGGTGCTCGGCGTGCGCGGGGTCGGGGCGCTGCTGCGAGTGCGCCCAGCGGCACACCTGCTCCAGGCTGCGCGAGGGATTGCCCCGCTCGATCAGGCTCACCGACTGCAGGGGGAACAACGGGAAACCCGCTGCTGGGCAGGGCACGGACAGCTGCTGCCCTTCCCCTGGAAGCCAAGGAGGTGCTGTCCCAGGGGGGCGGTGTGGGGAAGAAGGCAGGAAACAGAAGCATTTCCTTCACTCTCCCAAATCTTCACGCATTCTCCTTCACCCCCAGCAGCTGTCAGGAGCACCATGACAGGTCCAGATGAACTGCGCCTCAGATCTCCCAGATGTAACAGGCAGATCCTCGACTGGGCTGGACCAAAGGACTTCATCTCTACATTTGGTAGCTATATCTCCCTCTTTTTCTCTCTCTCTCTCTCCTTTTTTTCTCTCTCTTTCTCTATCTTTTCTCTCCCTTAATCCCTCTATTGCATTTTGCTGTGGTCATTCAATAAAGGTGCATTTGTTTTGATTATTACTGCAAATCCCCTGTGCCGTGTCTGTTTTTTGCACCCTGAGATCAAATCCACGAACCATCACGAAACCTGTTCGTAAGGACGGATCGTGACAAGCTCCAAACTGAGAGAGGGTAGGGTTATCTCCCTCTCCTTCTCCTCCCTCTCCTCCTTATCTCCCAAGCGGGACAATGATGGTGAGAAGCAACTACCTGGAAAATATTTAATTCTGAGCACAAGCAAGTGGGAGATAAGAAGCTTGTCCTGTATCACCAAGCAAATTGTATTCTATTTGCCATCTGTATGGCAGTTGTCTTCTGTTATGTGGGCAGCTCTCCTTATCTCTTCCACAACCACTCCTCCCTCCAGAGAGACACCTGCTGATAACAGCTACTGAACGTCCTGTCCCTGCATGGCTGATAAGAACTGCAGCATCCCATTGGAAGATGCTCCGTCCAGAGGGAGGAGCCAAGCATTGCTACCCAGATATAATCTGGAGATTCTGGAACACCAGCACAGCTTCTCCACTAGATTTCCAGCTGCCTCTTCCACTGGATCTTCAGAGGAAGACTCCACCCTTCTACAGGATCCCGGCTCCAGCGGAACCACCCCTGACACTGCAGGAGGGCTGAGCCACAATTCCAATGGGACTGCTACCAACACCCTGACCCACAGGGTGTCAGGTTGGGTTCTGACTCTGTCAGTGCTGTTCTAGTGTACTGCATTGTTCATTTTATCTTTTTATTTTCTTCCCTAGTAAAAAACTGTTATTCCTGCACCCATATCTTTGCCTGAGAGCCCCTTAATTTAAAATTTATAGCAATTCGGAGGGAGGGGGTTTACATTTTCCATTTCAGGGGAGGCTCCTGCCTTCCTTAGCAGACTCCTATCTTTCCAAACTAAGACAATGCTGCAGGAGGACTCGCTCGGGAAGCATCAGATCCAAACAGTGAGCTGAGATCTCTCCTGGATTCAAACATCCATTCCTTATTTTCTACATCGTCCCCTGAACCTGAGAAGTGACGTAGATGGACAAAGCAGCTGCCTCCAGAGCTGGCTTTGGGGAGATAAATCATCCCTAAGAGAGCCTGGCAGTTCCCACCCTGCTCTATCACCACAGCTACAAATCCCTTCCCCTCCTCAGATCAACCTCCAGCCCAGAGCACAAACGTCACTGGGATGAAGCCAAATGGATTATTGGCTTTCTCAGCTAGAGATTATGTCCCTGCTCCCATGGAAGCCTCCAAAAATGGGCCAGCCTCCATCCTTATCCCTGCTCCTCAGAACCATCCCTGGATGTCCAGGATGTATTTGGGTTTCTGCCAGCCAAGCATATTTCCATAATAAGGAAGTTTTTTTCCAAGACCTAACCGGTCTTATTTGCAGATCACACACAGAGACATCACTGTTGAGTCATTAACACCCTTGCTAGAACACTTCCTGTGGGACAGGGGCTTGCCCCAAAAAAGTACAGAAAATCACATTGTTTTAAAGAAAAGTCTGGCTGCTGTGCTCGAACAAGCGTTAAAAAGTAAGTGCAGCCTGAGATAAACCACACAAAAACTTCTCAGGAAACCTTCCCACGCTTTTCCTGGCCATGCCCAAGCCACACGAGAGCTACAGGACAGCCAGGGAGATGAGTCAAAGAGATCCCAGCCTCAGCTTCTCCTCACTAATGTCCAGCTCCTCTCAGTGTGGGAAGCCACCTCTACCCCATAACCTGCAGAGCTCTGAGGAAGCCTCGGTAGTTTTCCCCACATCCCAGAGCAAGCAGCTACCAGCAGATCTCAGCCACCCACCCACCACCTCCCTCGGGGGCTATCCAGACCCTCAGCCCCCAAAATCCAGGCTAAGGAAGGTTCAAATTCACCCCTGCCCAGCACAGTTGTCACCTGAGCTCTGACAACTGCCATGTTTTCCCAAGGCTGGGCTTACCTAAGTGCTAAATAAACATGAGAGCACGTCCTGCTCTAATCCGAGCGGCGGATTTACCTGGCGATATCCCACCATGATCATCCTGACCAGCACGATGTTGATGTGCACGCCCAGCGACTCGTCGTGGTAAATCTCATCCACCTGAGGAAGGGAGTGTGAGAAACAACTGCTCGCTTTTCATGGCTCAGGAAGGTTTATCAAACCTTATCAAAAATACAACAGGAGACTGAATAAAGAAAAAAAGGTTACAGCGCTGGGGGCAAAAGGTTTTCCCCGCCCTGTGCTCAGCCCCCTCAGAATGGAGGTTTTTCCCTTTTTAACCCTTTAATGCCTCCCAAAGTTCTGTCCATCTTCACTGTCCAGTAGAGATCTCTTCCTCAAATCCTGATTGGAGGTCAGGTGTTCCACAGTGACAAGCCAGTCCTCCCAGATGTCCCAACTCCCGTTGTCCCTTGCTAACCATGCGAGGGGGTACAACATAACTATAAATCTATAAACTTTTCTGAACCTATATACATGATATTTGTCTATTAATTGTGAGAGTCAACCATGGCATTACTCATTTATCACAGGAGGCAAATCCAACAGGGAAGGAGTTAAGGCCACCCCACTCTCAAGCCTCTCCTGTCCTCCACGCTCCCACATTCCACACCCTTCCAAGCTTTCCAAGACCAGGTGCAAAGATGTCATCCCCCTCCTCCCACTGTGGGGAGGGGTTTTTTTCCCATTTTCCCACGCGTAACAAGAACAAAGCCAAAAAGCCAAGCTGGAATAAGCCAAAGTTTCCCCAGGAATGGCTCAGATGGTCAATGACATCACCCATTTCCATCAAGGGCTGTGTTTCCTCCACCACATTTCTCAATGAGCCATTGGAATATGAATCCCTTAGAGGGATGGAAATGCTCCAGACTCCAGCACCCAACGTAAAAACAGCTTTTTGATATAATCCTTTGCCTCTCCCCAAAGCCAGGGCTTTCCTCAGTTGAGTCAAACCTGACCTATGGCTCCAGAAATCCCAAGAGAAAGCAACACAATGGAGAGAACAGGGAGGGCTCATGACTCAATGAGATCTTTGCCATCCTCAGCTATTAAAAATGACCTTGCAAAGGAAATAACCAGCTACAACCTCTTCCTTCTGTGTTTCCAGGATGAATAAACAAATTCTACTCCCAAATGCTACCAAGAGAGTAGGACACCCAGATGGGAAATGTCCCTGAGAGCTGAGCCCAGAGACATGGAGAGAGGCACGGAGTGGGCACCCACAGGCCCACGTGAGGCCCTGCACCCTGCAAAGCATGTGGGAAAACAGCCCCATTCTCAAAACACAGGGTGTTTTTCTTCCCTGGGCTTTCTTTTTCCCAAAAGGCCTCTCAAATGAACAGTTCCACAAATGGGGGTTCACTGCAGAAGTCAAAGAGACCGAATTAAGACAATTTTTAATGTTGACTAGAATTCATGTTTTACTTAAAATATACTTTTTCAGCTTTGCCCAAAGGGGGACTAATTTCCCTCAGCTCTGTCATAGCCTTCCAGACTAGATGAAGGTTATAAAGTCAGATTTATGGATCTTTTCTATTTTTTCTCCATTTCTTTGGGATTTTGCATCAAGGGTTGGGTGACAACTACCCTTTTACTGCTGCCCAAGTCCATGTCAGCCACTCCCCAGTGTTTTACAAGCGCCCCATTTTCCAGCCTGGGATTCCATTTGAAATACCCACTCAGGCCAGTTTTAAACCCAAAACCCCAGTGTTAACCTTTTCCCCATGACGACCAATACTCCCATGGGGTGCCTCCGAGCCATGCAGAGGGGCAATGCAGATCCTGAGCCTTGAATGCAGCAAAATCGATTATAAAAAATTAAAATTAATCAATGAACTGCCAGTCCACCCCCATTAATGCATCCCTTTGAATGCAGAAGCTGCAAGAGCCGCGGGGTATTTTATCCATCAGTGTGGAAAGATGATGCTGGTCAACCCACCCTCAGCTCATCCCTGCTTTCTGTGGGTGGAATGCCCCCTCACCCTCCTCCCTTTTGTAAGAATAATGAGGATATGATGGATTTTTTCTGATGCCAACCCTATTTTTTGGGGATGTGCACGGAAGGGTGGAAGGTCACGCAGTGTTGCAGCTGCAAACATCACTCAGGCCTGCAGACCCACTGAGGTGTGAAGGATCCAGCCCAGCAAGGAGCTGCAGCTCCCCAGGGATGTCTGGCTGGGTTTTAGCATGTAGGAGGCTTTGGCATCTCAGAAAAATCCCACATCCTAAGTTTGATCCCTTACAAAAATATTGGTAATATGGCAGGGTGGGAAAGTGGGGGGAGAGGGAGAAATTAAAGCCACGCTTGAAGAGATGCAGGGCTGGAGCTGGGGGGTGGTGTGGGGAACAGGACAGGAAACACAACCATTTCCTTCACTCTCCCAAATCTTCACGCATTCTCCTTCCCCCCCTGCCAGGAGCTGGAGCTCCAGACTGAGAGAGGGGAGGGTTGGATGGGATATTGGGAAGGAACTGAGGGAGGTGAGGCCCTGGCAGAGGCTGCCCAGAGAAGCTGCGGCTGCCCCATCCCTGGAAGTGTCCAAGGCCAGGTTTGATTTGGCTTGGACCAACCTGGGATGGTGGAAGGTGTCCCTGCCCATGGCAGGGGGTAGGAATGGAATGAGCTTTCATCTCCCTTCGAAACCATTCCATGATTTCAGGATTCTGTGGTCGTCCACCAGCGCTCTGCTGCTTGCTGCCTGCTCCTGAGGACACCTCACTCCACCAGGATCAGCCACGTTCCTGCCTTAGGGACCCCTCTGTAGCAGCCATAACCTGACCTTGCTGTGGCTGGGAGCATCATGTGGAGCAGCACAGAGCTCTCCCTTCCCAGCTGCACAGGACATTTTGGCAGGATGCTCAGTAGATCTTGCTCTATTCTTCCAAGATGGGATTTAATTCCATAAATCTTCCTTATAAAGCAGTGCTAAATCCCACTCTGCTCCAGCTCACAGGGGCCTGCTGCTCCCTCAGCATGGTACTCCATTTCAGCCTCTGAAATGAAGAGTTAACCTAAAGCCCAGCCCCTGTTTAGTCCAGGGTTTAGGCAGGGATCTGCACCTAACAGAGCTCAGCAGTGACCTTCAGGGTTAATTCAGAAAGCAGATGTGGAACCAGACTGCCCAAGGCTACAGACCTCCCTTCACAGCCAGATATAAATAATTGATTGAGGGGGGGAAAGAATCATATCAAAAGGGCTTGGTGCTGGCTGTGACCCACAGGCCCCAGATTTTGGGGTAAGGGGGGAACATCAGCAGGGCCAGCTTCCCCCATGTGCTCCAGGGCCTGTGGAAGAAGTGGGGATGGAGTTGGAGGGGCCAAGCATCACCTTGGAAATGGGAATTCACCTGGAAAGCAGTTTGCAGGCTTGGCACAACTCCCCCTGCCCTCTGCAGATGCCAGTTTCTTCAGAGAAACCCCTTCCCCCAAAAACAGCTGTACAGCAAAGGGCTCCAGTAAAAAATACCGATTTTTATAACCCACATCCCTGAAGCCATGGGATAAAGATCTCCTCATCCCTCTCATCCATGCTCAGCCTGTTTCACACCACCACCTGGCAAGAAATGCTCTCCTCTCTCATTTAAAATGGAATTTTCCCACCTGTGAGCAGCCCAGCCCTTAAGGCTCACTGTGAGTTAAGGGCAAACCAGCAGGAACAACCACCCCACAGGACTGCCCCCGAGCCCTGCAACACCCAGGAGGCAGCGGCACGGCTTCCCAGTGACAGGAACATTACACCCTGAGAGCAGGGCAGGCTGCCTCCCCAAATCCCTGCAAAGCCTGGCCAGCCCCCAGCCTGCAGCCCCAGACGCGAGATCCCGACAGCAAAACCGCGCTGGCAACGAGGTCTAGACCTCGCTGTTCTTCAGGGAAGGAAAACAAAGGGAGAGACACGAGAAGAATTTGCCAAAGCAGCAGAATAGCTGACATTTCAAAACGCCGGGATCGCTTACTCGGAACAGCCAAGTCATCTTTAAACTCCTTTCTTTTATTCCCTCGCTCGGTTTTTACGCCGGTGGATTCACCCTGAGCCTCTTTAGCGGGGCTGGGGGGTTAGGAAGGGAGGGGAAAGTCTCCCTCACCACATTTTTGGGCTTGCATAATGCGTAATGTCACCTCTGTGAGGGCTGACCCACATTATCTGTGGGGAGGAATAGAGGAAGGGGGGAATTGTTCTGCAAGGGCGAGAGTAGATTTGATCAGAGCTCTCTACAGAACAAGGCATGTTGTCCCCAAAAAATAGCAACAAACACGTAAGCCCACACAGAGGGTATGGAAAAGTGCATGGACACATGAGAGACATCAGAGGTATTTTTGTTATTATCAGTTACCAAGGAAGTGGCTCATAAACCCCTCACCTAAGAAAAGAACATACACAGGTTAAAATTAAAGCTGGAGGTTTAATTTTTGTTCCCAAACCACCTCTTCTGTGGGGTCTCAGTAGCACTCTTTGTTGCTCTGCCCTTGGGAACAATAATTTCAGCTGGAGCCAGGCAAGTCCCAGCCTGGAGAGGGCTCTGACTCATGGGGTTTCCCTAGTAACCCGAAACAATGGGAAAACACCAAGAACCTTTGCATCCTCAACCAGATCGTGGGCAATGTCAGACAAAAGCCCAGGAGCCCAGTTGAGGCCAGGGCCAGGTTTAACACAGCCACAGCTTGGCTTCTCCCCTCCAAGTGGAGCCACCGCCAGATCTGAAAGGATCAGGGATGAGCAGTGGGAAGTCTGGAGGAGAAAACCAAGAAGCCCAACTCCCTGAAGGCAAGAGACTGGAAAGTAGAGCTGAGCACTGAATATTTCCTCTCCTGTTCTTTTTCTGGGGTGCTGGATCCCCTCCTGGTTCCCAGCCCTTTATCTCAGCAGTCACCATGGCTGAGGTATCCAAATTTTCCCTCTGTAACATCACAACCCCTGCCACAGGCAGCAAGCAAGAGAGGGGAATGGCTTTCCAGAGCCACCACATCACCCAACATTCATCCCAAGTGCCCAACAGACCAGTTTTGGTTAGGTGGACACAGAAAAGCTCAGCTTGGAGCAGAGATAAGCTCAGCTACTGATGGCAGAGGGGGAGCTGTGCCTTTCCCACTCACTCCAACCTGACCCTAAATTCCTGGGCAGCATCTGAGCCAAGAAGGGAAGGGCAGGCTGGGAATGCAGGCTGGGAGCTAGCAGGGAAGGCAGCCTGCCTGCAGGGAAGCTCTTAGGTGCACAAAAGGAGCAGTCATCCTCATGTCAGCCTCCCGGGATGGACACAGCGCCCTTCTCTGAAAAGCATCCGCATCTCTGGCAACGAAATAAGGGCTGTGGGGTTTGTTTCTTTTCATAAAAAACCTCCTCCGTGACAAATAATTTCTCACCAAGCTTCAGCCGACACAGAGTTCCTAATAAAGGGTTTTGTGTCTTGGGAAGAGCCCCGGGACCCTACCTACAGCAGCGCTGGGAAGGGATGCGTGTCCCACTGCTCCCCCAGCACTCAGGGGAGACCTCGGAAAAGCCAGGAGAGTTTATCATTACTTCCAAACTCGTTACCCCCTTTCCTTGGGATATACCTTGATAGGAGAGCTCCTAGACAGGAACACTTTCCCAGTTGGCTCCCTGATGTACTCCAGCCCAGCTCGTTAAGTCCTTTCCTCGTTAGAGGGCTGGCCAAGCCTCTCATCCTTCTTCCCTGTGCCTCCAACTAATGGGATTAATGTTCAGCTGTGTGGTCCCAGCAGGCTCCTCCTCTCTCCCTCCCTCTGCCACCCAGGCCAGAAAGCAGGACTCTCTTTTTTCTGCTGAATCGGGTGTTTTAAGGCAATCTGAGCCGGTAAGGAAACGAGGCGGCGCCAAGGCAAGAGGAGGCGGACGGAGGTCACGGCAAAGCTGGAAAGAAAACGCACTAAAAACCAGAAAGAAAGAAGGGGAATGGGGTGGGGGGGGGGGGGCGAATATGTAGAAGGAAATAATAGTTGGGGGGAAGTATTGTTGCCTGTATTATCCTGGGGCTTTCCCCCCTTCATTAAAGTCTCCAGCGCCGCCTTTAATTGAATAGGCAGCGGGTCCTCCCTTCTCCCAGCGCAGCATCCCGCGCATTCACTCCCTGAAAAGTCCTGCCCGCGGGGTAGGAACCATGAAATGCGCCTGAAAACCGACCTTTTGATTAGAGCTGACAATCCCCGGCCGCTCAAACTGGCCATCCCGACCCCCCTTCCCCCCCCCCCCCCGGGATCGGAAAGGAAAAATGACATCATCTCCGACCCCCGTAACGTGGGAAGAGCCGGAGGGCAGAGCAGGGAACCCGGTGGCTTCCCCCTGGCAGGAGGATTTAATGTGTGGAAAGTGAGTTTTAGTGATGCTGAGAGCATCGGGATAACGCGCCAGAGAATAAAACATTGTCATGAAGGTGCTTGCTTCTTCAACAGCTTGCTTCTTTCCCTATTCAGGACCAGCCACTTCACTCATCCTTCACCTCATCACCCTCTAATCACACAAATCCTCCCCCCCATGTTGATAATTTCCCCCTTTGTTGCCGGCCATATGTCAGGAATAATGTCCAAACCAACAACCAAGCACCCAAAAGCATCTTTATAACTTGGCCATTCCAGAGCTGGTTGAGCCTTTTGAACATTTTCCACCACTATGTCCAGGAAGACTTAAAGAAAAGTAAATAAATAGAGGTGATAATAAAGCGTGGAAAACAAAACAAAACTGGGAGAGAGGAAGAGATCCTTGAGCATAGACCTCGTCTGCAGACATTCAGGTGCTGGAGGAGCAAACCTCCCTCAAGATGACTCGATGAATAAATATTGATCCTTCCACATCTCTCAGGACTCAGGGAATACGGATGTTTTCATCTTAGAAAGGAATGAAAAGGGGTATAAGGAACCACCACAGGCTGCCGCATGCCTCAGAGTGAGGAAGGGTGCAGGAACTGTAAAGCCGCTCTAAACTCCTTTTCAAACATATCTTGAATGGTTATCCAGGTGCAAAAAGCTCCTGAAAACCTATAAAAATATTTCCTCTACCAACAAATAGTATTCAGAATAAATCGTGAACATCATCACTGCAAAACAAATTACAGATATTGTAATTTCTAACTAAGTAAGCCACGACCATTCTCTTTTCTCAGCATTTGCTGAGATTTCAGTGATGAGGAGGAAGCATGCTCAGCCAGGAGAAACTTTTGGACTCAGGTGACAGACAGTGACAGCACCAACACGCCAGACCCTGCCATTGGCAAGGGGAAGGTGATGGAGATGAACATGAAAGGGCTCTGCTTTCCATCCCTCCGATTCCCACAGCTATTAAACACCAGAGCCGGCAGTGTGGAGGCACAGCCCTTCCTGCACCACTGCTCCCCCTCCCAAACCCATCTCTTTTCCCAGGATAACAGATCTGCGGCACCAGAAGAGCACTAAAACCCAGGGAAGGGTGGGATCCACATCCCCCAGAGCCGAGCCTTACTATGTTCATGAGGGTGAGGACGTAGTTCTGGACGTGCTCCTTGCCATGGAAGCGCACCACGGAGTCGTCCACGGCCAGCAGCACCTCGATGTTGTAGTCGTCCTTCCTGGCGTGGCGCCGCTTGCGCTCCGCGTCCCCCAGCCGCTCCGCCATCAGCTCCAGGGAATTCGGGAGCTCGCCCACCTGCACCCCGGGCCCTGGGCAGGAAAAGAAAGAGCCCTTGAGGTGACCTGACACCACGGTGATGCTCCACAGAAGCAGGAATTCAGCAGGGAAAGTAGAGATGAGATTTAACTCTAACGGGATATTGAGCTCCGGCTGGTTGCTGGTCCAGCTTGCCCGGTGGCAGGGAAATGGCTCTGAATTGTGAAGACCAGCACTAAAAGATACGTTAATGATTGGACTCGAGAACCTTAAGGGTTTTTTCCAGGCTAAATGATTCTATGATCTGTGGAAAAGGTCAAATCGAGGCCACATTTTGTAGAATTATCACAGAATGGTTTGGGTTGGAAGGGACCTTAGAGCTCATCCTGTTACACCCCCTGCCACGGGCAGGGACACCTTCCACTATCCCAGGCTGCTCCAAGCCCCATCCAGCCTGGCCTTGGACACTTCCAGGGATCCAGGGGCAGCCACAGCTTCTCTGGACAACAACTTCCAGTACCTCAACACTCTCACAACACAGGTGATCAAAGCAAGGCTGCAGCACCTCCAGCCCAGCATTCCCTCTCCTTCCTCTTGACTTTAGCAGTTAAACTGAGCCTAAAGCCGCAGGGTGAGATATAGAAGGTGAGGTATGGAAGGAGAAATCCTCTCCCCAGGTGAAATATTTATTACCAATTGCTGGGATAGACTGGATTCCAGCAGCCCCTACCTTCGGGGTGGAGGTCGTGGGGCGGCTCGGCGCCGTCCTGCCGGATGGCCGAGCGCCGATAGACCACGTGGGCCCTGCCGTGCTCCTCTGTGTCCTGCTGGCCCCTCTCCAGGGGCTCGATGAAAAACTCGTTGCTGTCTGTCCGAATCAGGCCAGCCTGGACTCCACAAAGAAACAAGGAAAAGGGAGGGGAAAGCAGTGTGGTTTTATCTGAGCGTAGGGGGACATGCACACTGAGTGTACTCGTTAAAGATTAATGCAGAGCATGCACAAAGGGGAAAGGCATCCCAAATAATCTTGTTTTGATCCTACTCCATGACACCAGGATGGTTCTAATACCATGTTCATCTATGACAACCCTTAATTTCTCCTGTAGATGGGGGGGGAAAAAAATAAGGAAAAACCAAGCAACAAAAAAACCCAACCTGGCTGCAATTCAATTTTTGTCTTTATATGGCTACAAAAGTCAGTTCTGCCTCATCTATGAGTTGTGCCGGACCCTGAACTCAGGGATACAAGGCTGAAGGGGCTCCCAAGACAATCCTGAGCCTCCCTGAACCCTCTCCATTCCATTCCCGTGGTGCCTTTAGGATATCTGCTATTTCACTGACACGACGAGCTGCAACAAGAAGAAGGAAAGGGAAACCATTCTCTCTGCCCCACGAAGTACTTGGGAATTAACAGAGGGGAATCCCGTCGGGGCAGAAGCTGGAAAGCATTACAACTCCACCTCCCAAACACAGGGAAGATGAATGACAGGGCAAACATCGCTGGAAATGTTGTCCTGGCTACCGACCTGCTCCTAATTAACACCAAGCTCCCATCAAATCCCCCTTACATCAGCCTGAGCGCTCACACCCCGCAGCGCCGGCCGGCTCAGACCTCGGGCAAGGAAAAAGGATCACCAGGATTTGGCTTCTCTCCCACGGGCAGCCCCCCCCAGCTCGGCATTTTTCCCAGCTCCCTCCATGGCGCACGCGCGCGTTCCTTGCTCCAGCGCTGCCCGCTGCTGAAGAGCTGCCTGGAAAGCACCAGCAGAACATTTGGATCTGTTCTTGGAGCAAAGCCTCCAGCAGCGTGGGCCTACTGGAGTGAGTCCTTGTAAGGGTCTTGGAGTGTTGGAATGGTCCTCATCAAATCAAATCAAATCAAATCAAATCAAATAAAAGTAAAATATATACAGAGATGTATTTTGGACAGAGGCTGGGGCTCCTCCAAAGCCGCCTGGCTCTTTGGGTCCCCTTCGTGTTCACATCCCATTGGATTCATCAGGCAATGGCTAACCTGGCTCTCTTGGATTCCACCAAATTTCCCTGCTCCACTTGGGTTTCATTAACTCCTTAACTCCACTGCAAAGCGGGGTTTTGGCTGGTGTTGTTTTACCTCCTTCCCGAGGAATCCGTGTCCTTGCCTGACACATGTATCTCAGGCTCTTCCCACAGAAAACATCCAGGCTAAACCAGGGCAGCCAGGGATTGTGCCCCCCACCCTCAGCCAAGGAGATGAAGAACACAGCCAGGTTTAACCAGGGCACCAGGCAGGGTGGTGGTGATGAGGCAGGGAACAAGCCAGGGAGTTAAACCACCAGTCAGGTTCAGTGATGGCTGGACGAGGCCATGACGATGGGGCAGGGCGCAGAATCACGGAATCCCTTAGGATGGAAAAGCTCTCCAAGATCATCAAGTTCAACCATTGATCCAGCACTGCCAAGGCCACCACTAAACCACATCCCCATGTGCCACATTTATACATCTTTTCAATCCCTTCAGGGATGAGGAGCACAAGCCTGTGCCCAGGTCTCACAACCCCTTCCATGAAGAAATTCTCCTAATTTCCATCTCCAAAACATTGCCCTTCATGATACAATAAGAGAAGGAGCAGAGGCAGCCCCTGCCCCAGGAGGAGCTCTTCTGGGACACCACTCCCCCCTCCCAGCCCTGCCACGGGGCGTCCCACTCGGGGCCAGGCACCCCAAAGCCGGTTTACGGGTTTAGGGCCAAAGCCGGGACTTGCTGAGTCAGGCGGCCGGAGGAAAGCCGTGCTGGATTAAAACCTGAAAGAGCCTGGTCCCAAGCCACAGCCCACTTGGGTTTGAGCTGCTCTACAGCTCGTGACTAATTATATCTGGCTCAAGGAATAAAGCAGCCCAGACTTTCTCCCAAAGGCGGGATGCAACGCGCCGCCAGCTCCGGGGATGACAGAGGGCAAAGGGGATAATGCTGGGATTTTTGTGTTCATCTGATCAGAGCAGCCCAAGATGTGAAACAGAAGCTGCGGTGGTCACCCTGGCATTCACAAAAATAAATTAAAAAACCAAAACAACCCAAAAAACACCATTGCAAGAGGCACGCACCAACCTGCCTGCTCACAAAGAGGAGCAGCTCAAGTTGTGTTTCAGCATTTTGAGAGGGTTGTAACAGTAGAGAGGCAGCAGAAAAGGTCAGATGCCACCCAAAAAGTCCCACTCAACTTTTCTTGGGCTTTTTCCAAGAGTTCAAACCCCATCCTCAGTGATCAATTAGCCATATGCTTCCTACCCTTGGTTTTAATTTGGTTTAATAATACAAATCAAATTAAATCAATTGGCGGGACTTTTACCACTGCTTTTCCTAACATGAGATGCTGTCTGCAGCTCTCAGTGAGGGTACTTCCCAGCTAGAAAATGTCCCTTAAAAGACAATTCCACTGGAAAGAGGGAACACATGCACCAAACTGCCAGCTCACAGAAGGTAAAGTGTCTTCTCCAGCTCTCCTGTCCCTCCCCAGGCTAAGGGAGAGATGAACTCCTGCCTCACTAAGGGGACCCCCCAGGACCCTGAGTAAGAAACTCCTCCTCCACTGCTGGGTAAAAAGCTCCAACTCCCACAGGAATTCAGGAGATTCTGACACTTAACACAGCTGAGATGTGGAAAAATTAATAAAGCTGCTGCACTCAACCAGGGAAGCTAACAGCAGGGGGAAATCCAGCTGCATGTATAGTATGCATTTTTCCTCTAAGATTCACACATAATTTGGACAAAAAGTCCTAGAAAACCAGGCAGTGTGAACACAGACACCACGGATAACAGCTCTCCCCTTCCATCCAGAGGGCATCAGGCGTGGTCCAGACATGCTCCATCACTATTTTCATGCCTCTCTGCAGCGCAGGCTTTGCAGCCCATCAAACACAACACTTTGCATTCCTTGACTACTTTTCCCTGCTCTTCATGCCCAGGTGAGAGGTTTTTGGGGTGGCTACAGACCTGGCTTTGCCAGATAAGCTCAAATGGAGCTCCTGGTGGAGTGAGGACATGAAGACACGCTCACTAATTAATTAATTGGGTTTTCAGCCCCACAGGCCCTGGTTTGCATTTCACTGCCAAAACTTGGGATTATCACCCGTGAGAAAAGCCCTCATATCCATATAACACCCGCAGCAGCTGAGGCCAGTGGGATCTATGTGACCAAAGGGACATCTCGCACCCTTTTCCTCCCCAGAATGAACCCTACAGCTCAGGAGCTGCAAGGAAAATCCTGGAAGACCAAGCCACCCTTTTTTCAGTGGGGCATCATTATGGGGGGCTGTTTCTCCCTCTGTTCCCTATTAGTTACTGTTTCTGAGGGCTTTTGTGTCCTGCTTATCTGCTGCCACCCATCTGAAGCAAGCCAGGGCCACGGGGATGGAAAATGCTGGCTCTACAGTTTGCAGCACTACGGCAAATCACCCCAGGGCAAAGCCAGGCACACAAATATGGTGTCTGTGGGTGATAAGCCTTCACCCATCCCTGCAAACCAGCAGAGCAGGAAGGAAGCAAGGTCGACCACACGCTGCTGAAGCCGGCAGGGAATAATCTGGGATGCCTCCACTGCAGCGAGAGAGTCTGCCGGCGGAGATTCCTGCCCAACGCTACTTTACCAGTCAGGAATTTGGTGGCTTAGATCAGCTTTGAAATTACATTATGGGCCACAGCACCTTCCCACCCTGGTACGAGACACCCCTGCAGAATATGCAAGGCCAGATTCTCTTGCATGGGTGCCCGCAGGGAACGACAGCCATGGAAGGTGCCACGGCTTTGGCATCTGAGAAAAGCATCGGCTCGCTTGCACGGCTAAATATGGATTTAGGAAAGACTTTGGGTGGACTCTTTTTCACAAGCTGGGTTCGGGTTTTGGGGTTTTTTTTCTTCCTCTCCTGACCTGCACTCCCCCCCCTGTTATTTATAATCTCAGTCTCCGTTTATACACGGCCTAATCTCTCTGTGTACACAGCCCTCATCCGCAGCATCCCGGAGCGCTTCCTCTGCCCTCCCACGCGCGCTATCCCGGGATGCAAAAGCCACAACCCCCTTCCAAAGGTCATGGACAACTCCCAGCAAAAGTCCACAGCAATTCCAGGGTCCTGGCTTGTGGAAGAGCTTCCCCCAGCCCATCAGCATCATTCCCGACCACGTGCATCCCTCCCAGATGCTCTGCTGCTTCTCAGGTCATCAGCATCATCCTCCCATCCCATCCGCACCTAGAACCAGGATTCGGTTCCATTTCTTGCTCTGTTTCCTAAATCAAGCTCTTTTCACTGCTTTTAGGAATCCTCTTGATCTCCTCACTCCTCCAAAGCTGAGATCCTGAGCAGATTGAAGAGGTCAGACTCACTTAAGCCAGAGGGCCATATAGCCAGAAAACCCATGGAAAAGAGAAACCAGCTGTGATGTTGGATGTATCACAAGGGCAAGGGAGCTGAGCACCTGCTTGTCCCCTCAGCCTCATGTCCTTCACCAGACCAGCTCTGGAAATTCCTGGAAATTCCAGGATATTGATTTTTTGGCCACCCAACAATAAATTTATTGGGGGAAATAGAAAAAAAAATTCCTTATCATGGGGGGAAAAGCCACTTCTTCCTTTACACGAGCTTAAAAGGGTGGGCTTATCCATGGGTGGCAGGATATATATGTGCATAAATCCACATGGAAAAGCATCCTATGGTACAAGCTACACCCTAAGCCAGCTGGAACAAGGGCAAAAAGAATGACAACCAACAAGGTGTGCAAGGGGCTGCGAGGGGAAAACGTGGGGCTACAGCCTAGGAAAGGCTGGAAAAGTTAAATTAAAGCCTGCTTGGGATGGACACTAACAATAGAGTGGGCTCTGGGGAAGAAAATTCCCAAAGCTGTGCCACAGATCAGCTGCCAATGGCCTCCAGCATCCTTTAGCTCATGATGCCAAAGGGAATGAGATCTGCCAGGGAACCTGCACGCTCCAAACCCTGCTCTCTGCTCCAGACCCGGCACTGCTTGCTGGCTCTGTAGGAAATGCCTTTAAAGCTCCCAAGCCTGCCCACGCTGGCCAGCCCCAGCACAATCTGTGTCCCAGAGAAACGTCTGCAAGTCCATAGCCTCAGCCCATTCCCAAAAGGATGCTTCAAAAGGTGTGGATTACGTGCTAAAAAAATGTAATTCCTGTACGTAGGCAAAATACATATTTCTAGCTGTGCTGCTCTATCATTTCTGCTTGTACAGTAGCATCAGGCGCTGTATAAAAAGAAAGGAATGCCAAATTGTTTGTGCTGGTGGCCAAAATTGGCTTAAGGAGCTCCCAGAATAAAGCAACTAAAAAAGAAATATATAAAAAAAAATTTTTAAAAAAAGGCACAAAATAAGGCATTTCTTCCAACGCAGCAGTAAGTTTAAGTGGCACCAGGAGAAAACAGCAAACTCTGGCACCTAAAACAAGATTTAAATTGGCTCAAAGGAAATCTGAAGGGCAACGGGCCAAGGGTATTAAAAAATAAGCGCTTCCCCAAGCGTATCAAAGGTAGGGAACCCACAGGCAGAGCAGATGCTGGGGATAATGAGGTAACAGAGCCATTTAAAGGAATTAAAGCGCTGTGGCAGCAAGTTACTGATGCTGAACTGTGCTCAGAAAGCCAAGAGCCTCCAAGCCCCTGAGTGATTAGGGAAAAAAAAAGAAGAAGACGTCCTCCTGCAAAAAGATGTTTGGTGGGAGCCAGACTGCAGCTAGCAGTGATTTCAGGGGGTGCTCCAGCTCACACAGCATCATTTAAGAGGTGGGAAACGCAGAGGAAAAGTTCCCAGAGCATCCCAAGGTAAAACACGGGTGGGCGAGGATGGAACAGCATCACCATGAGTGTGGGTCCCAGAGGCTGGGCACAGCCCATGGAGGCAACAGCATCTGGGCAGGAGGCACTGCAGGCACAGGGCTGGCAAGTTTTCCAAGCTGTTTAAATAAATACTGGTGCACAAAGCACCCTGATGGAGCAGGCAGGTAACACCCAGGGGAAAGGGGACCTGCTGCTGTCAAGGCCTAAAGGGCAACAGACGGCACAGACACCTAAAGCATCATCAAAAATCAGATTTGAGGACATCAGGATTCATCTCTAAGGAGGAAACTGCACCGAAACACAGGCAGCACACACAAAGCACCTGTGGTGGTTTTGCATGGGAGGCATTTAGGGAAGTGATAATTTCACGTTTACTTTCTTTACATTGTCAGTGAGAAGAAAAGTATTCTGAAGATTTTGTTCTGATTTTTTTTTTACTCTTTGTCTTAGTTGCTGTCAATAAATTTTTCTTTAAAAAAGTTTTGAGCCTCCATTACCTTTCTCCTAATTCTACCTCACAGCAAAAAGGTGAGCGCACCAGTGATTACCCAGCACTAAAACCCACCACACACACCCACTAACCCGAAAATCTCGAAATTGACAAACCAAAACCACCACAGCCCCCAGCTTACCAGCCCATCGCAGTTGCTGATGGCCACGGCAGCTCCGGGCATCCCGGAGATGTCCCCGGTGAACAGGCACCGCTGCCGGAGAGGCTCCCGGAAAAGCACCGCGAAGTCCTCCTGCCACTCGGCCACGGCTCCGGGCGGCACCAGCCGGCGGTTGGGGCTCAGCCGGAGGTGCAGCTCCGTCCCGAACACGGTGACGTTGAAATAGAGCAGGCGGCGCGGGGGGCGCTCCTCCGGGGGGCTGCGGGGGGCGCGGCGGGCGCGGAGCGGGGCTGGCCGCGGGGGACAGGGGCGCTGCCCGAGCCCCGCCGCCGCCCCGCCGGACACCACGTGCGACAGGAAGCGCCCGCGGCAGTCGGTGCTGAAGGGGACGATCACTCCATACTCGCTGAGCTTGCCGGACAGCAGGAGCTCTGCGGGGACAGCAGCGAGGCTTTCAAAGGGGCCGTGGGCGCGCACGGAGCATCCCGCCGGGACCGCGGGGGCCGCCCGGCCGGGGGAGCCTCCCGGAGCCCGAGGAGCCCCACAGCGGCTTCTCCGTCCCGACCCGGCTCCGCTTTGTAGTTTTAAGCGGGTGCGTCCAGCGTAGCAGAAGGAACTCGGGCTGACGTCCCCTCGCACGCCAAGCACGCCAACTATTTCTCGCCCGGCCTCCATCTCCCCCAATTCCCACCGAAGCCTCCCCCCCAGCAGCGGGTTCCCTCTCCCTCCTGCCCGTCCCGCAGCCACCTGTCACCCCCCGGCCCCCCGGCCCCGCGGCCGTACCTGGGGCGCTGCCGGCGGCCAGGCAGCCGTGCAGGGGGACCAGGCAGGAGAGCACCAGCCGCAGATAATCCATTTGGGGCCGGCGGCGGGATGCGGGCCCGGCGGGATGCGGGATGCGGGGCGGGCGGCGCCCGGCGACCGCCTCCCCCCGCCGCCGCCGCCGCCGCCGGGGCCACCGGCGCTCCCGCCGCCGCCGCCGCCGCTTCTGCCGCCTCCCGGGCGGCGTGGGGCGGGCCGGGGGCCGGGTCTGGGCCAGGGGGTGGGAGGTCGGGCTCGTTTTAATTTAATTTCTTTGAATTTAAAAAAAAAAAAAAATTAAACATAGTTTTCTTATTAAAGACGCGGGGGTTGGGGGGGGTTGGGGGAGTGGGGGGGGGGAAAGTTCTCGCGTTGCCTGTAGATCGTTCTTTTCTTGGCGATTTAAAAAAAAAAAAAAAAAAAAAAAAGCCTTTTCGGGCAGCCCTCCCTCCTTTCCTTTCCTCCCTCCCACCATCCCGCCTCCCCATCCCTCCCCGCCCCGCGGCCGCCCGGCTCCGGCGCTGCCCGAACAAAGGCGAGACGCGCCGGGAGCCGGGCAGCGCCCCCGGCTCTGCCCCGGTGCCACCGGCCGGGCCCTGGCTGCAGCGGGACCCCGCACGGACGGAGATGCTCCCCAGGGAGAGCCAAACCGTCCCCCAGCTCGGGGCGCTGCCGCCGCGTGAGCTGGAGGTAAACATCCCGTTTGGAAACAGCTGGGATGTCCTCCAGATGTGGAAACGTCCCCAAGAGAGAAACCGAAGATGCCCCAACCCTGGCAGTGCCCAAGGCCAGGTTGGATTTGGCTTGGAGCAACCTGGGATAGTGGAAGGTGTCCCTGGCCATGGCAGGGGGTTGAAAAGCGATGAGTTTTAAGGTTCTTTCCAACCCAAACCATCCCATGATCCCATTTAATTTTTCTTTCTTCCCTCTCCTCCTGTTTTTCGGAGAAACAGTCAGAAGGAGGTGCTGGCCTTGCTCCTGGATGCCATCTTGCTGGCTCTCCAAGGAAAAACCCACACTGCTTGGGTTTTCCAAAGGGCACCACCACAGCTCCAGAGCTGGGACCCCACAGTTCAACGCGTGCTGTGCTTCCTCAGGCTCCTCCTCCTCACCACCCTGACAAGGGGCAAATAAACCCAGTACTCCCCTAAAAAACCTCAACAGAACTCAACAAACCCAGCGCCGTGCTAAAAGGGCTTCCCACATCATAGAGCCAGGGAATGCTTTGGGTTGGAAGATCAAGATCATCTTTCTCCACCCCTTTGCCATGGGCAGGGACGCCTTCCACTGTCCCAGGCTGCTCCAAGCCCTGTCCAACCTGGCCCTGGGCACTGCCAGGGATCCAGGGGCATCCATCAGCACAGACCAACAAACCTCCTGGCGCTGTTTCCATTTGCTGTGTCCAGTTAATTTTTTCTTCTGGACAGGCCAGGGAGGAGCTGTGCTGGACTCCAGTAACACCAGTTGTGCTGGTTGTGCTGGGATTTTACTGCCCAGTGGCTCTTGGGGTTTCACTGAGCAACCCAAAACCTTTCCCAAGAGGTGATTCCTGCCTTGAGGAACTTGTCATCCAAGCTGCCACACAGGCCAGAGCACGAGGGAAAAGGCAAGCAGGACAAACAACGTGCCAGCCTGCAAGCTTCCCGTCAGGAATTGAGACTCTGGTTTTGGATTTCTTTGGTAGGACCCCAGCTGGAGCTTTGCTCCCAACCCATCACACAGCAATGCCCAGAATGGTAGGAAAGGATCACCATTTGGGAAAGTGCCCTGCTTACCTCCCCTGCAGGTGTGGGAGGGTGGTGGGGCTGCTGGGTGCCAGGAGGAGGATGCAGAGGTGGAGAACCCCTTGGAGATGGTCCTGCTGCAGCCATTTCTGGAGAGGCACCACTCTCCTGTGTTCTGCTGCCAGAGCATCCCTCCAGAGCAGGGTGGAGAGCTTTGCCTTCCAGCTGGGTGACTGGGTTGGGTTTTGGGGCAAGGAGGAGAAGCTGAGGCTGCAGTGATCAAAATGCAATCCAGAATTCCCTGTAGCTAAAGCCACAGGATTCCCCCAAAAGGAGAGAGGAATACACGTACTTCAAGTAGAGAATTTCAAGCTGGAAGAAAAACAGATTTTAATTCCCACTCTTAAGTCTTTTCATGCTTCTGTTGCTTTGTGCAATCTATAATTAAAGAGGAGAAATGATCTGCAAGAGATTCTTTGCAGAAGAGATAGAAAAAGAATTTGTGCTCCGAGCATTTCGGATGGTTTTGGAAGATACGCACTCACTGGAGCATCAAAGCTGGAATGAGCCCTTAGTTTGGCTGAATAGATTTATGAGCAAACATGCAATAAAGGGCATGCTTTACTTGTGAAGAACAGCTCTGGAAAGCATCATTTAATTACTGTTTTTCAGAGGCAAAAAACTATTTCTTCATCCACAAGATCTGTGAATTCATCCAGTCCCTCTGGACCTTTATGCTTCCCCCAATGTTACCAAACCTCTGGCTTTGGCAGCAAAAGCTTGGCTGAATGACAATGGCAATGACCTGACACACAGCTTGCCTCATTTATTACCTTCTAAAGGTAATAATTAAACATGGTTGGGTCCCTGTGACATGCTGGACCTGGTGAGAAGACAACTTCTCTCGGGCTCCCATATGACAAGATGTTCGTTTGTCACCCATACAGTAACACTAAGTGTTGGTCTTATCTGCCTGAAATATTCATATAATAATATTAGTGCGGATTTTGGTGTTATCTCTATCAATACACCATCATTTAAGTCAGAAAAATTTGTTTATTCCAGCTTTTTTCTTCCCAGTTCTCGTCATAGAGGATGGAAAGAGGAGCAGCAAGGCAACTTCCCCTTGTCTTTCCTTCTGCTTTGGTCCCTCCATTCTCTTCTTTGTCTCCTGGCTTTGCCTTTCCCAGCCTTCAACTCTGTCCCACCCTTCTCCTTGACTTTAGGCTTAACCTTTTCCTTTCCATTTTGGAGCCCAAATGACTCCTTTTCCTGTTTTTCCCCTCCTCGGGTGCAATTTTATCTCATGCCCCCATTTCCTCCATGGATAATGCACTCTGGAATCCTTTATGATTCAAGACTTCCCCCTGCAGCCTGGAGATTTACCAGTGGCATGGGTTTGGGGACTTTCCCATTATTTAGGTGACCTCTAGGCCTGGGGAGGAGCAGGTTTTCCTTCCAGCTTCCAGAGAAGAAAGCTGACAGCAGCTGCTGTTTCCAAAACCCCAAATCAGGCTCCTCTTCCTGCAGGAGGCTCCAGCCAGTATTCCCAAAGCCTGATTTTCATCTGGCAGTGCCAATTTCTGGCCATCCTGGAGCGCTGCAGTGTCCAAGCCCTGCCTGTCCCACCAGGTACCACTCAGTGGTACCAGTGCCCAGGTGAAATATTCTAAATCCCTTCTACCAGCAGTAGATGAAGCTATTGGTCCCCAAATACAAATAATCTTGATTTTGAGGGCTGGAAAAACTTTCACAAAAGGCTGGAAGGATTTCTTACAAGAAAAAAAAAAAACAAAACCAAAAAAAAACCAAAAAAAACAAAAAAAAAAAAAAAAACAAACAAAAAAAAAAAAAACAAAAAAAAAACCAACCCCACCTAATTGGGTCTATTTCTGTGCCTTTATGGGCACTGGTTGCTTTGCTCAGTCGTGCAAACCTCCTGGAGGGAAGGGCATTGGGGCTAATAAAATTGTAGCAATCTCCACCAATTACCTAAACTGGCTTTTCTGCCCATAATATCGTGAGTTTGGGAGCCAGGAGCTGGGGCTGTACCAGAGTGAGAAGAGAAGGCTGTATTTCCAGCCCTAGCTCACCACATGTCTTCTTCCCAGAGAGTTAAACCCTCTGTTTGTTAATCCGAAAGGCTCTGAAGCAGCTGCCCCTGCACTCAGGTTGCGCAACCACCTCCTCACCATGGGCTGATTTCTGGCAAGAAGTGGTCAAAATCAAAACAAAAAAATAAAATTGAAGGAGAAGAATGGGAAATAAAGTGTTTTGCAGCTGTTTGGGTTAGTCTGAGGTTTTAAAAGCAGCTGGAAGAAGGAAGAAGAACTAGGAGGGATGGCTCAGCATCAGTATGGTAGGATGGGCAGGGGGCACGGCCAGGGATTTTACCTGATGCTTATCCCCACCCAGGTGCAACACATCCATCATTGTCACTGCTAGAGATGAAGGCATGGCACTATTTTCAGGCTCAGAAGGATTTATTGCTCAGATAAACATCAGTCTCAGAGGCTGTGAGGTTTTAGAGGAGCAGGCACTCAGCCATAGCTCAAAGTAGTCACTTTGTTGACTAGTTCTTCATTAAAAGGCAATATAGAACTTTCTAACCCAATGGATAGATGCCACAAGATTTATCTTACTTTTCTAACCTATCACCTTTACTAACTTCTACTGCACTGTGGAAATTTTTACCTAATGGGCTTCTGACTCACGTGCACACTCATGCTTCTATTATAACTTCTAAACTCTCAGCTTATTCCATACAACCACATCCCTACACTATAAACCCTTCACCATCTTATCAATGCAGTTTTCTACATTATAAACCCTTCACCCTCTTATCAATACAGCTTTCTACATTATAAACCCTTCACCCTCTTATCAATACAGCTTTCTACATTATAAACCCTTCACCATTTTATCAATACAGTTTTCTACATTATAAACCCTTCACCCTCTTATCAGTGCAGTTTCTCACTTAGGGCATATTCTTACTTACAACTATGGAAACACAAGTTTATGGTTTTTCTGCTTTATATCTGTGTATTGTATTTTTACATCAATCCAAGCCTCTCCCAAGGCTGCAGATCAAGCCCTTCACTGTGGAAATTTCTGTTTTCCCCGATTCCCGCACGCATCCACGCTCCGAGCAAGGCATTGTTCGCTTAGGGAAGCATCCCAAACGCACCGTGCGGGGACCGGGAGCCTCAGCAGGCTCCAATCGCACCCTGCCCTGCGGAGGGAGGGAGGGATGGAAGCCGGAGCACGGCGGGCTGTGGGTGAGCGAGCATGACCTCATCCCTCAGCCACGCCGAGCTGCCCCGGGATCCGAGCAGGGAGCAGCGGCCGCTGCCGCACCGGGGCAGGAGGGGAGGGAAAACCCCCTGAGCATCCTCCCCTCCCTCTCCGCAGCTGCCCCTGCCCGGAATGCACCCCTCTTCCAGGATTTCGGCTCTTTTCGGGGGGATTTTTAGGAGCCCAAGAGCTCGAAGGGGAGTCCCGGAGATGTTGCGCTGGTCCAGGAGAGGAGCAGGGGAAGCAGGAGCCCGGATTTTGGAGGCAGGCAGGGAGGGAGGGAGCTGACAGACGCATCATCTGGTCTCCGGCTGCCCCGAGGCACGATCATTCCTGGCAGATCTCTCCCTAATCCCTACTTTAAGACCTCCAAAGATGGAGGGAGCCTCCGCAAGCCAACATTTCTTTTTCTTTTCTTTTTTTTTTTTTTTTTTTTTTTTTTTTTGGCCATGTCTTGCTTTTCTTATCCTGGAAAGCTTTTCCCCCTGGTTAATCTGTGTATCTGCAAGTTTGGCCTGGTAAAACACTGATCCTGGTATACCCTGCCACCAAACTCTTCCTGCCAGCATGCCAAAGATTCTGGCTGCTGTCACAAAACCAGGTGACAATGGCAGCCACTGGCAAAGCTCTTCCACGAGGCCCAAACCCACTGGAATCAGCACAACACTTTCAAGGTGAGGCTTCACTGAAGCTGGAAAAAGAAGGGTTTGTATGGATTTAGCACACAGAGCTGTGATTTCTGAGAGGACCCAAGCTCCCCATGCCTTTTTCCAGCACCCAGAAGAGAGAGCTGGGTGTGCCAAGCCGCTGGTCCAGCCAGGGTGGGAAACCATCCCTTCCAACCCTCTCCCCATGGCCAGCTGCTCTGCATCCCACAGCTCCAAAGGCTGCCATCCTCCCTGCTCCCCAGTGAGCCCAGCACCCCACAACTGAGACAGGAGGCAGCCAAACCCCTGGAAGCACCGGGACAGCAAAGATGACACCGAGTTACCACAGGAGGTTGCAAGGTGACAGCAAGAAACCTCTGGAGAGGAGCAAACTCCTGTTCAGGCACATCATGGCAGGAGCAGAGCTCAAATCTTACCAAGGCTCATCTCCTGATGGCACCTAGGCAGTGTTTTTTGGGATCAGAGCCCAGTGTTCAGCCCAATCCAAACAGAAGCATCTTTCCCTCGTCCCACCAAACTGCATCGCGCCGCACCTCCGAGCATCGCTTCTCCCCAGCTACAGCTGCATCTGCAAATTCCTGCCAGATGTTTGCCTTGGCAGCCCTGCTGGGAGGTTTTCTAGGGGCTGGGAGTCCCCCCTCACTGCCTTGCCCACCCAGGGATGAGCAGACAAGCTCAGGAACCCAAACTGTAAAGCTGGAAAATGGATAAATGAGCCAGAAAGTGGAAGCCGACGCCGGTCCCGGCTGAGCTGCGAGTTAAGGGATGGTGAAACAAGGTCAGTGAGATTTATACCGACAGCCTTGGATGGCTTCCAGCCCCTACTGTCAGCAGCACAGCCTTGGAAAAGAGGAGGGAAAAACTTGCTCTCCTTCTAGGAACCGCGCCGCAGAGAGAGCTGCGCCGGCGTGGCCGCAGCCCCGCGGTGGGGAAGCAGAAAAGGTCCCCAAAATCTCTGTTTTTCCAAGCACAGCTGCAGGCAGATGCTGAGCTCCAGGTCAGCAGCACTGAGGTGGTCACTGGGGTGAGGGGCTCCTGCTGCCATGGGTGGGAAGCCGTGGAAGCCTCCTTGCCAAAAGCACAGAGCCTTAAAGCTCCCTGGTGGCCACGGCATCCAAGGGAAATGTTATTGGATTTGTGGGGTGCCCCGTGGCAGGGAGGAGTGATCAATCTGGCTCCATGTTCTCAGAAGGCTAATTCATTATTTTATGATACTATATTATATTAAAGAATGCTATACTAAACTATATTAAAGAATACAGAAAGGATGCAGACAGAAGGTAAAAAGATAATAATGAAAACTCCTGACTCTTTCCAGAGTCCCAACACAGCCTGGCCCCCATTGCCCAATAAGTCCAAGTTATTCACACCAGAATCCAATGAAAAATCACCTGTGGGTAAACAATCTCCAACCACACTCCAAAGGAGCAAAACACAGGAGAAGTAAATGAGATAAGAATTGTTTCCTTTTTTTTTCTCTGAGGCTTCTCAGCTTCCCAGGAGCAAAATCCTGGGTGGAGGGATTTTTCAGAAAATGTGAATGTGACAAAATGTGTGCACCCTATCCATGGGATCCAGCAGGGTGCCAAAGCCTCTCTTTAGGACCAAAGTCCCACCAGCATCCCTTCAGCTGGGGTTTGGCATAGCCTGGCAGCTTGGAGACATCCATCCCTGCTACCTCGGCATTCCCAGCCCTTCCCTTTCTCTCCTCCCTGCTGATGCTCAGTACAAACTAGGTTAACCTTGCCCAGCATCCCCCCCAGAACAGCCTTTCCCTCTCCACGCATTGACCACCTCATTAATTTTTTACCATCTTCCTGATAAAGTTAAGCTTACTGCCATGTAAACCCCAAATCCTTCTTTTTTCCTGTTTCCGTTTTGACCTCTGAAATCGAATTTCTGAGCATTTCCCAGTCCCCAGGGCCTTGCTCATCCCCTCAACCCACAGATATTTTTCCAGCATGACCCCCACCAGCCAGAGAGTGCTTTCATTGAGCCCCATCTCCTCTTTTAGCTCGAGCTGGGGAAAATTAATTTTTCATTTGCTTGGGGCCAGAAGCACCCTGAGGTGGTGGAGGGCTGGAAAACAGCTGCTTTTTTTCCCCTTCCCCTGCAATGTTCATGTAAGAAAAGTGAGAAATAGAAGGATAAATTCATTCCAAGCCTGGGGTCTGTGCACATTTTGCTGCAATAAAAAAAAGCCAAGGCTGATTCTTTTGCATGATGTCCATAGGTTTTGGAGCTTTGGAAATCCTCCCCTTGCTGCCACCCTCTGCACAAGTCAGCATTGCCATTGCTCTTCTGGGTTTTTAGCCAAAAATCCCACTTCTCTGCACCATCCCCTTTCAGCCCATGACTTATTCCTGTCCCTGCTCCCCAAAACAGGGCTTGGCCATGCCCAGGGGTCCAGCAGAGCTGGGAGGGTGAAAATGGGGGGAAAATGGGAATTTCTGGTGCTTGGAGGTCTGGTATTGTGCCTGTATGGCTTTTATTTTTAGTTTTTCAAGCCCTGGCTCTGCAAAAGCATCTTAATTACTATTCTTCAGCTGTAAAAATGAAACCCAGATGTGCTCCCTTTGCAGAGGTTTCATCGGGGGGTTCTGCCGGAGGGGGACATCCCAGCAAGCAAAACATGGAAATTATTATTATTATTATTAATATTATTTCAAGAGCTCTCATGGCCAGAGCTATTTGTGGTGGCCCCAAGCCAGCACATGCTTCTTCCCTGCTGCTGTAAATAGAAATTATATCACCCCCAGCCCCAAACACCCTCAATTTTCACCAAAATTAAAGGGAAACACTCCTGAGCTGGGCCTTGAAAAGCTGATGGCTGTGGGACCTGGGTGCAGTGGGCAGAGCTGCCACAGCTGGGCAGAAAAACAGGAAAAAATTGGATTTTTTGGGGGGGGGGAAACACAGCCCTGAAGCCTCTGATAGCTGCAGTGATTTGGCTGGGGCTGCGGCAGGTTTCCCCTTGCAGCCCCATGTGCCAGTGGAACATTGGCTCCTCGGCACATTTTCCCTTTTGGATGGATAAAAAACACAAAGACACGTGAAGTTCAGCTTCCAGGGATTGCTACTCACCCCCGAGAGGAGGAGGAGGAATAAAATCCCTGGCTGAGGTCAGAGCAGCCCTGTTGTTCCTTTTACCTCTGTGAAGCCCAAGGTCCCTTTGCCAGGGCCCCTGTCTGATGCAAAGATGCAGGAAGGGAGAATCTGGCCAAAACCAGCTGCATTTTTGTAGTTTTAATAAAAGTAATAATAAAAAAAATCTATAATAAAATTAAAAATTATAAATAAAAAATAAAATAAAAAATTTAAAATAAATAAAATAAAAAATAAAATAAAATAAATAAAATAAATAAAAATTTAAAAATAAAATAAAAGCTTAAATAAAATAAATAATACTTAAAAATAAAATAGATAACATAAATAAAACTAAAACTAAAATAAATAAATAACGATAGAAATAACAATAAAATAATATTATTAATTAATTTAAAAAAATATTTAAAAACTATAACCTTGAAAGAAATGTGATCTCCCAGGCCCATTTATCTGGGTAGAGTTTCACAGAGGGGTGGTGGGGTTGTGATAAAGTTTCTTGCCACCTTGTCACCACCCACACAGAGGATTTATATATTTATTTCTTATCTATATTGTTGTTCTCCCAGAAAAAAATAAAAATAAAAAGGTTTCTGGCAGAAAGCTTTTCTTTCTCTGGAAGGAGGCAGCCTTCCAGCCAAGGGCACACGTGGTGCAAAGCTCCACTGAAATGTTCCTCCCACCAAACAAACTCCACCCAAAGGCAAAGGCTGAGCAGTGGGAAGAGCCTCTGTACCCACCTCCTCACAGGGGGAAGAAATATGGGGATGCTTCCACTTCCAAGGCAGTTTTTGACCTGGAACTCCCCATGGATTGAGTCACAGGGGTTTTATTCTCTTCCAAAAAGCTTTTCTTCTATTTTTTTAGGGAAGTGGTTTTTATTAAAATAGGTTTTAATAGGGATTTAAGAGAGGTTTTGTCCCTGTATGAATAGCAAACACCATTCAGCCAATGGCTACAGGTTAATCACACCTCAATTTATAAAATGTTTTAATTACACCCTCAAACATGACCTTTGCTATGGGACAAGAACACAAGTGCAGCACATCTGCCGCAGAGAAAAGCCTGGAAAGGACACGTCAGCACAGCCCAAACCCTCAGGGATGGGGAAGGCAAGCAGAAGCATTAATAATCCATTAATTAATTATCCATGTCAAATATAATCTCGTTAGGCAGCAGCACAGCTACAAACAGCCCCATTGCCACGCTACCCCCACAGCGCAGCCAGGAAAAAAGGGGGGAAAAAGCCATTAAAACCCTCACTGCTTTCACACCTGCTGTGGTGTGAAGCAACACCCTGCCCCAGTCCCTCCCAGGTGTGCCAACACCTTCTCCCTTTCCCTGCCCCTGCTGAGAGCTGCCCATCAACCCCAGTAGGGCAGCAAGGTCTGGTGGGTCAAGCTCAAAAGATGCCCCTCAGCCCTGGGGTCATTGTGCCAAGTGTCATTGTCCCCTGGGACTCTCCTCCTCCCACCGGGTTGATGGCTCACCTGTCCCTTCCCTGGGCTGAAAAGGACCTTGAGACCACACACTGTTCATTCTGTTGGGAGCTCTTACAAGATTCAGGTGCCTGTGACCATCGAATAAAGATGGATTACAACCCTCCGGCAGAATCCTCTCCTTTTTCCTCTTCACCCAGCCTAAGGACTTTCACCAGAGGTGAGCTTGAGTTCCTACAAGCCCGGACTCATTCCAGGGCCCAGCTGCAGCATCCAGCCAGCCAGAGGTGTCTCTGGGGTGAAATCACCACAGCTGCCACCTCAGGCCAAGCAGCAAGGGCCAGAAGAGCCCAGGCACTTTCCACCCAGTAATATTGGGATTATATTACAACACATGCCAATGCAGCCAGGCTCCCAGCCTGGCGCAAAAACCCTCTGTGATGATGATCCAGGGTGTGCTGGTGTGGAGGAAGGAGCATCCCTCCTTTGCTCTGTGTTTAAGCCTTCCTGAGCACCACGGGGGGAAACTCAAAGGAAACTGGGGGGGAAGGCACAGGTGCCCCTGGTCTGGGTTTGAGCTCCCAGGGAGGGGCTCAGGGCAGGTCCCACCTGAGGACAATTTGTCCTCACTGCCCTTGAGGCTGCAGCATCCTGGAGCACGTGGGCAAGGCTCCTCTGGCAATGTACACAAATATTATTTAAATAAAGTCTCTCTCCTCTCTGTCACCGGTGAAAGAGGCACCGACACCATTTATTCAGGCAGCTGTGGGCCCTCTTTCAGTGCTCTCCACATTTCACCTCTCCTAAGCTCCAGCAGCACCAATGCCACGAATAACTTTTTCCATAGGTGGAATAAAGGGTAGATTTGGGGTTTTTTTAAGGGATATTCAGAGTTTCCATGACCCACCCCAGCCTGTGTGCACAACCAAGAGTGTGCTGGGGCAGTGCTGGGGCTTCCCCTTGGTTGCAACACAGAGCCTGGCTCTTCCCCATTTCCCTGTGAGCCTGCAGGTTTGGGAAAAAGGGGACAAAACAAATCCCCAAACAATGGGTGATGGCACCCAGAGCTGGAGGGATACCCTGTGTCCCCATGGAAATGAGATGCAGACAAGCAGGCACAGATCTGTGTTTCCTGCCCTGAAATCAATCCCTCAGCACTGCTGGCTTGGATTGAATTTTTGATTCCCTACCCCAAAATAACCTCAGATCCCCTTGGCTGTACTCCCACGCTCCAAGCCCTGAACAAGGTGAGGGAAGTGGAGAATTAGGAGTTAACTGAGGGTCAGGAACCTGCAGAAAAGCAGTTTTCATGAAATCAATAAAATTGATCCACGAGCTCTTGGTGTTTAAATGTAAAAACACACTTTGAGCTTCTTTTTTTGCAGATATTTTAGTCCACACAGCCTCTTGCTGGCGCTTCCCTGGGAAGAGCTGCTGCTCCTTCAGGGAATAAACCCCAGTGAGGCTGGAGGTCAGCTCATTAACACCATCCAATTAATAGCTGCTTTTTACCCTCCTGCCATGGGACACATTCCACTAGCCCAGGTTGCTTCTGGTTGTTATTATATAGAATTTAGACTATTTCATGTATTTAATATTTCTAGATTTTACATGGTATAGAATAATTCTAGAATGTGTATTTTCTATCATTATATATATTTTTTCTATCATTATATATAAATGTATATATATTTATATATAATGTTTACACAGTATATGTAATAAATCTATGCTATAGACATATATCATTTAAAATTCACAATATACACTCATTAATAATTTGATATTTTAGATATATCACATATGATACATAACCCCTGGTTTGCTTTGTCTCTGGCTGAATCCTTTCAGAATTGCCAATCCTTTTCCCTCGGAGCAGAAAATCCAGGCCATTCAGAGCCAGGTTTTAACTTCTCATCTAGGAGAGGGATCTGGGTTTCTGCCTCCCCAGCCTGGGAAAAACAAGGAATAAACACAGCACGGTTGATTTTTCACATTCAAACACATTCCCATCTCCCAGGATATATTTTTTTTCCCAGGCAATTGCTGCAGCCCTGCTTTGGAAATCACTTGTTAGGATGGTGGGAAAGCAGAAAGGAGCCTTTGAGCCCCTCAGACCAGGTGATGCAAAGCTCCAGCCTTCATTACCAAGATTAAAAGAGGCTGGGATTTCCTAAGCAATTAAAAACTCTGCCTAATTAAGACAGGGCTAATAGGCAGGACTTCCAAGGGTGGCTGCTGCTGGGGCAGGAGAAGGATTTGCAGCAAAAGAGCCTGCAGGTAATTGCTTTGGTAAGGCAGAATAAACGGAGATGTGAGGACAGAGAGGACGAACTCTGTTAAAAACTAAACTAAGAGGGGAAAAAAAAGAGAGGAAAATAGCATCGACAGCCTCTTGAAATTACTCAGTCAACTGTCTGACTGCATCAGCAGCAAGTTATCCAAACACTGCAGCACTCAGCGAGGGGCAAAACATTCAGGCAGGTATTTCTGCCTGAAGAAAGGGAAAAAAATGTAAAAGCACACCCCTAGAAGTGCAGCTAAGCCAAAAAAAAAAAGAAAATGAGGGACCCCTTGGGAGCTGGGTCTGTCACAGCCAAGGCTGAAGAAAAAGCAGCACTTTGCTATTTTAAAACCTTGTTTTTCTTTCCAGCCTCCACCTTTGAATTTCTGCCACCTCCCGGCACTGGCAGGGGATGAAAGCGGCGGCCGGGACAGACGGACAGACAGCGTGCTCCTGCTTTTGTGCTTCCCATCCTGCCCTCTCCTCCCTCCGAGAGCCTTCCCTCTCACCCCACCGTGAGGCCAGCAGGGCACTGGGACCCCTCGTTTACATCACCTCCTTGGATTCACTTCATTTTTCACTCTTCCTTAAAAAACAAAGGAACCCCCCCCCCCCCCCCCCCAGCATTAATTTTGCTTTTCTGCCTTTGCTGAGCAGCTCAGTCCCCTCAGCACCACCCTGGCACTCAGCTTGCTGGAGGCACCCCAAAACTGGGTACCACAGCTGCCATTCCCCCAGCTAAAAAGAGTGGGGAAGAACCAACAAATATGCCCAAGACCTAAAAATACCCAGGTTTGAAGTGACTGGGATTTCTGTGAGTCCTAATTCTGGCTGCTGGTGTTTATGGCTCCATATATACATGGAGCCATAAAAATATAACCATATATATATATATATATATTTATGTGTCTATAGACATGTACATTTGTGTGTTTATGCACATCAATACACCTCTGTGTGTACAAATATAAAAATCTGTGTAAATGCCACGCTGCCTCAGGGAGAAAGTGAGGAAGGCCCTCGCTTTTTAATTTACCACGTTTTTATTGCGTCCAAAAGAACCCCAGAAATCCTCCCACCCTAAGGCAGCTTTGAGGCTCGCCCCCTCCCTCCCCGCACCCTCAGATTTGGGGGAAAACAGTCTGTTTTTCGTCGCTCTTCCCCACCCCAGAGCCAGCGGCGGGGGCTACACGAAGTCCCCGCGGAAGGGCCGGGCCGTGGCCCCCTGCGCCTGCCAGCGGCCCCGCAGCGTGCACAGGGCTCTGCCCTCCAGGCTCTCCAGCTCCGGGAATCCCAGCTGGTTCAGCACCTCGTAGACCCCAGCCACTGCTGCCACCTGGAAACAGAGGGACAAGGGACACTGGATCGCACCCCGGGGATGCTTTTGCCACCTCCGGGGTGAAGATTCGCCCCCCTGCCCCATCCCGGCAGCACTCCCTTCACCTCCCCCAGCCTCTTTCCAGCCCCAGTTTATCCATTTTCTAAGCCTCTTCCTTGCTGCTGGGGTCAGCCATCACAGGGTTTGTTGGCTTTGGCACCCTCCTGCCAAAAAGCTACAATGGCGCCTTGTTTTTGCTAAAAACGCGGGGATTATGCAGCGGGAAGGGGCGCCCCGGGGGTCAAAGGCTCCTTGTATCCACAGGTTGGGTGTTTTTCCCTCCCCTCCAGCGGACAGGGGGAGTGGGGAGGGGGGGGGGATGGAAACCCCACACACAGGAGATGTGGCATTAAAAGGGGCAGCACCTTTCGGGGCTGCACTCAAAAGAGATGCAGCGCCCAAAGAAAAAATGGGGCGCTAAAAGATGCTCCAGCAAAAGTGGGGACAGAGGGCAGATGTAAATCCATGTGCTGGAAATGCAGCCCCAAAAGGTGCTGCTTTAAAAAACACAGCCCCAAAATGTGTAGCACTAAAGGATGCAGCCCCAAAAAGTGCTGCATTAAAGGGGCAGCTCCAAAATGTGTGGCACTAAAGGGTGCAGCACCAAAAGGTGCTGCTCTAAATAATACAGCCCCAAAAGGTGCAGCACTAAAGGATGCAGCCCCAAAAGGTGCTGCTCTAAAAAATACAGCCCAAAAAGATGCAGCACCAAAAGGTGCTGCTTTTAAAAATAAAGTCCCCAAAGGTGCAGCACTAAAGGATGCAGCCCCAAAAAGTGCTGCATTAAAGGTGCAGCCCCAAAACGTGTGGCAGTAAAGGATGCAGCCCCAAAAGGTGCTACTTTAAAAGGGGCAGCATTAAAGGTGCAGTCCCCAAAGGTGCAGCACTAAAGGATGCAGTCCCAAAAGGTGCTGCTTAAAAGGGTGCAACATTAAAGGTGCAGTCCCAAAAGATGTAGCACTAAAGGATGCAGCCCCAAAAGGTGCTGCTTTAAAAAATACAGCCCAAAAAGGTACAGCACTAAAGAATGCAGCCCCAAAAAGTGCTGCATTAAAGGTGCAGCCCCAAAACGTGTGGCACTAAAGGATGCAGGCCCAAAAGGTGCAGCCTCAAAAGAAGCTGCTTTAAAAAATACAGCATTAAAGGCGCAGCATTAAAGGTGCAGCACTAAAGGATGCAGCCCCAAAAGGTGCTGCTTTAAAAAACCACAGCACTAAAGGATGCAGCCTCAAAAAAGCGCCGCATTAAAAACTGCTGCACTCAACCCCGGGGCCTCCTGCATCCAGCCAACAGCAAACATCCCAAATCTCCACAAAAGCTGCTCCAGCCCCAGCGGCGCAATGCAAACAGCGGCATAACCGGGATGCCAGGGCGGGGCGGGCACCGGGGCGGCTCCAGCTCCTCCCTTCCATCTCCCGGCAGATCAAAGATGCCAATAGGAATTAGCCAGGAAGGGGGAGAAAAACTCTCTGCACCATAATAGAAGTAAGAGATGGAAACAGCAAAATAAATTTTAAAAAATCCTGAAATTATAGGGTACATCGATAGAAGTAATACGGTAAAAGAACAAAAATTAAGATTGAAAATAGTAAGATACAGTCGTGCAATGATAAAATTTAAATAAATGCAAATAGTTAAAATGTAACAATATTAATAGGAATAACAGGAAGACTAGGAGGAATAATAATAATAATAATAACAATAGTAATAGCATTATTAGAATTGCCCACGTCCCAGCTTCCCCTTCTCCCCCGACTCCCCTTTCCTGCAGAAGAACACCCCAGGCACCAGCACACACACCCCACAGCACTTGCACCACCTCCAAAGTCCCTTTTCCAGGGAAATTTACAGCCCTCCCCCCCAACATTCCCATTCAAATCAATGAATCCCAAATAAATCTGGCACCTACATCCCCCCCAAGCAGGAAATATGGGTAATTTAGGGTCTCTTACCCAGCCTGCCCCCATTCCATAAGGATCATTTAGGGTCTCTCACTCGCCGCCCATTCCATTTTTCCAGCTGGTTCCCCAATCCCCTTGGATACCCAATGCCACCATCCCACTGTCCCATCCCCTGTGCCACCTGTCCTGGCCAGGCAGGTTTGGCTGGTGGCCCCCCAGCCCCAGATGCTGCAACCACAACAAAACCCCTGGGAAACCAGGGGAAAAGAGCAGGTTTGGGGTGGGAGAGCTCCCCCTCCATGTGGTGGGATGCCAGTGGGATCTCCAGTGGCTTTCCATGAGGGCCACCAAGTCAGGGAGCACAGGGACACGGACGATGCCCCAACAAGCCCCGAAATCAGGTGTAAGCTAAGGATGGGTGCCTGCTCCCCAGTAAACTCCTGTACTCCCCCATAAACACCGGGTGGCAGCCAGGGAGAGCCTCACCTCACGCATCCAGAGGCTGAAGGGTCTCTGCCAGGAGTCCTTTAGTCCTTTTTCTCCAGGTGCAGGTAGGTGTTGAAGAGGATGAGGAAGATGTAGCGCTCCAGGTACTGCAGGCTCCTCAGCTGCAGCGTCCGCGCCTCCCGCTCGTCCTTGCTCGACTTGCCCTGGAAGGAACCACAGCCTGCCTGAGGCACCTGGGGCACCCCCAGGGGAGCTCCTGCAGCCCACCCTCAGCCACAGCCCCGGGAGAAGCCTGGGAAGGGCACAGGAAGAGGGAGGAACACTTTGGGGACAAAAACGAGCGCATCCGTCCAGCCTGCTCCTGCTGGGGCTTGGCGCTCCAGGCTCTCATTTCCCTGTGGTTTCCAGGGGGTAACAACATTCCCAGAGCTCAAAAAATGGGTGAGGGATGGCTAAATGTGGGGGGCAGGAGCAGGAATAGACAGCCAAGGGAGAACTGTGCCCCAAACCATGAGTTTTTGGACTGTAAAGCACTTCTCCAGGGAAAAACATCT